>JBAIZL010000004.1:196046117-196073617 GCA_036971475.1 Prosapia bicincta | reverse complement strand
CCTGACCGTCTAGCAAATACCATGCGACCTTAGAAACAATGCAATCATTTTTTAATACTATATTTATTTAAATAAAACAAATCAGGAAAAGGTGATTTCATCTAAATGAAGAAACAAATGTAGAAAACAATTGTATAAAATATGTTCTGCAAACTGTCCACTTATTTACACCTTATACAAGTCAAAACGAATATTAAGAGTTAGGTGTAAACATTTAGCAAGACAAGATTATGCTATGTCTATTTTTTACCCAGAGCAAGTGGTTACAAATGAAACAAAAATGTTTATTTTTTCCTTTTTCGTAAAACAAATGGATTCTAAACAAGTGATTAAAATATGATTCTTGTGAAACCCTTATCTGGACTGACAGGTTGTCACTAACTGACAGAAGATTGACTTTAGCGAACCATTAGCTTAATATCATTGATGCGAGTTTAGTTGTCAGATAAAACGCAGGCAAAGTCATTGACATTAAGTATCTGTAGACAAATGCACTCTCTAAAAATTAAATGGGTTTTAGACTTACATTTGCAAAGGACACCTCTGACGAATGGTATTTTAAACTGACTATACTATTGCTACTACCGACTAATTGTAATTTAAACTGACTGTACGACTGCTACTACCGATGGTATCTCCAACAAAGCCGGCCGCCAGCACGCGTAAGGAGCTATGCATTCACGTGCAGGAGCTATATTGTCGAATAGATTTACCGACAGACTGTTGGATCTGTGCTTAGGTACAGATTGTGAGTGTATAATGCAAACAATCAACTCAACATAGATATAAATGTTAGCTATTGTCCACTTGTATTTACCGGTGGGACTCGAAAATTTAATCTAGCTCTAGGTGGATAATATAGATTTACTAATGTAGAAACATTTTATTAACAAGAATTTCTATAATGTTTGAAGAAACTTTTCATAAGTCCAAAATACTGATATGTTCAAGGCCGTCAGTATTGCTTCGTGTTGCCAGTGAATGAAGCTCTTGAAAAAATCAATATACTACATTGATGAAAGGCATATAGTTTTATAAAAATTATTTTATTGAAACGAAATAATATCAATAAATAACGATTTAACAATTAAAGCATCATACATGTTATATATTTATATGTTTATAACAATTTTCTTTTAAATCTTTATATAATAAACATATAAAATAATTTTGTAATAGAAAAAACATAGCGTAATACTAGAATAATTTCACGTATTAAAAAAGTGAAAAGCTCAAAATAAAAAAAAGACTTATTCATCCTCTACCTAACCAACAGTCGCTACTGTACTGCTATTAAATATTACACCTCCCTTAATTTGGATGTGTATGTAATCCCAAATTTTACATGAAGATCCCGTTGTTCATTTTGTGAGAGTAATCGATCCGCAGTTGTGAAAGCTTAATAGCTAAAGGCTATTTTGTATAATTTTAAATATTTATTATATCTTGTAAACTGATTAGAAACGGATCGCAATGGATGTTTAGTTTCGTTTGTTGCTCGATAGGAACTGCAATTGAGCGAAACAGTTGGAAGCAATTTAGGACGACGTTAGAGTTTGGTACAGTCGCAAGATATTAACTTTCATTCAAATAATAAGATATATTTTACAACAACTAATTTCCATCGCATTGTATACATATTTTAATGCATAGTAAAAGTCGGGAAAAATATTAATGGTGGTGTTCAAATGTACAAAACAGGAAAAATTAAAATTAAAGATAAAATTTAATCAGAATTATTAATTATTTGTCTTTTTATTACCAGATATAAAATGCCCTACAATAGGAAGTTGCATAAATCAATATTTTATGGGTAGTTTGATTCTGGCTACATAATTATATTTCTTGCTGAGAGTCTTATGTTTCTTAAACTGACACGCTGCTTGCAATAGGAGTTATAATTTTATTAAATTAACGAGTAAAAAATTAGATTTACCTAAAAAGAAGCAAAGCCATCTCGTACGGAAGATGAGCTTTCTCCATATATTGTACCTTATTTGCCCCGTTATTTATTCCTAATGTACGAATGTTGTGCTTTCTGCATATCTTCCGCCTTATTTATACCGTTGTTTCTTCCTAATGTACGGATGTTATGCTTTCTGCATATCTTCCGTCTTATTAATACCGTTGTAAATTCCTAATGTACGAATGTTGTGCTTTCTCCATACCTTCCGCCTTATTTATACCGTTGTTTGTTCTTAATGTACGGTTGATGGGCTTTCTGCTTATCTTCCGCCTTATTTGCACCGTTATTTATTCCTAATGTACGAATGTTGTGCTTTCTGCGTATCTTCCGCCTTATTTATACCGTTGTTTGTTCCTAATGTACGGATGTTGTGATTTCTGCATATCTTCCGCCTTATTGATGCCGTTGTTTGTTCCTAATGTACGAATGTTGTGATTTCTGCATATCTTCCGCCTTATTTATGCCGTTGTTTGTTCCTAATGTACGAATGTTGTGCTTTCTCCATACCTTCCGCCTTATTTATACCGTTGTTTGTTCCTAATGTACGAGTATTGTGTTTTCTGCATATCTTCCGCCTTATTGATGCCGTTGTTTGTTCCTAATGTACGAATACTGTGTTTCTGCATATCTTCCGCCTTATTTATACTGTTGTTTGTTCCTAATGTACGAATGTAGTGATTTCTGCATATCTTCCGCCTTATTGATGCCGTTGTTTGTTCCTAATGTACGAATGTTGTGATTTCTGCATATCTTCCGCCTTATTGATGCCGTTGTTTGTTCCTAATGTACGAATGTTGTGCTTTCTGCATATCTTCCGCCTTATTTATACCGTTGTTTGTTCCTAATGTATGGATGTTGTGTTTCCTGCATATCTTCCGCCTTATTTATACCGTTGTTTGTTCCTAATGTACGAATGTTGTGATTTCTGCATTTCTTCCGCCTTATTTATACCGTTGTTTGTTCCTAATGTATGGATGTTGTGTTTCCTGCATACCTTCCGCCTTATTTATACCGTTGTTTGTTCCTAATGTACGAATGATGTGATTTCTGCATATCGTCCGCCTTAATTATACCGTTGTTTCTTCCTAATGTACGAATGTTGTGATTTCTGCATATCTTCCGCCTTATTGATGCCGTTGTTTGTTCCTAATTTACGAATGTTGTGATTTCTGCATATCTGTCACTTAATTTATACCGTTGTTTGTTCTTAATGTACGAATGTTGTAATTTCTGCATATCTTCCGCCTTATTTATACCGTCGTTTGTTCCTAATGTACGAATGTTGTGATTTCTGCATATCTGTCACTTAATTTATACCGTTGTTTGTTCTTAATGTACGAATGTTGTAATTTCTGCATATCTTCCGCCTTATTTATACCGTCGTTTGTTCCTAATGTACGAATGTTGTGATTTCTGCATATCTTCCGCCTTATTGATGCCGTTGCTTGTTCCTAATTTACGAATGTTGTGATTTCTGCATATCTGTCACCTAATTTATACCGTTGTTTGTTCCTAATGTACGTATGTTGTACTTTCTCCATAACTGTCACCTTATTTATGCTGGTAAATGTTTCTAATATAACCTGCCTTGACAGCAAAAAGTAATAGGACATTTTAGAAAACGGTTAATTTACAGGAAATAAGAAAAATAAAAAAACTAATATAAGAGTAGAAACGTTATTCTAAGGAGGTGCCTTACGATTGCCCGCTTTTCTTGCTCGTATCCAATTTTTTATACAACTCCCAAGTGCAACTTGGACACTGATAAATGGATGTACAAGGCAGGGCCGAGCGAGTGAAATATCTTGCGTTTATGTGAGGGGATTAGATATGTATCACAACACTACAAGCCCCGTTCTTCACATCATCTATATAGAAGCGGCAAACTTTGGTTACCACTTTATATGTTACAAGTTCAGCAATAAATCTCCAGATAGGTAACTGTATCTCTTCCTCGTCGCCCTAAAGTTTACAGCTTAATCTCTGCCTGATGCGGGTGAAAAGGTATTCTTATTTAAAGGCACTCAAAACATATTTTGTACTTACATGTTTTATAAAACTTTCTTCGCTTATTTAAGTGCCATCTATTTACACAATATAATCTTGCTTAGTATTTGTATACATGTCTACTTATGTATATATATATATATATATATATATATATATATATATTTTAAAACAACATAGGTTATTCAAATACAAGAATATTTAATAATTTATATCCATATATATATATATATATATATATATATATATATATATATATATATATATAATACTGTATTTAATTTGTAGATAACGTTTCTTTTGTTAAATATATAATTTTAATACTACAATACTAAAGTGCTGAGAAGCTTCGAGTATAATACTTTATATATAAGTGTGTGCGTGTGCCTGTGCTTGTGCATGTGTGTTATTTGCGCGTTTGTCACTTGTGTGTGTGGGTGTGTGTGTGTGTGTGTGTGTGTGTGTGTGTGTGTGTGTGTGTGTGTGTGTGTGTGTCTCTGTGTGTGTGTGTGTGTGTGTGTATGTGTGTGTTTGTTTGTGTTTGTGTATTCGCGAGTGCTCATTTAGCAAAAACGGTGACAATTTTCCAGTTCGGAACAAAGGCTTTTAAAATTAAGAGTTCCTTTGTTAAGAGCTACGGAGCAACGATGGAAAAGGATTTGAACTTTGGAGTTCAAGGTTTTTATCGTGCTCTCTAAATCTGCGTTTCATCTCTGTTATAAACGTTAAATATTTAGATATAACCATTTCCTAAGTAACAGTGCCTAAAGAAAGTCGAACTACAACATGTACTCGCACATGCATAACATTCTACCAGTCTGACTTTAGTATAACAGTAATAAATTATAACCGCAGAAAATTGTGAAAATATAACCATATTGTTTTAGAATATTTCATTAGGATAATGCACAATAAAACAATTATATCTAATTTAGAATTAAAAATAGCTTTGAATTTCAGCAATAATTATCCTAAGATTGCCAAGTCATAAACGAATGTGGAGGAACCTTCACAAAGCCTTGTTCAACCTTTCCTTCTCCGTGGCCAAATCTCGCACTTTGTATTTTAAGTGAATATCTCCAGATAGCGCTGAATATTGAATCTGTATTATTAAATATAAATTGTAGTTATTTTGTAGCTTCTATAACAACATACTTGTAGCTTATACATGGATTTGTCTAGAATATTTTGAACATTGAACGTACATTCCTGTAGTTCAATCTTCTTTTGGTTCGCATATTATTTACACAAATAATGAAAATAGTAATAATATTACCGGTTATTTCTACATTCCATTTCACGCTTCTGTTGAAATTTCCACTAACGTTTACAAAATTTTTGATTTAAAAAAAAAGTTTAATAATTTTGCCTTAATACATGTACCAAAGGTCGTATTTCCTAATAGATTCCAAGTGTGGGAAAGGGTATTAAGAAAAACAATTCTGAAAAACAAAACAATTTTTATATGAAAAACCAAAACATAAAGGAAACGAAGTTATTCCCAATAAAACCGCTCATACTAAGAAAAGGATATGTGGAGAAATGTGAAACCAATTTTATGTGGAGTTGTGGATATGTGGAGTTGTGTTGTAACTAAATCTAGCGGCGAGCGCGTGTCCGTATGTAGATTTGTTTTAACTGTCTTAAGTCCTCACTCTTCATTTGCATTTACTCTTTTATCTCTTTAACAATTTCCGTCATTTTCATCTTCCTTTTTTTCTTCATGTATTTCTGTTATATGTTTGACTTTTCTTAGGGTTTTCTAAATTTGTATCGCTATTATTTTCACTACCTGTGTTGTTCAATGTCGGATTCAGTCATATACTCGTATTTTGATTTATTTTTTCAGGAGTACATACCCAACAAAGATTTGTACATCGTAGTATATATACGAACGGGAATTTACTGCACCTGTTATGGCTCAACTTGTCAGTGGTATTGTTGAGCCAATGTAATCTGAAGCCGTCGTACAGCAGGCGTCAAAACATTTGCCAGATAAAGTTCCGCCCCCCTTCAACATGATAACCCCTAATTAGGGGCAAGTGGTGTGGTGTCTGCCTCAACCATTAACGCGTTGGATCCTATTGAAGTTAGCAACAACAATCGCTCATAACGAACTGCTATTGTGTTCGGGAACAAGTCTTGTGTTGTTTCTAATTGATCCAAGACAGAGTCTATTAATCATATACAGAATACGTCAGCAATTAAGACGTCATTAGGGTCTACACTATGGCCACAAGGACGCGACTCACGGAGGGTTTTGTGCGCTACCCTCAGTCGACCGTTCGAATCGTGCTCTTCATACCAACGGACACTAATCACCATTTAATATAAAGTCATCAAATATTTTACAACTGCAGCTAGGAATCGTCGTTTTCACTTTACATTATTGTTGTCTCGCGTTTAAACCTGGTTCTTGATTGTATTTAGAGGTATTATATTTGCTGAAACTAACAATAAGCAAACCCCTGAGGACGTTTTTCCTTCTCTCATGCTGTACTGTTTCTGTGGTTTCGCATATAATTCTTCCTGTTTCCAGTTCAATCTTAAGTACTTTCTTCTTCCATGAATAATATTTACATCACTTTTAGCTCATATATATATATATATATATATATATATATATATATATATATATATATATATATATATATATATAATTTATTCATAGATCCAGAGATATGTCAATGACATTTTTACTAATCTGGAACACCACTGATATGAATGGTTAATAGTAATGAACACCAACTCGCAATAAAAAAAATCTTCCTGAAACACATTTTAATGATCAAGTCGTAATCATCAGGGATTTTATCATAGAATATCTCAAATAGAGATGTAGCTCGTTATTATTATCTGTGCTCAAAAGAGGATCGAAGGTTGGGTATAAGAATAATATGGTATTGATATTTGAAGATGAGATTCATTAAACTATGAATTCAAACTGAATTGAACCTAAACTGCTTCACACATATACTTTGCAAGAAAACACTGTCATAATAAATCCTAAAAATAATATTCAATTTTTTTCCTTTATGGTGAATAAAAAATCACATACAAAATGTGTGTAGCTGTCACCGGCGCACGAGAAGAGCCCTGATGTAGAAATGAGTCACGCTCGGTTTACAGTTCTGCGCATGCGCTGTCGATGTATTCCTGACATTTTTTATTACCTGGTAACTAATATAAGTTTAGAGGATGATCCATACAACGTAGCTATTAGGGCTACACTCCAATAATACACCTGATACCCGATGGGTTGTTGTTAATATCTCGATAGCGTTTCTCACTCTTTACTCTACAAGTTATGCTGGCAATGTGTTTTAAACGATCCATGGGTTATAATTTTGTTCCGGGATACTGTACCTTTGTTCAAATATCAATGAATTAACAAACTTACTAAAATCTTTTCAAAATCTTGAAACATTAAGTTAGTTTCTTTTTATAGTATTATTACATTCTTACTGGGCTTTAATAAATTATAAGACAATTTTAAACTAAATTACTATTTATTAATCCACACATTTGTATAGCAAACACACTATTATTTACAAACTTAACATTTACGAAAGCTTCTAATAATAAGTACAGAGTTCGCTAGTGGTCTATTGACGTTCAACACGCACTAAACCTGTCACTCTGCCACTAAAGCTTCTATACTTTTCACTCACTACACACACTCATATCTAACCTAACAAATACAACCTTTATATAGAGTTCTACCAATACTAGCACATTTTCGTACCTTCCATCCGCTTTACAGACTTTATTTTTTATTTTACTCATTTATTTTATTTTACTGTGATTTCTTTAAGTTTTAGCTCACCCTTATATACCAATTAGTTTAAATAATTATTTTTTAATTTAGAAAGGAAACAATTATATATAAATACACCAAAGAATTCTAATATTTTTGTAATTTAAACTCCAATTCATTTCCCAACATTTTACAACTCTACAACAAAGTAAAAGGGCAATATTATTTTAAAAGAGGGAATTTAATCCATAACGTATGTGAGAGTAGACGACAAAGGGGGGAGCAGCATCTGGCGTAGCTTAAACTTTTCTCTGCATAAGCAGCTGTACAATAGTTGTACTTCTCAGCTGCCAAGATTACCGCGTGGAAAAAAACACTTTATATGATCAGAATTATATTTGTCTAAGATGAAAAGCGAAAACTTTAGAAAAAATAAATGTTCTATTAGGATGTTTTATTTTATGTTCAATGAATAAAGCTCTTTAGCTTTTATGATATTTTTTGTGTTTCCGATTGATTGTTGTGCTTCTGTTTGCGGTATCTCACTTGGCCTTTACTGTACCGGAATCTGGTCATGTATTTCATCTCAACTAATCAATAGTCCATAATTGTATACAAAACGTCCGTTTCAAAATGATGATTCATCGCGCAAATCTCCTAAAAGTAAATTAATTTTACTTGTCAATGTTGTTTCCTTGTTATTTTTGTTGTTTTCTTGTCATGGTTGCTTTTTCCTTATCAATGTTATTATTTTTTGTGTTATTTTTGTTGTTTTTCTTGTCACTGTTACTGTTTGTTACTCTTTCCTTTTTCCCGTCATACAGTTTCCAATGTTATTGTTGTTTCTTTTATTACAGTTTCTCATGCTATTGTTTCCTTTGTTACTGTTGTTGTTTCCCTTGTTATGTAGGGCATTGGTTCTATTGCATTTTTCTTTCTTACAGATATTTTTTTTAATGTTGTTATCCTTCGTTTCTTCTTTTCCTGGTTACTGTTGGCCTTAATACTGTTATTAGCGTTTCCCTCATTTCTGTTGTTTTTCTGTTACAATTTTGTCGATCCTTTATTACAAATTCTATTGTTGCTGTAACTCTTTTCTGCTGTTTTTCCTTGTTTAAGTTTCCTTTATTATTGAAGTTACGTTGTTCCATAATGTCAGAGAAGGCGGTGGAGATTTAAGGCTGCACACTAACGAACTCTTACATTATTGTAATTAAAGTTTGGTGTAAGTAAACAGTTTCTGGGGGTTGCAAGTACGCAAAAGTACGCAAGTACGCATTAATTTAGTTTATATATTTATATGCTTGAAAATAATAATGGCTTAATCCAATAACAAACCAAATTAATTGGTTTTGTCTGACATTTTACAAACCTCTCCACTAAATGTCCATATCCCTGTTTTCAAAACCCTTTAAACTGCAAACGCTCTAATTAAAATAGAACAAAACATAAACATTTCTACTACTTAGTAAGGCTAAATTCATTTTAGAAGTGAACATTTAGAATTAAATATTCGATTTATTTAATCAGTGCGGCGTTCTTTCTTAAGCTTTATAAATCAATAACACTGCGAACAGCTAGAGCCCCAGTGGGAGTGTAGTTTACAACACACCCTTTCAGCTAATGTCAAGCTAATGCCAAATTTATTACACGCCATAGAAAATTCAATTATCTTGGTGTTTCTCTCAATAATAACACCCTTTACACATGTTATGCGCTTAGTAAATCTAAACTTAACTGTTGCTAAAACGCTGCGTCGGCGGAGCTAAGAAGACGTTAAGTGTCTGGCTTTGTACGTTTTGCCCTCTTGTTTTTACTGACAGGAAATTAATGCACACTCTTTATAAATAATGGTAATGCTTTCAGTTAAATCAAATGTGCATTATCTATGTTCGCGTTTACAGGTTAGTCCTTGTTTGAAAGAACCTTAAATAAAAACCGTCAGATGATTTTAACGAATCCTTTTACTTTATTTTCATCGTTTTTCGAAACCGAGAGTTTAAATAGTGATTGAGATTGCATGCAAAATCATAACATTATAAGTAAAATTAAAATTAATGTTCGCACCTTTGGTACTCCTTGCGCCTTGAAAGTATTGATAACGCCCTTAACGAGGACGCAATACACCAGTGCAAGGAAATTGTATCTGCAACATTTACCTTATGAGTATACAAAGCCTCCACGCAATATGAAAATATTTGTTTAAAGGTTTCCCCGTCGTCCATAACTGCAATATCAGGAGAAAGGCTAGTCACGCAAACTTGTTATTGAAAATTTTAATTGTGTCATTCTTATTGAAAATAGATTTAACTACATTTGGGAAATATTTCAATGTGTCATTTTAGTTCTATTTATGTATACGTGTGCTTTTAAATATTTATTTTTCATATTACGATTCATATTCCTCTTTTAAGTTCAACAACTAAATGAATTCATTAATCCAAACCACGTATTTATTATTTCTAAAGACAAACTGAGCCATTAACCATTTCTTTAATGTTAAACCGAATGCTATTCGGCTTCTCAGAAACGTCTAATATTTTGTCACACTTAAAAACACAGTGAATAATCTTTGGCACCATTGATGAGTCGCAAAAGGAGAGATTCAAGGATTGTGGAATGCTGTCAAGGCCGGATCTGTTGCCAAGTATTTCTCATTATTTTATACCAAAGCTTGCGGTAGGCCTTTCCCACCGCACCAAGGATTTACTTTCAACTATGTACTTTGACATTCTTTTGAGATTGTAATTAAGTGAAATATTTTTATTTACATTTAAGTACATATTTTATATCAGGAGTAATATAAATATGTGTTATCTTTATATGTCTTATATCAGGAGCCCAGAGAGCTTTGGATATATTATCTTGAGTACTATAGACGTCTGTGCCCTCTATACATACACTGTGTTTAATGGGGCTTAGCGTTTATATAGGTAACTGTACAGAGATATAACAGCCAAGTAATTGTACAACGAGCTTGCATGCAATATTATAGGACAATACTGTAAATGTGTCCTGTAATATCCCACAAGCAGTAGCAAAGTATAGTAGCCTCTGTGGGAAGGCGTTTGCTTCATGAGGCTACACAAAGTATGCCTCAAGAAAAAGGAACGCTCCGCGAATACATCAAAGTGTAGTAACCTCTGTGGGAAGGCGTTTGCTTCATGAGGCTACACAAAGTATGCCTCAAGAAAAAGGGACGCTCCGCGAATACATCAAAAGACAATATCCCACAAGCAGTAGCAAAGTGTAGTAACCTCTGTGGGAAGGCGTTTGCTTCATGACGCTACACAAAGTATGCCTCAAGAAAAAGGGACGCTCCGTATACATCAAAAGACAAAAGTTATATTAAACTGCGACTTGCGTTATTATTAAACGAAACGAAGGAAGATCATTGCCTACGACATTCTGTCTTTCTTAAACATCAAATAATTTATTAACTTGACAAAGGGCGAAACTTCAGCTTAGAGTTTTCTAACAAATAAAATAGGCAGTGAAATTCAAACTTTTATTTTATGCGAGCCTCGAATCAAATTAAAAGTTTCAACAAGCGCTAACTTCGTTCAAGAAAAGTTGCTGTGTAATATTTCTTCGTTGTCTGTTGTAAAGTCTCATGACATTCGCCATTTCCGGGCGGAGATTTCTTTGCCATGATTACACTAACGCCGTTTTCATGACGACGCGGTTACATGCAGTACACACTAATTAACGTCCTGCTATATTAGATGCTAGCTTTATATTCATACGGAAATTGCACTGCGGAATCTGCAGCAAAAAAACGTATAAATAAAGTTATTTATTTTTTACTGACAACTCCTTTTATTATTTATTATGATATTTCAATTTTTTTTATATTAATATAATTATATTTATTTATTATTGTGAATATATTTAGTTTTACACATTAGCATAACACAATCCGTATGACTGCACATGCATGAAAGTGATGCTGTAACCTCATATCAAATTCTTCTATCACTTATATTAAAAAAAAAATATTGCTATTTTTAGTAAAATATTTTATCACGTAAAATTAATAATATTTTAAATTGTAAAATATTTTAAACTAAAATGTACTACAATCTATTTAACCTATTTTCGTAACGGGAAAATCATACAGACATGTAAATGTACAACGTAAACTATATTGGCTTACATTCTACGCCTAAAGTTCTCGTATAGGGTAGACAATACCGACATGTACAAATTGAACGTTATATTGGTTTCCATTTTTCGTTGCATTTTCACGTATAGGGTAAACAATACCGACATGTACAAGTTGAACGTTATATTCGTTTCCATTTTTCGTTGCATTTTCACGTATAGGGTAAACAATACCGACATGTAAAGTACAACGTATAATGCGCTATATTGGTTTCCATTCTTCGTTGCTTGTTCTCGTATAGGGTAAACAATACAGACATGTAAATGTACAACGTAAACTATATTGGCTTACATTCTACGCCTAAAGTTCACGTATAGGGTAAACAATACCGACATGTAAAGTACAACGTATAATGCGCTATATTGGTTTCCATTTTTCGTTGCATTTTCTCGTATAGGGTAAACAATACCGACATGTACAAGTTGAACGTTATATTCGTTTCCATTTTTCGTTGCATTTTCACGTATAGGGTAAACAATACCGACATGTAAAGTACAACGTATAATGCGCTATATTGGTTTCTATTCTTCGTTGCTTGTTCTCGTATAGGGTAAACAATACCGACATGTACAAGTTGAACGTTATATTCGTTTCCATTTTTCGTTGCATTTTCACGTATAGGGTAAACAATACCGACATGTAAAGTACAACGTATAATGCGCTATATTGGTTTCCATTCTTCGTTGCTTGTTCTCGTATAGGGTAAACAATACAGACATGTAAATGTACAACGTAAACTATATTGGCTTACATTCTACGCCTAAAGTTCACGTATAGGGTAAACAATACCGACATGTAAAGTACAACGTATAATGCGCTATATTGGTTTCCATTTTTCGTTGCATTTTCACGTATAGGGTAAACAATACCGACATGTACAAGTTGAACGTTATATTCGTTTCCATTTTTCGTTGCATTTTCACGTATAGGGTAAACAATACCGACATGTAAAGTACAACGTATAATGCGCTATATTGGTTTCCATTCTTCGTTGCTTGTTCTCGTATAGGGCAAACAATACAGACATGTAAATGTACAACGTAAACTATATTGGCTTACATTCTACGCCTAAAGTTCACGTATAGGGTAAACAATACCGACATGTAAAGTACAACGTATAATGCGCTATATTGGTTTCCATTTTTCGTTGCATTTTCTCGTATAGGGTAAACAATACCGACATGTACAAGTTGAACGTTATATTCGTTTCCATTTTTCGTTGCATTTTCACGTATAGGGTAAACAATACCGACATGTAAAGTACAACGTATAATGCGCTATATTGGTTTCTATTCTTCGTTGCTTGTTCTCGTATAGGGTAAACAATACCGACATGTACAAGTTGAACGTTATATTGGTTTCCATTTTTCGTTGCATTTTCACGTATAGGGTAAACAATACCGACATGTAAAGTACAACGTATAATGCGCTATATTGGTTTCCATTCTTCGTTGCTTGTTCTCGTATAGGGTAAACAATACCGACATGTACAAGTACAATGTAAAATGTTCTATGTTGATTTACATTCCTTTGCTCTTCGGATCTTGAGATGTCTGTATCGCCCTACATTTCGCCAAGGAAAGAGGTGTACTTGAAGCAATCACACGAGTTTTTCAACTTGTAGTTCTTCAACTAAGTTTTTCAGCGCATGTTACTGCGCATCTTACGATATCAGGTTTTTGTATATGGATATCTGTCTCAGCCAGGACCTTTATTTTATAAATTACGTTTTTTTTTAAATTTTATTTTACATTTTAAAAATATTATCTCGTTTTGTTTTCTGAATCGGCTTTAATATGCAGCATTACGTAAAATAGTGTTACATTGGTTTAAAATCGGTTTCTCCTGTTCTGGTAAAGGGTAGACAATACCGACATCTGCATGTACAACGTAAAATGCGCTATTGATTTACATACTTGTTCACTTGTTTTCGTAAGGGGTAGACAATACAAACATGTACATGTACAACGTAAATTGCGCTATATTGGTTTCCATTCTTTTTCTCATGTTCACGTGTAGAAAAATACCAACATATGGAGTACAACGTAAAATGCGCTATATTGTTTTTCATTCTTCGTTGCATGTTCACGTATAGTGTAGACAATACCGACATGTAAAGTACAACGTAAAATGCGCTATAATGGTTGCCATTCTTCGTTGCATGTTCACGGATAGGGTAGAAAATACCGACATGTAAAGTACAACGTAAAATGCGATATATTGGTTTTCATTCTTCGTTGCATGTTCACGTATAGGGTAGAAAAATACCAACATGTGGAGTACAACGTTAAATGCGCTATATTGGTTTCCATTCTTCGTTGCATGTTCACGTATACGGTAGACAATACCGACATGTAAAGTACAACGTAAAATGCGCTATATTGGTTTTCTTTCTTCGTTGCATGTTCACGTATAGGGTAGAAAAAAAGCAACATGTGGAGTACAACGTAAAATGCGCATATTGGTTTCCATTCTTCGTTGCATGTTCACGTATAGGGTAGAAAAATACCAACATGTGGAGTACAACGTAAAATGCTCTATATTGGTTTCCATTCTTCGTTGTATGTTCACGTATAGGGTAGACAATACCGACATGTAAAGTACAACGTAAAATGCGCTATATTGGTTTCCCTTCTTCGTTGCATGTTCACGTATAGGGTAGACAATACCGACATGTAAAGTACAACGTAAAATGCGCTATATTGGTTTCCATTCTTCGTTGCATGTTGACGTATAGGGTAGAAAATACCGACATGTTAAGTACAACGTAAAATGCGCTATATTAGTTTTCATTCTTCGCTGCATGTTCACGTAAAGGGTAGAAAAATACCAACATGTGGAGTACAACGTAAAATGCGCTATATTGGTTTTCATTCGTCGTTGCATGTTCACGTATAGGGTAGAAAAGTACCAACATGTGGAGTACAACGTAAAATATGCTATATTGGTTTCCATTCTTCGTTGCATGTACACGTATAGGGTAGACAATAGCAACATGTAAAGTACAACGTAGAATGCGCTATATTGGTTTCATTCTTCGTTGCTTGTTCTCGTATTGGGTAGACAATACCGATATCTAGATGTACAACATCAATTCATTGTATTCTTTTCCATTCTTCGTTGCTTGTTCTCGTAAAGGGTAAACAATACCGACATGTTCAAGTACAATGTAAAATGATCTATATTGATTTACATTCTGTTTCTCCTATTGTCGTAAAGGGTAGACTGTACCGACATGTACAAGTACAACGTAAATGAGTTACATTGGTTTCCATTCTTCGTTGCTTGTTCTTGTATAGTGTAAACAATAGCAACATGTACATTAGAAATGTAACATGCGCTGTATTGGTTTACAATTCTTCGTTGCTTGTTCTAGTATAGGATAGACAATACCGATGTCTAGATGTACAACGTAAATGAGTTATATTGTTTTCCATTCTTCATTGCTTGTTCTCGTAAAGGTAAACAATACCGACATGTTCAAGTACAATGTAAAATGTTCTATATTGATTTACATTCTGTTTCTCCTATTGTCGTAAAGGGTAGACTGTACCGACGTGTACAAGTACAATGTAAAATGCGCTGAATTGATTTACATTCTAATTCTACGGTTTTCGTCAAGGGTAGATTGTACCGACATGTACATGTTCAACGTAAAATGCGTTATATTGGGTTCCATTCTTCTTCTCATGTTCTCATAAATTGTAGACAATACCGACATCTGCATGTACAACGTAAAATGCGCTATATTGGTTTCCATCCCTCTTCTCATGTTCATGTAATGGGTAATGTACATGTACAACGTGAAATGAGCTGTATTGATTCAAATTCTGTTTCTCCTGTTCACGTAAAGAGTAGAATATAAAGATATATTCATGTACAACTTAAAATGCGCTATGTTCTATATTGATTTACATTCTTTTTCTGCTATTTTCGTAAAGGGTAGACTGTACCGACATGTACAAGTACAACGTAAATAAGTTATATTGGTTTCCATTGTTCGTTGCTTGTTCTAGTGTAGTGTAAACAATACCGACATGTACAAGTACAACGTAAATGAGTTATATTTTTTCCATTCTTCGTTGCTTGTTCTCGTTTAGGGTAAACAATACCGATATCTAGATGTACAACATAAATGCATTATATTGGTTTCCATTCCTCGTTGTTTGTTCTCGTAAAGGGTGAACAATATCGATATGTACAAGTACAATGTAAAATGTTCTATATTGATTCTATATTTACATTCTTTTTCTGCTATTGTCGTAAAGGGTAGACTGTACCGACATGTACAACTACAACGTAAATGAGTTATATTTGTTTCCATTCTTCGTTGCTTGTTCTAGTTTAGTGTAAACAATACCGACATGTACAATTACAATGTAAAATGCGCTGTATTGATTTCCATTCTAATTCTCCGGTTGTCGTAAAGGGTAGACTGTATCGACATGTACATGTACAGCGTAAAATGAGCTGTATTGATTCACATTCTGTTTCTCTTGTACATGTAAAGGATAGAATATACCGATATATATATTCATGTACAACGTAAAATGCGCTATATTGGTGTAAGGTGGTGGTAAATTGACACCAATTAGTGACACCATTAGGATACACAATTAGTGTTTGACCTGCAATGTCAAGAATTTAATTGAACTTAAGATTGGTGCGTTCAATAAATAATTTAACTAACAAATATTAAATTAAATAAATCATGTTTTACTGCACAAAAATATATAAAATACAAAACAAATTACATCTGAAACGTTTACGCTACTTTGTTTTACAATAAATTGTTTTATATACATACATTTATAAGAACTTTATATTATTTTAAAAAATCTATGGCGTGGCACATGATATCCACATAAGATTGCTTTTACGTAATTAAAATATATTTCAAATTATCTATTCCACATTAAAAAAGTTTCTATTACATCACAAAAATGAATTTACACTTCCCACCTTTCAAAAAATAGAAACTTGTATTATTATGTCGTGACCAGTTAAAGTTTGAAAGTTAAATTTAGCTTTTTTCATTACTTTATGTCTAAAATTATAACCTATATGACCTGTAATAAAATAATTAGAAAACATGGATCCGGATTCAGATCTCGCCATTCTGCATTTTGGATTTTGCGTTGGTTGGGATTTGGAACCTCGCCCGGTGTTGTATTTTATCGTAGCAACATTTCTTCGAACAAAAAGTAAAATTATAATAAACTTTTACAGATTTAAAATTTTAAAACAAAAAGCATTCCTTTGCTCTTCGGAACTTGAGACGTCTGTATCGCCCTACATTTCGCCAAGGAAAGAGGTGTACTTGAAGCAATCACACGAGTTTTTCAACTTGTAGTTCTTCAACTAAGTTTTTCAGCGCATGTTACTGCGCATCTTACAATATCAGGTTTTTGTATATGGATATCTGTCTCAGCCAGGACCTTTATTTTATAAATTACGATTTTTTTAAAATTTTATTTTACATTTTAAAAATAATATCTTGTTTTGTTTTCTGAATCTGCTTTAATATGCAACATTACCTAAAATAGTGTTACATTGGTTTAAAATCGGTTTCTCCTGTTCTGGTAAAGGGTAGACAATACCAACATGTGCACGTACAACGTAAAATGCGCTATTGATTTACATACTTGTTCACCTGTTTTCGTAAGGGGTAGACAATACAAACATGTACATGGACATGTACAACGTAAATTGCGCTATATTGGTTTCCATTCTTTTTCTCATATTCTCGTAAAGTGTAGACAATACCGACCTGTACATGTACAACGTAAAATGAGCTTAATTGGTTTCCATTATTCTTCTCATGTTCTCGTAAAGTGTAGACAATACCGACCTGTACATGTACAACGTAAAATGAGCTTAATTGGTTTCCATTATTCTTCTCATGTTCCCGTAAAGGGTAGACAATACCGACCTGTACATGTACAACGTAAAATGAGCTTAATTGGTTTCCATTATTCTTCTCATGTTCTCGTAAAGTGTAGACAATACCGACCTGTACATGTACAACGTAAAATGAGCTTAATTGGTTTCCATTATTCTTCTCATGTTCCCGTAAAGGGTAGACAATACCGACCTGTACATGTACAACGTAAAATGAGCTTAATTGGTTTCCATTATTCTTCTCATGTTCTCGTAAAGTGTAGACAATACCGACCTGTACATGTACAACGTAAAATAAGCTTAATTGGTTTCCATTATTCTTCTCATGTTCCCGTAAAGGGTAGACAATACCGACATGTACATCTACACGGAAAGTACGCTATATTGGTTTCCCTTCTTCTAATGTTTCGTAAATGGTAGACAATACCGACATATAAAAGTACAACGTAAAATGCTCTATATTGGTTTACATTCTACTTCTTCTGCTCTCGTATAGGGTAAACTGTACCGACATGTACAAGTAAACAACAAAATGTACTATATTGGTTTACATTCTACTTCTTTCGCTCTCGTATAGTGTAAACTGTACCGACATATACAAGGAAATAATAAAATTTACTACATTGGTTAACATTCTGCTTCCTTTGCTCTCGTAAGGGGAACAGGTAAAACTGTGTACGGTGGCAGAAGGAACCCATCTCCTACACTATTCTCGAGCACACAAAGCGGAATTCAATGGGTTTAGTAAGTCAATGGCATCCCCGCAGACTAATGTATTCAGATGCAATGATTCGAGTAATACGGCTTAGCAAGTTTACAAACCACAAATCCTGGGTTTAAGTTATTTGCTCAGTCTTGTGTGATGCCTCATTAAACAACGTCTCCTTCCACAAGTCACTCTAAAACCTTCTCATTCGTGAATCAAATTTAATTATAATTAATTTGTTTTACTCTGAAATATCTAATATGCTCGGGAATGTCTCTGCAAGACAATTTCGTCACTGGTACAGATTATTAGGAATGGTACTGCGTGTATGGTACGATCATTGCTATATTGCCACTAAGTGAGATACACTTATAAAGTCCTGTGCTATACAGAAACTATGCTTAAACAATAGTCTGCGACGAGAATTGTTCACAAATCTAGCTAATCTGATGCCTCTTCTATAAATCATTTCTACGCATAAGACCAGTAGATTACGCCACACTACTAAATGCCTTACAGATAATATTTCTCATTTCCCCTTACTAACGACAGGCACACATTGTAACAGGAATGAGAATCCGGCCATAATTCGAATGGGGACTTTCTATGAGGAATGGTATAGTTGGTTAGAGATATCGAAAATGGGTTAGAACGACATTATATCTCTCCTCGACAGCATACAACCTCGTCGTTATACGCTCAAGTTAATGGAAACTCTGTCGATTTTAAGAGTGCTCGAGTCTTGCTTGAGACAGAACTAAAACTATTCTACAAGTGTGCAATATTTCTATTTTGCTTATGCTTAAACTAGTAGTTTTACGTTCGCGTGGAGAGTTACCTCTGGAAAGCCGGAGTAGAATGTAAGGGGAATATATATATAGTTATTTTCATTTTAGAAATATAGCAGTTTGAAATAACCCTTCGCTGTGCTTCTTTAAAAAACCTCCACTTTAGTGGTTTCTTGATGATTCCATATTTTAGTACTGTATTTTTTTTGGTTTAATTTATATAATAATAAAATCATTTTCATTTTACCTGGATGAAGAGAGGTAGTAAGAGAGCAAAATATATCTTATCAATATTTGTATACCTAAAGAAACAGCTATGCTAATACCGACTCTAAATATGTTTCTAGCTATGTGGATGCTGTGTGTGTGTGTGTGTGTGTGTATGTGTGTGTCTGTGCGTGCATGCGTGCGCGTGTGTGTGCGTGCGTGTGTGTGTATGTGTGTGTGCGTGCGTGTGTGTGTGTGGGTGTGTGCGTGCGTGTGTGGGCGTGTGTGTGTGGGCGTGTGTGTGTATCGATATATAATTCATTTGAATATTAATATACTGTTTAATAAACTCTTTTAAGGTTTCACCGAGAGTAATTATTACCAGAATTTTCAAAATCTCAATCTGTTAGTGAAACTACAACACTAAACCTAAAATATTGAACGTAAAATATCTGTATTGTCTTTTTTATGATTGTATTTCGTCTTACCAAATTAGGCTTTGGAAAATTAAGGTAATAATTATCGCAGAAAATCTTGGAAAAACGTATTGAATACTGCTTTATATTATTGTAATTTATAACTAATAAATGTACAACAAAAACATTGACAGTTTCATTTAAAGTAATGTCATACCTTCGGCTGCCTCTAAAAGCTGAAAAGGAACGTATACAGAAGTGGAGCCTTTGAAAAAAATACATTTATATCGTTGCTGAAGAAAGTCGAGTGTCGCAGCTCCTTTTGTGTAAGCAGCTTGACATATTTTTGCAGAAAGATAATCTAAAGGAGACATTAATTAAGTCTCAAGCATTTTTTATCAAAAGCGTCTAATGAAGTCTTATCCTGGAATACTTCAGAGAATATAATCCAATATCTTTATGCCATACACGAAGTGCTGAAGGGAAAGGAAATGTATGTTCCCCCACTTTAGCTTCTTCTCTTTTAGAAAATGAGTGTAATTATATTCTGCGACAACTTTCTAATAAAATTAAAGTCGCGATTCAATTACAATCGGTTGATGAAGTACAAAACTTAGAAAATAGCTTGAATGTCAATGGAATTCTACTTTGCGTTGGCTTTATTATCATAACCATATTGATAAAATGCTTGGAGCTACAGAAGCACTGCCAAGCAGTAACCGATGTGCATAAACTATCCTCTCAAAGTCTCGCAGGGTGGGTCATGCTCGCCTAGAACCAAGTCCTGAGTCTGAGGGCCTATTCTTATGTTAGGACTAATCAGACGGGACCTCGAGGTACGGCAGCCTGGCCGTTCGGAACGTTCTATTGGTCCAGAGTGGTCGTTCAAAAGCGGCCGAACCGCAATATTCGGTTCAAGTTCGTCTAGTTCGATGGGTGGGCCTGTCCAAGTCTTACAGCAATAGCGGACTGGTACTGCGGATGCTAGGGCCTGACGCTTCAGCCGGGAGGGAGGCACGGATTGGTGTGGGTAGAGGTTTCATATGATCTGGATTTTAAATTTAACACATAAGGATCTATCTTTGTGTTACTTGCCAAGGAGGTAAAGTCGAAAGACAAGGACTCCTTGTCGTCATTCTTCTTTTACACCATCTGTCTCTCTTCTCCCAATTTTCCACACAAGACACAATGCATAGATTATACGTGTTTATACTTAGTATAACTTAAGTATATTTATAGTGGTGCCGTATCTTCGCATGAGATTTCACAGTAATTAGAGTAGTAACAATAAAGGTATTCAGTACATACCGACCTTTGGAGAGTGGAGGAAGTCAATTTCGTTGAGCGCGATTCCTTGTGGAAAGGAAGCCGAACCGAATAAAAACGGATGGAACTCTATATACAGTATTGTTGTGATAAAACAACGCTCATCATTTTAATTTATAGCTTAAGTTCACTGATTGTCTCAGAATGTTTTTTTCTTAACGTCTGTCGTCTTTGATCACTTTTCCAAGAACACGAAAACAGATCTATAAAACATAAAACACATCCGTTCGTCGGATATTATTTGGCCTCGACTGCCTCTGTTGCCAGTCCTAGCTACTAAGTTTCCTTTATGTCACCCAGTTACAGATCGACAGTACAAAATACCTCAAGTTTTATCTGAAATTTGATCTCAAAGTATCATTAAATGTTTTTTGCAACGGGTAGTATTACTTTTTGTAGTTGTAATTGCGTAAGTTACTCTAGTTGTTGAATGTCTATAAATGGCAGTATTGCTACACGTTTCTAATAATTGTATTGCCTGTTTCAGTCCCTATCTCCGACATCCAAGGAGTCCTGGGCAAGAAGACGATCCTGCCGTGTGACATCTCCACCAAGGACGGCTCCGACGCGGTGTACATGGTGCTGTGGTTTAAAGAATCCGGAGGAGAACCCATTTACAGGTAGCTCTCACTATAACAGCTTTGCGGAAAGAAGAAATATTGAGCGCGAACGTGTTACTGTCAGTCTCTCGAGTATAACTTACATATATCTATTTCTCGACAAAACAAATAACCGTCAGAAGCGGTAAATAACTTATTGCTTTTTGGAATTTCTCATGAAACGCTTCTCTTACACCAACTTCTAGTAAAACAGTACAGTCCCTTTATTCTCTTTGTATTGCATTGTTTAAACTTACAGTTATGTGTCTTTTAATCGTGCCCTGGATACTATTACAAATGTGGATGTATTTTCTGTTCATGTATGCAACACTAACACACGCACGCGCGCGCACACACACCACACACACATACACACACATCCATATATATATATATATATATATATATATATATATATATATATATATATATATATATATATGATGGACAACATGAATTATCACGATTTTAACACCAACCAAGGTAAGCAACTCTACTGAAAATATCTTAACCTCAACATCAAACTCCAGAATTGTATCAACAGAATAAAGTTTAATAAAAAAATGCATAACACTTAATATCACACCAAAATACGCTAAATTACACTTAAGAAATAAAAAAATACACTCATTAACAAATCAACGAAAATATCACGAATTACACGTAATTAAAGAAAACACTAAATCTGTTTACCATAAAAAAAAGTCAAATCAATTTACAGCTTTACACAACCAATTTAGAAATAATGAAAAACTTTGATAATCTCACACCTATAATACACGAATAAATACAACAAACCATAATAAAACACAAAATAAATACAATAAATAGACACAACAAAAAAATCAAAAATCTAACAAAACAACATAACCTAAAAAATAGCCTAAAACCAATCCAACACCCAAACCATACCTCTAACAACAACAAAATTCATAAACCTAACTAAAACCCAATTCACTGAAAAAGATAAAAATAATAATAACAAATGCTTTCAAATATAACCTACCCAATTTTAACAAAAACCAAATAATAAAAATCCTAATAGTTGACACAGAATCTAACATCCATAAAATTACCCACCAAAACACTGAACAAGATTAACAATAAAATCAACGTGATAAAAACCGAAAAAAACAAAGCTATATATAAATAAAAAAGATATTATTAAACTCAAAGAAAAACTAGAAAACAACGACTACATAATATTAAAATCAAACAAAACAAACACACCAGTAATAATAGAAAATACCAAATACATCAATTCAATGACTAATTGCTTGAAAGAAAATAAATACGAACAAATCCTAGACCCAACTAGCAAATACCTTATTACAATAAAAAACCTAATAGTCACACACAGAAATACCCTAAACTATAACAATAAATTAAAATGCCACACAAGACTATACCCATTCAAACCATATGCACCAATATTAACAGGCATACCTAAAATCCACAAACCCAACACACCATTTGGACTACTAATAAATTTCAAAACAGCACCATGTTACATAATCGCAAAAATAAGAGACAAAATAATAATATTTAAAATACATATCAACAACACATACAATATAAAAAATGGATACGAATTAATTAATACAATAAAAACCATAGAAACAAACAGCAACACAAAAGTAATAAGTTATGAGATAACTAACATGTACCTCAGTATCCTAATAGAAGAGACCATAGAAATAATAAAAAACAAACTAATGCACAATAACGAAAAAGAAAACACAATAAATAGTATCATTACACTAACCAAACACATATGTAACTAAAATTACTTCCAATTTAACAATAAAAACTATAAACAAACAAATGGACTGCCCATGGGATCACCCATATCATAAGTCATGTCAGAAATATATCTACAATACTTTGAACAAATAATAATTAAACCTATACTAAACACACATAATAATTTGCTATGGACAAGATACGTAGACGATATACTTGTAATATACCAACCCACCATTCACAACAAACACATCATAATACTAAACAAACTAAATACATACAACGAAAACATACAATTCACCATAGAAACAGAACCAAACAGAACAATTAACTATCTTGACATTACATTTAATATAAATAATAATAAAGTAGAAACTACAGTACACAGAAAACCTACTTCCAACAACACCACAATACACTACAAATGTAACCACCCCTGGACACACAAAAGTAACACTTACAGTAACATGATAAATAAAGCAATAAAATACACACAAGATAACAAACAAAAATTAAATGAAGAGTTAGATAACATTACAAAAATAGCAATAGAAAATGGATACAACAATAAATTTACAAAAAAACCTAACCTCAACACAACACTACAACCTAAACAAAAAAAAATAAATAAAAAAATCTACCTAAAATATAAATACACCAATAACAAAATAGAAAAAATAACAAATATATAAAACAAATAATACTACGGTCCAACATACAAACAAAACAACATAATAAAATATCTTAATAACACAAACCACAAAATAAATAGAGAAAAACATAGCCTATCAGGAATTTACAAAATTACATGTAACGACTGCAACGCATTTTACACAGGGAAAACAACCAGATCATTTAAAATAAGATTTGAAGAACATTACAGAGCACTCAAAAATAAAAATACAAAAGTATCAAATATTGCAGCACACCTAATATCACATAAACATGAAATTACAAATTACGAAAATAACCTAACCATACTTGAAATAAATAATAAACCAATAGAACTAAACTCACTAGAAAAATACCACATTTATAAAAACATACACAACAATTTAATGAACTAACAAAGAACATATGCAGACGACGTACTATTCAAAAACATTATACACGCGACTCAAGAGGAGATGTGTGTGACGTCAACAAATACCAACATCACGGACCGAACATCCACACCAGAAAAATAGAGAAAAATTAAGCAGTGATTCGACAATGGTCAAGTGACCGAAAGGTGCCTCATCACACAAGGTAAAATTATTGCACTTAGTGGTGGAAAAAGTTATTTACAAGTAATAATAATAGCTTCGTATGTATTTATATTAATCCCTTTAACGTTAGTTTATGACCATCCGATCTTTAAATTTTGTAATTTTATAAAACCTTACTGAGGCAGCACGTTTTCAATCGCTCTATGGCGATTTTCATAAGTGTCTTCTTTTTTAAATGGGTCGTTATGATGTTGAGGGTTTCGGATACGGGTATGTTGGTGTACATGTTTGTTATGTTGAGTGATAGAGTAGGGTTGAATTGTGTGGTATGTTATTTTCTTCTATTTTATTTATGAGGTTTGTTCTGTCTTTTATGTATGTGTCTGTGTTCAAGTTAATAGATTGTCTAATGATTTTGTCCATGTATCTTGCTATTTTATGTGCAATGGGGACATTGGGTTTGTGAATTTTAGGGAGAACATGGAGAGTAGCTGCTCTAAGGTGGATTTGTTTTAGGTGTTTTTTTTGTTTTTGCTGTTAATGTAATTGGAGCTAATAATTTGTTTTTGATGGTTCTTTGGTATTTCTCAGTCGGATCTGTATGTATTTGTGTTATATTATTATTTATTATGTATTCATTGATTTTGTCGTTTGGCTGTTTGTATTAATAATTACAGTGGTATTGCCTTTGTCTGCTTTGGTGACTGTTATGTTTATTAGTTGAGCTGTTTGTTTTTTGTTTGCAGCAACTTTAATTTCATTGTTTACATTTTGTTGGTTATGTGTTTGTGTTTGGTTAAAAATATTGTGTCATGTCGAAGTGAGTCTTGGTTTTTGGTGTTGGTTTTTTGAATGACTGTTTCAGGTTGTAGTATAATGTTACTGTTTGTTATGTTATTCTCTTTATAGTGTAGGTTGTATTTTAGGCCTTTGTTTTTTTTAAATTCATGTCGTGTTGCATGTATTTGGTATTAGTGAGGTTACCTATACGGTGATAATATTTTTGTATGGGTTGATGGTATGTTGTGTTTTTTGTTTTACATAATAGTTGATTATCCTTTTTGTTGTGTGTATTTTTAATGTTTATTAGTTTATTGTTGCCCAGTTATTAGTGTTTATTTCGATTTGTAGTGTGAGTTCGTGTCCAATCGTGTTAATGAGGTTTAGGTGAAGTTGGTACAACCTAAGGTTTAGTGAGTCTTTATTATTGTATAAAGTTTTAATACTTTGTTTTATGTAAATGATATCCCTTTTTTTGGTAATGATTGTAGCGGCTTTTGTGTTATGGTTAATGTTTATTTTCGTGTATGTGGGTGTTATGTTATGCATTAGCTTTGTTTGTTGAATTGTATGCGGGCGTGTATTTTTCTAACCTTTAAAACCGTCTTCTTGTATTCGTGGAAGGCAGCCTGTCTTGCTGTGTTAAACTCATGACTTTTTTAGTCCATTACGTTCTGCAACGTCCCCCCTCCTTTCGCTCGTGCGCGGCGCGCGGCATTGCGTGTTGTGTATTGGTTCACATCGTTTTGTTGCAGAAATTATAAATTTATTATATATTTATATACTTGCTCCTCACACCGTTTTGTGTACCGTGTTAAGATCCATAAATTTTGTCTTGTGTTCCCGCGTAATGTACCACGCCTAAATGAAAGCCTATTCCCGCTGACTTCTACCTTAACGTTTGTATGACCTCCCCTAAGTTGGTTGACAGGTTTGTTGGGTCTGTATTTAGTCACACATGTCAGTAAAATAGTCAGCTGGGAAGAAACAACATTTATATGAACACACAAAATTTCAAAGAATCTTACCACTTCATGAGATCTGCAAGCACAGCAAGGGGACGTGCAAAATATGATCATGTTTAAGATACCTATTTTAAAAGGCTCCTGTGTTCTTTAAACATGATCTGCCAGAGTCATCTCTGGGCTTCAATACAAAAAAAACAACTAATTTTTAGGATAGCTGACTAAAATTGTTCTCAGGAGAGAACTCGTTTGAAAAAACATTAGGTTCTGAATTTTATATATTTATTAATTAATGAAATTTAATTAAAACTGTACTATGATTTTATAATCATTATTTACCAGCTGGAAAAAGCTAAAAGGTTTTATTGGTTGTTCAACACAGGATAAATTCAAATACTGTAAGTTTGTATAATGCATTTAATTACTGCTTTTATACTAAACTAATTTTCTTTTCAAATAAAACATATTTAGATCTCTCTTTATCTGCACAAATTATTAATTAAAAGTTCGTTAATTTTCACATATTTAAAACCTACATTTCATATACAATTCATTAAATACATTTACATATTAAAAAAAAAAAAAATTATTTCCAAATTTAACATAATAAAATACTTTATCTTCTTATTTCAAGATTGAATTGGTAAATTCACATTTTATTATAAATAATTTTAATATACATACGATTCATTAAATCTGGTCTTCTTGAAAATGATTGGCTTATGGCCAAAACCGCTTTGTAAATTTACTATTTATTATTCATTATTTCAACAATTTTGTTATACTAATTAATTTTATTACTTTTAAGATTTATTTAATTATTCAACAAAGCATGAAGTCATTCTTTAAGTTTAATTGGTAATTTAAATTTAATAAATTTAACTGACTAAATTTGACGTTAATTCGTATATAATAGAGAAAATGATTTGCCAATGATTTCCCTGCTGTTCCTGGAGTCCTCTCGTC
>JBAIZL010000004.1:195981117-196041117 GCA_036971475.1 Prosapia bicincta | reverse complement strand
AGAAAAATATAGCCTCTTTAAGCATAATATGGTTAAATTGTTGGCATCGGTCTCAAAAATGTTTTTAAAAACACACATACCAGATCTACACGTACATGTAGCAGCTTGAATCAATGTATAGGATTATTTTTTCCAAAAAGCAAAAGTCCATTGTAGAATATTCGTAAAATTCACCCGGCTTTTGAAAACAATCCGCTATCTATCGAACCATCTATTTTCCCATCATTCTATATGCCCAACTATCTACCTACGCATCCAACCATCCACCTACCCAATCATCTACCTATGTATCGAACCATCTATTTTCCCATCATTCTGTCTGCCCAACCAACCATCTACCTACGCAGCCATCAACCTATCGAAACTGTCAACCTACACATCCATCTATCTACTCAATCGATATCTACCTAACCATCAATCTACCAAACCCTCTATCTACCCAACCATCAACCTACCCAACCAACCATCCATATAACCAGCCATCTATCTATCTATCGAAACCATCAACCTTCGTATCCATCTATCTACCCAATCATTATCTACCTTACCATCAATCTACCTAATCATCTATCTATCGAAACATCTACCTACGGATCCCTCTCTCTACCCAACTTATAATTGAAATAATCGATAATATAAAACAGCTTTTTTATACAAGCTCTCTGCAAAATTTTTCAAAATATTTTTTTGTCATTACCTAAGCAATTAAGATTATTAAAAAAATAATAATATTTTAAATTTTAAAAAAAATTATATTAAATTTTCAAATTCTCTAAATCGTTAAAATCAAAATTGCACAGGGTTCTCTATTGGTTCAGTACGTATAAGGGAAAACTATGTTTTGTATTAAGTAATAGCATGATATTGCACAAGGGATAAGATGTATCCTGTTCGGAAACTTTAACCGGGTTTTACCGAAACTTTAGACGGTAGATTTTCCAAACGCGTTTTATCAGAAAGGATAAAGACTTTAAGTTTAAAGAACAATTTTATTTTGGAGAAAAGTATTTTCTTATGAGCAATTTAAAATAATTAAAACAAGTTAATAAACTAAGTGAAAATAAAACTTGTGTTTACATAATTTTGAAAGAAATGTTTTTACTTTCAGCTTTGACGTCAGAGGGAGAACCATCAACCAAGCGAAGCTTTGGTCTTCGTCAACTGCCTTCGGCAACCGTGCTTACTTCCGGACAGCGACTAAGCCCTCGCAGCTGCTTGTTGACAACCTACAACTCTCGGACGAAGGGGTTTACAGGTGTAGAGTAGATTTCAGGAACTCTCCGACTAGAAATGCCAAAATCAACTTGACCGTGATCGGTGAGTTCCCCAACACTATGTCACATTATATTTCTAGATCGTTTCCTTACGTGTTCAATAAACCAAGGCAAAGTTTGTTTAGAGAATATAATTCCTCACACTGTAATTCTTAAATGTTAATAAAATGGTCAACTTTAGACACACACACAAACGCGCACACACACACACACACACACACACACAAAATAATACAAAATAAAGTAAAATAAACTACAAATCGCGTAAACGTATTTCATATGAGCAGTAAAACAATAATGGATCAATAAATTATTAAATAACGATAAATAAACAAATCGCAAAAAAGAGCCAATCTTAACCAAGTCAGTCTAAGCCAATCTTGGATAGTTCCTAAGCCAATCCTAACCGCCAACCGTTCTCTTGCTGTCTTTCTCACTCACATTCGAGTTTTAAAGGATCTCTCTCTCCCTCTCACTGAGAAATAGCGAGAGAGAGAGAGAGACAGAGAGAGAGAGAGAGAGAGACAGAGAGAGAGAGAGAGAGATTACTTAACTTTTACGCTGTTAAAACGTACTCCTGTCAAAATAATGCTTAAATATTAAATGCATTCCTGGTAATATTGTTTTAAACTCATATTATACTAAATCTAAGTTTTTATATTTTCTTATTGTATGTATTGAAATTATTAAAATATTATATTATACATCTAAAAATATATCGCTTGATATGTATATTGACTGAAAGCTATTAAATCTAACTGATACTTTCTCATCTCATGTAATCTTACAGGGATCGTGAAAAGTGCAATCCTTTATCGTAAACACACTGATCTCTAGATAATTTACATTATAATAGAGATGATTGCTTATGTGTTAGGAACAATATATGGTTTATAATTATTTTAATGTAACATTGAGTGGCCCAGGGATTGATGACTCTTAGGGATTCCGCCCAACATCCACATGTCTGATTAATTTCAAGTCAGATGTGACAATTAAAAGTTGAGTTTATTGTACTCTTAGCATCGACTTGTGGAAAAGTCATTTACGGGCATGCTTGCTTTTTTTTGTCCGAATTGTATTTATGCTGAACCCAGAATCATTTATTGTGCAGGTCAATCAGATATAATTAGAATTCCCCTATAGGGTGCCACGGCATCAATATAGATTTAAAAGAATGATTTTATGTATTACACAGCGACATAATAAATTCACAGCAGTGTAGCTCGTTAAAATTATTAAAGAAATTTAGAGCCTTGTATTCAACGACGAGCTTAATCGAAATTGGCTTCGTTCTCCTTAATGAACTGATTGGTTTGAATGGACGTTTCCTTTGCTGTAAGGCTCAGACATCATCTATTAGATATTTTCTTTCTCATAATGTTTGCGTGACAGTCCATAGTGTCTACATTACCCTGTGTTTGACTCAGCTAGACGTTCTCTCACACTCTTCAACGTCTCAGTTTATTTTCTTCTTTCTCCCATTGTTAAGTAACAATTTTTTATTAATCTAAAGGTTAATTGCTAGTTAATATTTATTTATTTACTTCAATATAGGCGCCATTTTCAAAGGCCAAATGATCGGTTTTCTTAGAAATGTATTACCTAATTGTAAACATTGTTATATTCTTTTCATTAAGAACATGTAGGCGTCCTTGTAGCAGTTCAATCGATCCACGCACTCATTCGGAAGACCTATTCTCAATAGGAATACACGCATTGACTGAGTTTAGTTAGAGCAGCATTAGAAGGGATACGTGTGTAATGTTTGCAGAACTTATTGTTAACCAAACACTTACCTTTATTTCTCCTCTCGGTATTCCGTCCATTCAATAAATCTCCGCAATTACTGAGTATAATTAGACCAGCTTTGGAAGGGATACGTGTGTAATGTTTGGCAGAACTTATTGTAAACCAAACACTTACCTTTATTTCTCCTCTCGGTATTCCGTCCATTCAATAAATCTCCGCAATTACTGAGTATAATTAGAGCAGCTTATGGAAGGGAAACATGTGTAATGTTTGGCAGAACATATTGTAAGCCAAACACTTACCTTTATTTCTCCTCTCGGTATTCCGTCCATTCAATAAATCCCCGCAATGACTGAGTATAATTAGAGCAGCTTTGGAAGGGAAACGTGTGTAATGTTTGGCAGAACTTATTGTAAACCAAACACTTACCTTTATTTCTCCTCTCGGTATTCCGTCCATTCAATAAATCCCCGCAATGACTGAGTATAATTAGACCAGCTTTGGAAGGGAAACATGTGTAATGTTTGGCAGAACTTATTGTAAACCAAACACTTACCTTTATTTCTCCTCTCGGTATTCCGTCCATTCAATAAATCAGAGCAATGACTGAGTATAATTAGACCAGCTTTGGAAGGGAAACATGTGTAATGTTTGGCAGAACTTATTGTAAACCAAACACTTACCTTTATTTCTCCTCTCGGTATTCCGTCCATTCAATAAATCCCCGCAATGACTGAGTATAATTAGACCAGCTTTGGAAGGGATACGTGTGTAATGTTTCCAGAACTTATTGTTAACCAAACACTTACCTTTATACCTCCTCCCGGTATTCGGTCCATTCAATAAATCCCCGCAATGACTGAGTATAATTAGACCAGCTTTGGAAGGGATACGTGTGTAATGTTTGCAGAACTTATTGTTAACCAAACACTTACCTTTATACCTCCTCCCGGTATTCCGTCCATTCAATAAATCCCCGCAATGACTGAGTATAATTAGACCAGCTTTGGAAGGGATACGTGTGTAATGTTTGCAGAACTTATTGTTAACCAAACACTTACCTTTATACCTCCTCCCGGTATTCCGTCCATTCAATAAATCCCCGCAATGACTGAGTATAATTAGACCAGCTTTGGAAGGGAAACATGTGTAATGTTTGGCAGAACTTATTGTAAACCAAACACTTACCTTTATTTCTCCTCTCCGTATTCCGTCCATTCAATAAATCCCAGCAATGACTGAGTATAATTAGACCAGCTTTGGAAGGGAAACATATGTAATGTTTGGCAGAACTTATTGTGAACCAAACACTTACATTTATTTCTCCTCTCGGTATTCCGTCCATTCAATAAATTCCCGCAATGACTGAGTATAATTAGACCAGATTTGGAAGGGAAACATGTGTAATGTTTGGCAGAACATATTGTAAGAAAAAAACACTTACCTTTATTTCTCCTCTCGGTATTCCGTCCATTCAATAAATCCCCGCAATTACTGAGTATAATTAGAGCAGCTTTGGAAGGGAAACATGTGTAATGTTTGGCAGAACATATTGTAAGCCAAACACTTACCTTTATTTCTCCTCTCGGTATTGCGTCCATTCAATAAATCTCCGCAATTACTGAGTATAATTAGACCAGCTTTGGAAGGGAAACATGTGTAATGTTTGGCAGAACATATTGTAAGCCAAACACTTGCCTTTATTTCTCCTCTCGGTATTCCGTCCATTCAATAAATCTCCGCAATTACTGAGTATAATTAGAGCAGCTTTGGAAGGGAAACATGTGTAATGTTTGGCAGAACATATTGTAAGCCAAACACTTACCTTTATTTCTCCTCTCGGTATTCCGTCCATTCAATAAATCCCCGCAATTACTGAGTATAATTAGAGCAGCTTTGGAAGGGAAACATGTGTAATGTTTGGCAGAACATATTGTAAGCCAAACACTTACCTTTATTTCTCCTCTCGGTATTCCGTCCATTCAATAAATATCCGCAATGACTGAGTATAATTAGACCAGATTTGGAAGGGAAACATGTGTAATGTTTGGCAGAACATATTGTAAACCAAACACTTACCTTTATTTCTCCTCTCGGTATTCCGTCCATTCAATAAATCCCCGCAATTACTGAGTATAATTAGAGCAGCTTTGGAAGGGAAACATGTGTAATGTTTGGCAGAACATATTGTAAGCCAAACACTTACCTTTATTTCTCCTCTCGGTATTCCGTCCATTCAATAAATCCCCGCAATTACTGAGTATAATTAGAGCAGCTTTGGAAGGGAAACATGTGTAATGTTTGGCAGAACATATTGTAAGCCAAACACTTACCTTTATTTCTCCTCTCGGTATTCCGTCCATTCAATAAATCTCCGCAATTACTGAGTATAATTAGAGCAGCTTTGGAAGGGAAACATGTGTAATGTTTGGCAGAACATATTGTAAGCCAAACACTTACCTTTATTTCTCCTCTCGGTATTCCGTCCATTCAATAAATCCCCGCAATTACTGAGTATAATTAGAGCAGCTTTGGAAGGGAAACATGTGTAATGTTTGGCAGAACATATTGTAAGCCAAACACTTACCTTTATTTCTCCTCTCGGTATTTCGTCCATTCAATAAATCTCCGCAATGACTGAGTATAATTAGACCTGATTTGGAAGGGAAACAGGTGTAATGTTTGGCAGAACATATTGTAAACCAAACACTTACCTTTATTTCTCCTCTCGGTATTCCGTCCATTCAATAAATCCCTGCAATTACTGAGTATAATTAGAGCAGCTTTGGAAGGGAAACATGTGTAATGTTTGGCAGAACATATTGTAAGCCAAACACTTACCTTTATTTCTCCTCTCGGTATTCCGTCCATTCAATAAATCCCCGCAATTACTGAGTATAATTAGAGCAGCTTTGGAAGGGAAACATGTGTAATGTTTGGCAGAACATATTGTAAACCAAACACTTACCTTTATTTCTCCTCACGGTATTCCGTCCATTCAATAAATCTCCGCAATTACTGAGTATAATTAGACCAGCTTTGGAAGGGAAACGTGTGTAATGTTTGGCAGAACATATTGTAAACCAAACACTTACCTTTATTTCTCCTCTCGGTATTCCGTCCATTCAATAAATCCCCGCATTTACTGAGTATAATTAGAGCAGCTTTGGAAGGGAAACATGTGTAATGTTTGGCAGAACATATTGTAAGCCAAACACTTACCTTTATTTCTCCTCTCGGTATTCCGTCCATTCAATAAATCCCCGCAATTACTGAGTATAATTAGAGCAGCTTTGGAAGGGAAACATGTGTAATGTTTGGCAGAACATATTGTAAACCAAACACTTACCTTTATTTCTCCTCTCGGTATTCCGTCCATTCAATAAATCCCCGCAATTACTGAGTATAATTAGAGCAGCTTTGGAAGGGAAACATGTGTAATGTTTGGCAGAACATATTGTAAGCCAAACACTTACCTTTATTTCTCCTCTCGGTATTCCGTCCATTCAATAAATATCCGCAATGACTGAGTATAATTAGACCAGATTTGGAAGGGAAACATGTGTAATGTTTGGCAGAACATATTGTAAACCAAACACTTACCTTTATTTCTCCTCTCGGTATTCCGTCCATTCAATAAATCCCCGCAATTACTGAGTATAATTAGAGCAGCTTTGGAAGGGAAACATGTGGAATGTTTGGCAGAACATATTTTAAGCCAAACACTTACCTTTATTTCTCCTCTCGGTATTCCGTCCATTCAATAAATCTCCGCAATGACTGAGTATAATTAGACCAGCTTTGGAAGGGAAACGTGTGTAATGTTTGGCAGAACATATTGTAAACCAAACACTTACCTTTATTTCTCCTCTCGGTATTCCGTCCATTCAATAAATCCCCGCAATTATTGAGTATAATTAGACCAGATTTGGAAGGGAAACGTGTGTAATGTTTGGCAGAACATATTGTAAACCAAACACTTACCTTTATTTCTCCTCTCGGTATTCCGTCCATTCAATAAATCCCCGCAATTACTGAGTATAATTAGAGCAGCTTTGGAAGGGAAACATGTGTTATGTTTGGCAGAACATATTGTAAGCCAAACACTTACCTTTATTTCTCCTCTCGGTATTCCGTCCATTCAATAAATCTCCGCAATGACTGAGTATAATTAGACCAGCTTTGGAAGGGAAACGTGTGTAATGTTTGGCAGAACATATTGTAAACCAAACACTTACCTTTATTTCTCCTCTCGGTATTCCGTCCATTCAATAAATCCCCGCAATTACTGAGTATAATTAGAGCAGCTTTGGAAGGGAAACATGTGTAATGTTTGGCAGAACATATTGTAAGCCAAACACTTACCTTTATTTCTCCTCTCGGTATTCCGTCCATTCAATAAATCCCCGCAATTACTGAGTATAATTAGATCAGCTTTGGAAGGGAAACATGTGTAATGTTTGGCAGAACATATTGTAAACCAAACACTTACCTTTATTTCTCCTCTCGGTATTCCGTCCATTCAATAAATCCCCGCAAATACTGAGTATAATTAGAGCAGCTTTGGAAGGGAAACATGTGTAATGTTTGGCAGAACATATTGTAAGCCAAACACTTACCTTTATTTCTCCTCTCGGTATTCCGCCCATTCAATAAATCCCCGCAATTACTGAGTATAATTAGAGCAGCTTTGGAAGGGAAACATGTGTAATGTTTGGCAGAACATATTGTAAACCAAACACTTACCTTTATTTCTCCTCTCGGTATTCCGTCCATTCAATAAATCCCCGCAATTACTGAGTATAATTAGAGCAGCTTTGGAAGGGAAACATGTGTAATGTTTGGCAGAACATATTGTAAGCCAAACACTTACCTTTATTTCTCCTCTCGGTATTCCGTCCATTCAATAAATCTCCGCAATGACTGAGTATAATTAGACCAGCTTTGGAAGGGAAACATGTGTAATGTTTGGCAGAACTTATTGTGAACCAAACACTTACATTTATTTCTCCTCTCGGTATTCCGTCCATTCAATAAATTCCCGCAATGACTGAGTATAATTAGACCAGATTTGGAAGGGAAACATGTGTAATGTTTGGCAGAACATATTGTATACCAAACACTTACCTTTATTTCTCCTCTCGGTATTCCGTCCATTCAATAAATCCCCGCAATTACTGAGTATAATTAGAGCAGCTTTGGAAGGGAAACATGTGTAATGTTTGGCAGAACATATTGTAAACCAAACACTTACCTTTATTTCTCCTCTCGGTATTCCGTCCATTCAATAAATTCCCGCAATTACTGAGTATAATTAGAGCAGCTTTGGAAGGGAAACATGTGTAATGTTTGGCAGAACATATTGTAAGAAAAAAACACTTACCTTTATTTCTCCTCTCGGTATTCCGTCCATTCAATAAATCCCCGCAATTACTGAGTATAATTAGAGCAGCTTTGGAAGGGAAACATGTGTAATGTTTGGCAGAACATATTGTAAGCCAAACACTTACCTTTATTTCTCCTCTCGGTATTGCGTCCATTCAATAAATCTCCGCAATTACTGAGTATAATTAGACCAGCTTTGGAAGGGAAACATGTGTAATGTTTGGCAGAACATATTGTAAGCCAAACACTTGCCTTTATTTCTCCTCTCGGTATTCCGTCCATTCAATAAATCTCCGCAATTACTGAGTATAATTAGAGCAGCTTTGGAAGGGAAACATGTGTAATGTTTGGCAGAACATATTGTAAGCCAAACACTTACCTTTATTTCTCCTCTCGGTATTCCGTCCATTCAATAAATCCCCGCAATTACTGAGTATAATTAGAGCAGCTTTGGAAGGGAAACATGTGTAATGTTTGGCAGAACATATTGTAAGCCAAACACTTACCTTTATTTCTCCTCTCGGTATTCCGTCCATTCAATAAATATCCGCAATGACTGAGTATAATTAGACCAGATTTGGAAGGGAAACATGTGTAATGTTTGGCAGAACATATTGTAAACCAAACACTTACCTTTATTTCTCCTCTCGGTATTCCGTCCATTCAATAAATCCCCGCAATTACTGAGTATAATTAGAGCAGCTTTGGAAGGGAAACATGTGTAATGTTTGGCAGAACATATTGTAAGCCAAACACTTACCTTTATTTCTCCTCTCGGTATTCCGTCCATTCAATAAATCCCCGCAATTACTGAGTATAATTAGAGCAGCTTTGGAAGGGAAACATGTGTAATGTTTGGCAGAACATATTGTAAGCCAAACACTTACCTTTATTTCTCCTCTCGGTATTCCGTCCATTCAATAAATCTCCGCAATTACTGAGTATAATTAGAGCAGCTTTGGAAGGGAAACATGTGTAATGTTTGGCAGAACATATTGTAAGCCAAACACTTACCTTTATTTCTCCTCTCGGTATTCCGTCCATTCAATAAATCCCCGCAATTACTGAGTATAATTAGAGCAGCTTTGGAAGGGAAACATGTGTAATGTTTGGCAGAACATATTGTAAGCCAAACACTTACCTTTATTTCTCCTCTCGGTATTTCGTCCATTCAATAAATCTCCGCAATGACTGAGTATAATTAGACCTGATTTGGAAGGGAAACAGGTGTAATGTTTGGCAGAACATATTGTAAACCAAACACTTACCTTTATTTCTCCTCTCGGTATTCCGTCCATTCAATAAATCCCTGCAATTACTGAGTATAATTAGAGCAGCTTTGGAAGGGAAACATGTGTAATGTTTGGCAGAACATATTGTAAGCCAAACACTTACCTTTATTTCTCCTCTCGGTATTCCGTCCATTCAATAAATCCCCGCAATTACTGAGTATAATTAGAGCAGCTTTGGAAGGGAAACATGTGTAATGTTTGGCAGAACATATTGTAAGCCAAACACTTACCTTTATTTCTCCTCACGGTATTCCGTCCATTCAATAAATCTCCGCAATTACTGAGTATAATTAGACCAGCTTTGGAAGGGAAACGTGTGTAATGTTTGGCAGAAGATATTGTAAACCAAACACTTACCTTTATTTCTCCTCTCGGTATTCCGTCCATTCAATAAATCCCCGCATTTACTGAGTATAATTAGAGCAGCTTTGGAAGGGAAACATGTGTAATGTTTGGCAGAACATATTGTAAGCCAAACACTTACCTTTATTTCTCCTCTCGGTATTCCGTCCATTCAATAAATCCCCGCAATTACTGAGTATAATTAGAGCAGCTTTGGAAGGGAAACATGTGTAATGTTTGGCAGAACATATTGTAAACCAAACACTTACCTTTATTTCTCCTCTCGGTATTCCGTCCATTCAATAAATCCCCGCAATTACTGAGTATAATTAGAGCAGCTTTGGAAGGGAAACATGTGTAATGTTTGGCAGAACATATTGTAAGCCAAACACTTACCTTTATTTCTCCTCTCGGTATTCCGTCCATTCAATAAATATCCGCAATGACTGAGTATAATTAGACCAGATTTGGAAGGGAAACATGTGTAATGTTTGGCAGAACATATTGTAAACCAAACACTTACCTTTATTTCTCCTCTCGGTATTCCGTCCATTCAATAAATCCCCGCAATTACTGAGTATAATTAGAGCAGCTTTGGAAGGGAAACATGTGTAATGTTTGGCAGAACATATTTTAAGCCAAACACTTACCTTTATTTCTCCTCTCGGTATTCCGTCCATTCAATAAATCTCCGCAATGACTGAGTATAATTAGACCAGCTTTGGAAGGGAAACGTGTGTAATGTTTGGCAGAACATATTGTAAACCAAACACTTACCTTTATTTCTCCTCTCGGTATTCCGTCCATTCAATAAATCCCCGCAATTATTGAGTATAATTAGACCAGATTTGGAAGGGAAACGTGTGTAATGTTTGGCAGAACATATTGTAAACCAAACACTTACCTTTATTTCTCCTCTCGGTATTCCGTCCATTCAATAAATCCCCGCAATTACTGAGTATAATTAGAGCAGCTTTGGAAGGGAAACATGTGTTATGTTTGGCAGAACATATTGTAAGCCAAACACTTACCTTTATTTCTCCTCTCGGTATTCCGTCCATTCAATAAATCTCCGCAATGACTGAGTATAATTAGACCAGCTTTGGAAGGGAAACGTGTGTAATGTTTGGCAGAACATATTGTAAACCAAACACTTACCTTTATTTCTCCTCTCGGTATTCCGTCCATTCAATAAATCCCCGCAATTACTGAGTATAATTAGAGCAGCTTTGGAAGGGAAACATGTGTAATGTTTGGCAGAACATATTGTAAGCCAAACACTTACCTTTATTTCTCCTCTCGGTATTCCGTCCATTCAATAAATCCCCGCAATTACTGAGTATAATTAGATCAGCTTTGGAAGGGAAACATGTGTAATGTTTGGCAGAACATATTGTAAACCAAACACTTACCTTTATTTCTCCTCTCGGTATTCCGTCCATTCAATAAATCCCCGCAAATACTGAGTATAATTAGAGCAGCTTTGGAAGGGAAACATGTGTAATGTTTGGCAGAACATATTGTAAGCCAAACACTTACCTTTATTTCTCCTCTCGGTATTCCGCCCATTCAATAAATCCCCGCAATTACTGAGTATAATTAGAGCAGCTTTGGAAGGGAAACATGTGTAATGTTTGGCAGAACATATTGTAAACCAAACACTTACCTTTATTTCTCCTCTCGGTATTCCGTCCATTCAATAAATCCCCGCAATTACTGAGTATAATTAGAGCAGCTTTGGAAGGGAAACATGTGTAATGTTTGGCAGAACATATTGTAAGCCAAACACTTACCTTTATTTCTCCTCTCGGTATTCCGTCCATTCAATAAATCTCCGCAATGACTGAGTATAATTAGACCAGCTTTGGAAGGGAAACATGTGTAATGTTTGGCAGAACATATTGTAAGCCAAACACTTACCTTTATTTCTCCTCTCGGTATTCCGCCCATTCAATAAATCCCCGCAATTACTGAGTATAATTAGAGCAGCTTTGGAAGGGAAACATGTGTAATGTTTGGCAGAACATATTGTAAACCAAACACTTACCTTTATTTCTCCTCTCGGTATTCCGTCCATTCAATAAATCCCCGCAATTACTGAGTATAATTAGAGCAGCTTTGGAAGGGAAACATGTGTATTGTTTGGCAGAACATATTGTAAGCCAAACACTTACCTTTATTTCTCCTCTCGGTATTCCGTCCATTCAATAAATCTCCGCAATGACTGAGTATAATTAGACCAGCTTTGGAAGGGAAACGTGTGTAATGTTTGGCAGAACATATTGTAAACCAAACACTTACATTTATTTCCCCTCTCGGTATTCCGTCCATTCAATAAATCTCCGCAATGACTGAGTATAATTAGAGCAGCTTTGGAAGGGAAACATGTGTAATGTTTGGCAGAACATATTGTAAACCAAACACTTACATTTATTTCTCCTCTCGGTATTCCGTCCATTCAATATATCTCCGCAATGACTGAGTATAATTAGACCAGCTTTGGAAGGGAAACATGTGTAATGTTTGGCAGAACATATTGTAAGCCAAACACTTACCTTTATTTCTCCTCTCGGTATTCCGTCCATTCAATAAATCCCCGCAATTACTGAGTATAATTAGAGCAGCTTTGGAAGGGAAACATGTGTAATGTTTGGCAGAACATATTGTAAGCTAAACACTTACCTTTATTTCTCCTCTCGGTATTCCGTCCATTCAATAAATCTCCGCAATGACTGAGTATAATTAGTCCAGTTTTGGAAGGGAAACATGTGTAATGTTTGGCAGAACATATTGTAAACCAAACACTTACCTTTATTTCTCCTCTCGGTATTCCGTCCATTCAATAAATCCCCGCAATTACTGAGTATAATTAGAGCAGCTTTGGAAGGGAAACATGTGTAATGTTTGGCAGAACATATTGTAAACCAAACACTTACCTTTATTTCTCCTCTCGGTATTCCGTCCATTCAATAAATCCCCGCAATTACTGAGTATAATTAGAGCAGCTTTGGAAGGGAAACATGTGTAATGTTTGGCAGAACATATTGTAAACCAAACACTTACCTTTATTTCTCCTCTCGGTATTCCGTCCATTCAATAAATCCCCGCAATTACTGAGTATAATTAGAGCAGCTTTGGAAGGGAAACATGTGTAATGTTTGGCAGAACATATTGTAAGCCAAACACTTACCTTTATTTCTCCTCTCGGTATTCCGTCCATTTAATAAATCCCCGCAATTACTGAGTATAATTAGAGCAGCTTTGGAAGGGAAACATGTGTAATGTTTGGCAGAACATATTGTAAGCCAAACACTTACCTTTATTTCTCCTCTCGGTATTTCGTCCATTCAATAAATCTCCGCAATGACTGAGTATAATTAGACCAGATTTGGAAGGGAAACGTGTGTAATGTTTGGCAGAACATATTGTAAACCAAACACTTACCTTTATATCTCCTCTCGGTATTCCGTCCATTCAATAAATATCCGCAATTACTGAGTATAATTAGAGCAGCTTTGGAAGGGAAACAAGTGTTATGTTTGGCAGAACATATTGTAAGCCAAACACTTACCTTTATTTCTCCTCTCGGTATTCCGTCCATTCAATAAATCTCCGCAATGACTGAGTATAATTAGACCAGCTTTGGAAGGGAAACGTGTGTAATGTTTGGCAGAACATATTGTAAACCAAACACTTACCTTTATTTCTCCTCTCGGTATTCCGTCCATTCAATAAATCCCCGCAATTACTGAGTATAATTAGAGCAGCTTTGGAAGGGAAACATGTGTAATGTTTGGCAGAACATATTGTAAGCCAAACACTTACCTTTATTTCTCCTCTCGGTATTCCGTCCATTCAATAAATCCCCGCAATTACTGAGTATAATTAGAGCAGCTTTGGAAGGGAAACATGTGTAATGTTTGGCAGAACATATTGTAAACCAAACACTTACCTTTATTTCTCCTCTCGGTATTCCGTCCATTCAATAAATCCCCGCAATTACTGAGTATAATTAGAGCAGCTTTGGAAGGGAAACATGTGTAATGTTTGGCAGAACATATTGTAAGCCAAACACTTACCTTTATTTCTCCTCTCGGTATTCCGTCCATTCAATAAATCTCCGCAATGACTGAGTATAATTAGACCAGCTTTGGAAGGGAAACATGTGTAATGTTTGGCAGAACTAATTGTAAGCCAAACACTTACCTTTATTTCTCCTCTCGGTATTCCGTCCATTCAATAAATCCCCGCAATTACTGAGTATAATTAGAGCAGCTTTGGAAGGGAAACAAGTGTTATGTTTGGCAGAACATATTGTAAGCCAAACACTTACCTTTATTTCTCCTCTCGGTATTCCGTCCATTCAATAAATCTCCGCAATGACTGAGTATAATTAGACCAGCTTTGGAAGGGAAACGTGTGTAATGTTTGGCAGAACATATTGTAAACCAAACACTTACCTTTATTTCTCCTCTCGGTATTCCGTCCATTCAATAAATCCCCGCAATTACTGAGTATAATTAGAGCAGCTTTGGAAGGGAAACATGTGTAATGTTTGGCAGAACATATTGTAAGCCAAACACTTACCTTTATTTCTCCTCTCGGTATTCCGTCCATTCAATAAATCCCCGCAATTACTGACTATAATTAGAGCAGCTTTGGAAGGGAAACATGTGTAATGTTTGGCAGAACATATTGTAAACCAAACACTTACCTTTATTTCTCCTCTCGGTATTCCGTCCATTCAATAAATCCCCGCAATTACTGAGTATAATTAGAGCAGCTTTGGAAGGGAAACATGTGTAATGTTTGGCAGAACATATTGTAAGCCAAACACTTACCTTTATTTCTCCTCTCGGTATTCCGTCCATTCAATAAATCTCCGCAATGACTGAGTATAATTAGACCAGCTTTGGAAGGGAAACATGTGTAATGTTTGGCAGAACATATTGTAAGCCAAACACTTACCTTTATTTCTCCTCTCGGTATTCCGCCCATTCAATAAATCCCCGCAATTACTGAGTATAATTAGAGCAGCTTTGGAAGGGAAACATGTGTAATGTTTGGCAGAACATATTGTAAACCAAACACTTACCTTTATTTCTCCTCTCGGTATTCCGTCCATTCAATAAATCCCCGCAATTACTGAGTATAATTAGAGCAGCTTTGGAAGGGAAACATGTGTAATGTTTGGCAGAACATATTGTAAGCCAAACACTTACCTTTATTTCTCCTCTCGGTATTCCGTCCATTCAATAAATCTCCGCAATGACTGAGTATAATTAGACCAGCTTTGGAAGGGAAACGTGTGTAATGTTTGGCAGAACATATTGTAAACCAAACACTTACATTTATTTCCCCTCTCGGTATTCCGTCCATTCAATAAATCTCCGCAATGACTGAGTATAATTAGAGCAGCTTTGGAAGGGAAACATGTGTAATGTTTGGCAGAACATATTGTAAACCAAACACTTACATTTATTTCTTCTCTCGGTATTCCGTCCATTCAATAAATCTCCGCAATGACTGAGTATAATTAGACCAGCTTTGGAAGGGAAACATGTGTAATGTTTGGCAGAACATATTGTAAGCCAAACACTTACCTTTATTTCTCCTCTCGGTATTCCGTCCATTCAATAAATCCCCGCAATTACTGAGTATAATTAGAGCAGCTTTGGAAGGGAAACATGTGTAATGTTTGGCAGAACATATTGTAAGCTAAACACTTACCTTTATTTCTCCTCTCGGTATTCCGTCCATTCAATAAATCTCCGCAATGACTGAGTATAATTAGTCCAGATTTGGAAGGGAAACATGTGTAATGTTTGGCAGAACATATTGTAAACCAAACACTTACCTTTATTTCTCCTCTCGGTATTCCGTCCATTCAATCAATCCCCGCAATTACTGAGTATAATTAGACCAGCTTTGGAAGGGAAACATGTGTAATGTTTGGCAGAACATATTGTAAACCAAACACTTACCTTTATTTCTCCTCTCGGTATTCCGTCCATTCAATAAATCTCCGCAATGACTGAGTATAATTAGACCAGCTTTGGAAGGGAAACGTGTGTAATGTTTGGCAGAACATATTGTAAACCAAACACTTACATTTATTTCTCCTCTCGGTATTCCGTCCATTCAATAAATCTCCGCAATGACTGAGTATAATTAGAGCAGCTTTGGAAGGGAAACATGTGTAATGTTTGGCAGAACATATTGTAAACCAAACACTTACATTTATTTCTCCTCTCGGTATTCCGTCCATTCAATAAATCTCCGCAATGACTGAGTATAATTAGAGCAGCTTTGGAAGGGAAACATGTGTAATGTTTGGCAGAACATATTGTAAGCCAAACACTTACCTTTATTTCTCCTCTCGGTATTCCGTCCATTCAATAAATATCCGCAATGACTGAGTATAATTAGACCAGATTTGGAAGGGAAACATGTGTAATGTTTGGCAGAACATATTGTAAACCAAACACTTACATTTATTTCTCCTCTCGGTATTCCGTCCATTCAATAAATCTCCGCAATGACTGAGTATAATTAGACCAGCTTTGGAAAGGAAACATGTGTAATGTTTGGCAGAACATATTGTAAACCAAACACTTACATTTATTTCTCCTCTCGGTATTCCGTCCATTCAATAAATCTCCGCAATGACTGAGTATAATTAGAGCAGCTTTGGAAGGGAAACGTGTGTAATGTTTGGCAGAACATATTGTAAACCAAACACTTACATTTATTTCTCCTCTCGGTATTCCGTCCATTCAATAAATCTCCGCAATGACTGAGTATAATTAGAGCAGCATTGGAAGGGAAATTACTTTTGCATGAAATCAACAAATATTTTATTGCTTCTGCTGAGAGGAGTTGAAGAGCGCTTTAATTGGACTGTAATGTTGCATTTTAAATTTACAAATTAAATAATTGCAAACAAATCGCTGAAGTTGTTTTGTAAAGCAATGAACTTCAGGCATTCTAAAGCTTGGAGGAGGATGGAGTTTGTCGCCAACTATATTGCTTATATTGAAACCAGTTTTAGAGTTTTACGTTTTGCGCACCGCGCCTCCTGCTTAACCGTGTTTCTGAGGTGAAGGTCGAATATATTCATACATTCCTGAAATTGTTATACTCACATTTTAATATATGATATATACCATAAATATTTCAGATGGGTGTCGATAAGCACCTGATTCTCTTAGGCCTGGCAGGTTAATAACCCTTCTTGGATAAGAGTTATTTAGTATTATTATTATTAATAAAGAATTAAATTCGTTATAATTGGTAAACAAAATTAGAATAATGTTATACAAAATACAATAACATCATACAAAAATATTATACGATACAGCCTTTTATAAAATGTTTAACAAGCAAAGATGTCTACACAATAGTCAAGTGTATGTGTGTGTACGTTGCTTGCGTGCGTGTGTGTGTGTGTGTGTGTGTGTGTGTGTGTTTTGTGATTCTAAGAGAGACCTTTCATATAATTCACATAGAGGCATACGAGCATATGCTTATTGTATAGCTTCTTATTGTGCCAGTACATGTAAGGTCTCGTTGGGATTTAAGGTTGTATAATAGAAATATATTTATATACACAAATATTCTATCCACATGAGTAAATAATCGCCTGTGATACATTCTTTTTGAAAAGAGATAATTTTTTTCAGAGCCACCAGAAAAACCAGTTATATTTGATGGGAAAAGAAGAGAGCACACAAAAGTAATAGAGCCGTACAACGAAGGCAGTGACGTCATGTTAATCTGCGAGGTCACTGGAGGTGAGTTGCGTCTAAAACTGATTGCTTTACACGACAGAATAAATTAAATTTATTTCACTTATATAATACCTAATGAACAAAATGACAAATGTGTGTCATTAATGTTCTTGAGGTTGATTAATGCTGTTCTAAGTTACTGTAGTTTGATAAGATATATTTTGTAGGAAATGAAATATCAACGTTCAAATAAATTGCATGTGCGTGTGCGTGCGTGGGTGTTTATGTGACACAATACTACAAACCGTACATAAACCTTAGCGAAATAGTTTTTAAATACTAAATGTATAATTTATACAATTTCTATGAACTCGGATAGTTCGACAAAATGCCACCAGATTCTCTAGGAGGAGATTGTTTAGACAAATATTAAAGGGCCTATTACTGACTTTACCAGTGTCAATTTGGAACTATTATAAAGCATGTAGATTTTGGAAATTAAAAATCCTATTTGGGTCTATGGAGTAAAAGTTGAACAGAAAACATATTCATTTTCAGTAATTCAATTTTTACCCCAAATGCACTGTTACAGACCTTTATCTAGCAAGCACTAATGACGCCACAGTGCGTTCGGAGGTGTAACTATTCACAACTTGGCGCCATGTAAGGGCAGGAACAGAATAACAAAGACTTAATTTCAGAAAAGATTACAACAATTTAATACATGGATAATAGAAATTACATATTTAAGTTTATTTCGGCAAAAATGTAACTGCAACGTTTAAAAGCTATTCACTTTAAGCTATTACGGCTGTCTCCGGGACAATAATTATGTTAAAGCGAATGTTCACAATGATACTAGGCATAAAATATTTGTCTGGTCAAACATATAGATAATCCGAGTGAAAGCTGCATAAACATTGAAGTTTATGAAAGGGAAAACTGCGTGACATGATATCAATGTTGATAGCTGCCTGAACAGATAATTTGTAGAGTACCTGTGAAAAGTAAGAGAGTGACCAGAAGGAGTCTTTTAGAAACTGATATTAATTACGTTTGTTGGTTATAACGAAGGAATGATGATGTTACCTGTCTGAACAGTTAATTTGTAGAGTGACTGTGAAGAGTAAGAGAGTGACCAGAATGAGTCTTTTAGAAACTGATATTAATTACGTTGGTTGGTTATAACGAAGGAATGATGATGTTACCTGTCTGAACAGATAATTTGTAGAGTGACTGTGAAGAGTAAGAGAGTGACCAGAATGAGTCTTTTAGAAACTGATATTAATTACGTTGGTTGGTTATAACGAAGGAATGATGATGTTACCTGTCTGAACAGTTAATTTGTAGAGTGACTGTGAAGAGTAAGAGAGTGACCAGAATGAGTCTTTTAGAAACTGATATTAATTACGTTGGTTGGTTATAACGAAGGAATGATGATGTTACCTGTCTGAACAGATAATTTGTAGAGTGATTGTGATAAGTAAGAGAGTGACAAGAGGAAGTCCTTTAGAAACTGATATTAATTTCGTTCGTTGGTTATAGCGAAGGAATGATGATGTTACCTGTCTGAACAGATAATTTGTAGAGTGATTGTGAAAAGTAACAGAGTGACCAGAGGGAATCTTTTAGAAACTGATATTAATTTCGTTGGTTGGTTATAACGAAGGAATGATGATGTTACCTGTCTGAACAGATAATTTGTAGAGTGATTGTGAAAAGTAAGAGAGTGACCAGAGGGAATCTTCTAGAAACTGATATTAAATTCGTTCGTTGGTTGTAGCGAAGGAATGATGATGTTACCTGTCTGAACAGATAATTTGTAGAGTGGCTGTAAAGAGTAAGAGCGTGACCAGAGGGAATCTTTTAGAAACTGATAATAATTTCGTTGGTTGGTTATAACGAAGGAATGATGATGTTACCTGTCTGAACAGATAATTTGTAGAGTGACTGTGAAAAGTAAGAGATTGACCAGAAGGAGTCTTTTAGAAACTGGTATTAATTACGATCGTCGGTTATAACGAAGGAATGATGATGTTACCTGTCTGAAAACATAATTTGTAGAGTGATTGTGTAGAGTAAGCAAGTGGTCAGAAAGAGTCTTTTAGAAACTGGTATTGATTACGTTCGTTGGTTATAATAAGGAATGATGATGTTACCTGTCTGAACACATAATTTGTAGAGTGACTGTGAAAAGTAAGAGAGTGACCAGAAGGAGTCTTTTAGAAACTGGTATTAATTACGTTGGTTGGTTATATCGAAGGAATGATGATGTTACCTGTCTGAACACATGTTTTGTAGAGTGACTGTGAAGTGTAAGCAAGTGGTCAGAAAGAGTCTTTTAGAAACTGATATTATTTACGTTCGTCGGTTATAAAGAAGGAATGATGATGTTACCTGTTTGAACAGATAATTTGTAGAGTGACTGTGAAAAGTAAGAGAGTGACCAGAGGGGTCTTTTATAAACTGGTATTAATTGCGTTGGTTGGTTATAACGAAGGAATGATGATGTTACCTGTCTGAACAGATAATTTGTAGAGTGACTGTGAAGAGTAAGCAAGTGGTCAGAAAGAGTCTTTTAGAAACTGATATTAATTACGTTGTTTGGTTATAACGATGGAATGATGATGTTACCTGTCTGAACACAAAATTTGTAGAGTGACTGTGAAGTGTAAGCAAGTGGTTAGAAATAGTCTTTTAGAAACTGATATTAATGACGTTCGTCGGTTATAACGAGGGAATGATGATGTTACCTGTCTGAATACATAATTTGTAGAGTGACTGTGAAGAGTAAGCAAGTGGTTAGAAATAGTCTTTTAGAAACTGATATTAATGACGTTCGTCGGTTATAACGAGGGAATGATGATGTTACCTGTCTGAATACATAATTTGTAGAGTGACTGTGAAGAGTAAGTAAGTGGTTAGAAATAGTCTTTTAGAAACTGATATTAATGACGTTCGTCGGTTATAACGAGGGAATGATGATGTTACCTGTCTGAATACATAATTTGTAGAGTGACTGTGAAGAGTAAGCAAGTGGTTAGAAATAGTCTTTTAGAAACTGATATTAATGACGTTCGTCGGTTATAACGAGGGAATGATGATGTTACCTGTCTGAACACAAAATTTGTAGAGTGACTGTGAAGTGTAAGCAAGTGGTTAGAAATAGTCTTTTAGAAACTGATATTAATGACGTTCGTCGGTTATAACGAGGGAATGATGATGTTACCTGTCTGAATACATAATTTGTAGAGTGACTGTGAAGAGTAAGCAAGTGATCAGAAAGAGTCTTTTAGAAACTGATATTAATTACGTTATTTGGTTATAACGATGGAATGATGATGTTACCTGTCTGAACACAAAATTTGTAGAGTGACTGTGAAGTGTAAGCAAGTGGTTAGAAATAGTCTTTTAGAAACTGATATTAATGACGTTCGTCGGTTATAACGAGGGAATGATGATGTTACCTGTCTGAATACATAATTTGTAGAGTGACTGTGAATTGTAAGCAAGTGGTCAGAAAGAGTCTTTTAGAAACTGGTATTGATTACGTACGTTGGTTATAATAAGGAATGTTGAAGGTACCTGTCTGAACACATAATTTGTAGAGTGACTGTGTAAAGTAAGAGAGTGGCCAGAAGGAGTCTTTTAGAAACTGATATTAATTATGTACGATGGTTATAACGAAGAAATAATGATGTTACCTAAATGAGATGAAAAGTATCTCTTAACCTAATTAGTATAGTTCACTAATACTAAGATTAGAGCTATTAGTATTCTTAACAATAATTAATATGATTAAACAACAAGAATGGGAAACATGTAGAAGCCGGAGTGATTGTTGTTACAGGACGACCGAAGCCGAAGGTAGTATGGTACCTGGACAGCGAGATGCTGGACGATCTGTACGAGCACCGGTCCGAGAACCTCACTGTCAACTACTTGACGTTTCCCAACGTGGGGCGACACCACCTCAACGCTAGGCTGATATGCCAAGCGTCCAACACCAACCTCACGCCTCCTGTCTCTAAAGTCGTCATCTTGGATATTAATTGTAAGCTCAGTCACGTTTTCATCTTACTGCCAACACTAAGGTTGCGCGCGTGCGTGTGTGTGTGTGTGTGTGTGAGTGTGTGTGTGTGTGTGTGTGTGTGTGTTTGTGTGTGTGTGTGTGTGTGTGTGTGTGTGTATGTGTGTGTGTGTGTGTGTGTGAGTGTGTGTGTGTGTGTGTGTGTGTGTGTGTGTGTGTGTTTGTGTGTGTGTGTGTGAGTGTGTGTGTGTGTGTGTGAGTGTGTGTGTGTGTGTGTGTGTGTGTGTGTGTGTGTGTGTGTGTGTCTGTGTGTGTGTGTGTGTGTGTGTGTGTAAATATTTTAAAAATTACAATTCTCAATTATTACAACAATACTACTGTAAGAAAGACCTATAAGAGAGGAATTTAGTATGAGTAACCTAGCTTAAGATAATTACAAATATAATTCAAATATTTATATTTCAAGAGTAGAGAATGCCATTGCACAAGGCATTAGATCACTTTCAGAATTTGCACTGCTAAAAAAACGCTGTAGTTCATCGTTTGACGTGGCGTATGTATTTCGTTATTAGTATTTATTTTTGATTTATTTGGATTTGGAAATGTTAAAATTAGCCACCATATCGAATAAGCTCTTGTATTTTTCCCTTTGTTAATGCAAGAGATAGAAATTATTTTCTGTACATCGATATTTACCGTTTATAGTTAACCTAAGTGGCCGTCCCTTGCCACTACTCACTGATACGAATACATGGCCACCTTAAGACATGATATGGTTGGGCTCAGGAGAACTGAGCGTTTGGTTGTGGCGCCATCTGGCACATTTTCTAGCCTGGGACCGATACCACCAAGAACTCAGTTACGGTCGGAGATGCAATGGGCTACGTCTCCGTCCCCTATAAAAAAAAGAGAGTAAACGCTTCTATAGGCGAATGTCTCATATTTAGTATCTTTACATTTTCGTGAATCCCAATACCTAGACGGGTGATTCACAAGTTTTATTCTCCATATCTACATGGCATCTACTTTACACTGACATTGAACACGCTTCTTTATTAACATCTCTAGTCTTAATATCAGTTCGATTCATTATAAAACTATTTTAAACTTTAAATATTTGGAATTATTTGGCACAGTTTTGAAATAATGTAGACTATTTTACATAACTGGGCAATGTGAAATAATGTTTAGGAGATAAAAGATTTTTTAAAAAACTTTATTCTGCAGAGAGTTAATCCCCTAAACTCCCGCAGTGGCACCCTCTGTGACGAAATGATAATCAACTGTTGTTTAATGGCTGTGGTCTAAAGGTATTATGCTACTTAAAAGATTAGTTCTATTCTCACATTCAATTTATTACTATTATTACCATTTAACGTAAATTAGTAAAACATTAGTGTATTATTTATATAGTATTCAATGAGCAAAATACAGTTTTAGAATAGATATGCTTAACCTTGAATCTTACCTTAAACACTTATGAAGCAATCCAAGAAAACACATTGCAACTTATCCCCAATCAAAGAATACACATTCATGTTGAGACACCTCGCAAGAGAAATTTTTCTTACTAAGGGGTTTGTGTAGAAGCCTCTATAACGAGTGTCCCAGTAGTTCCCAGCTGTAACCGCGCTATTCTCTCCTTGCAAATTTCTCTCGCGCAGTTGCACTCTTTGTACTCTATTTATCCTTATAATGCCGTATTTGTAACCAGCTCCCTCTTTTCTATCGTTAGCGGTGTTCCCGAGGTAGCTAAACACTTGAGGATATTCACTTTTATTTATTACTTTTTTATAATTTAATGTCATAAACCTTTATAAGTAAAGTGTTGAAATAAAAGGAATAAAAATTTTATTTGTAACCTAGTATATTTCAAAAATAAATATTACCAATGTATTAAAGATACTCATACACCCACACACACACACCCTCTGTCTATCTCACACTCACGCACGCATACTCAAACACACTCCTTCCCCCCCCTCTCTCTCTCTCTCTCTCTCTCTCTCTTACGCACACACTCCTTCACCTTCACTCTCTCTATCATTCACACCCTCTCTCTCTCACCCACACACATACTCTCTTTTTCTCACACACACACACACTTCCTCTCTCTCTCTCTCTCACACACACACACACACACACACACACACTTTCTCTCTCTCTCTCACACACACAGAAATATATGAGGGCCTGATATTTAAAAACATAATTTAAGTCCTACTAAATTCATATGCATTGCAATATTTTACTAGAAATTTGCCCTATTTCCTACAGTAAATTGTTTGCTATATGTACAATTTCATTATTCAGAAAGATGCAAACTTACGGAGCGAAAGTTTCACCAACCCCTCAGAAACTATACGCGATACAAGGAGTCTTCAGTGTTTACTATCTAAAAGCACGTTGCCCAAGGTAGAGCCATCGGTAAGTGTCTCCTGAGACACGGATCAAACATAAGCTGTAATTACAGGAAGTATGCATTGCCTTACTATTCCTTGATATCAGTAGACTCCCGACCCGAAGACACTGCATCCACTGTGTACTGTATCCCCCCAGAATTTGGGCGTAGATTTATGGAGAGAGTAGCAGAAACCTGCAATAATATAACTCATTGGCGCAAATAAATAACCGTGTTAACCTCTTAGACCACGTCTTGTCGCCTTGCGGGGCAGAGCTGAGCACACACCCTTCTCCCTGCATTATAGCTACATGCACCGTTTTGTCACAAAGTTTGCAATGATATTAGTAATTACACTGCAATAAAACTAGCGGGCTTTATTTTGCAACAGTTTAATATAGTATAACAGTCTTATTTTATTGACAAGCTTTGAAACTATTTTTTTATTTAAAAACCGCTGAAATTAATAACATGAATTTTCTAACTCCAATACTTAACTTAAATACCATTTACTTAAAGACCAGAGCTAAAATTAGAAACAAATATGACTTTATTGGTGGGTTATATTATTGGCAGACACAGAGGGATTCGGAACACGTGTCTTGCGTTCCTAATAATGAATGGCAATAGTACGTTTGTGTATCTTGATAAACCATTCACTTGTTCCAGTGAAGCCAACATCTGTAAAGGTTCTAAACAAGGACAGGCTGATCTCGGCGGACAAAGAAATAGAAGTGCAGTGCATCGGAACCGGTTCCCGGCCTAACGCAGTCATCACGTGGTGGAAAGGAAGCAGGCAAATACACAAACTGGCAAAAAATGTGAGTATGACTTCAATCTAAACCTAATCGGTTCGATTCAATTCCCATCTCCACTTCCCCTCGGGGCAGTGACCAGAGTGGGGGGAGGGGGAAGCACATCCAGGTAAGTGCGAGAGGTTGTCTAGCATAACCTTGTCCTACTTGATGACGTCACACACTGTTTGATTTATCGAATATGCGACTTATTTCGGCACAGTGAAACAGAACGAGTTTCTTAGTCTCAGCCGTTGCTTAGAGGGGAGCATTTCTAACGATATAGTGACATAGCTCGACTTTTTGTTCTTCCAGAAGGCGAACATTCATCTCGTTTCCTAACGCATTATACTGCTGATTACCTCTATATGTTCTAATATTTAGAGTAATATATAAGGTTTTCTAATTAAATTCCGTTATGAACCAATTGCTCTTTTATCTTACCTTGTAATTATATTAAACTCAAATTTATCCTTGATTGGCATATAAGGTGGTATCCTATATCTTGCTTCAAACAATGTTGCAAACTACCAGATTATATCCCCAGGATAAATAACTAAACACACACACACACACACACAAAATAAAACCTAAAGGCCACGATAAAGGTAATTCCTTCACGATAAACATTGCGATTGCAAGGCAACCACCTTAAAAAACAACAGTTGCGGTGCTGAGTCTTGCAATTAAATATATTTTATAAATTATTTTTAACCATAACATCTGAATAAGACTACCGTATGACTAAAATGGTTTATGGAGAATAAATTGGTTTTATTGTGTCTAGTAACTTCATACTCCACATTTAAAGATAAATAGGTTAGGTATTACCTTTATGTGTAAGCACTAGTTTGTTATATTGCATGATATGTTGTCTACACCATCATATATTTCTAAAAGTTGTGGGCTTGGTTTCAGCAGTCTGAAGACAGTAACCAAAGCGTCAGCATCCTGTCCTTCACCCCTGTCATAGATGACGACGGCAAGTACCTGACGTGCAGAGCGGAGAACCCTTGGATACAAGACTCGGCTTTGGAAGACAAATGGAAACTGGACGTTCACTGTAAGTCACGACCATTTAAATTCACTAGAAGTTGTACAAACGCACAAGGAGATGCCATACTTTAGTTGAGTAAAATTATATCAATCACATCGTGTTATAGAAACAAGTATTGTCGTCTAGAAGCGTTATATTTCTTATTTACACACTATGCTATCTCACAAATCTTCCGTAGGCGTGGTGTGGATAGAAGTACCATCTTATGGTCAACCTTTAAAAGAGCGTCTTTTTCTTAACCGTCTTGGATATAGCTTCTATCTCTTAAGCAGGCGTAAAAAGATGCTGTTAATATCGTGTTTCTCCTTTCCAAAGACGTATCTCTTAAAACCCCATTTTATGAGAATGTAGGTAAATTTAAAGTGACATAGACTCGGTGTTATAAACACATATAGGCTATGTACAGGACGTGACTGGCATCGCTACGGTGTGGGAGACTGAGCACTCTTCTGCCTCGACACAGACGCCACTTGGGAAACTACTAACGTGGATATATGACAAACCTATTCAACCTGCTTCCTCCAAAGTCGTGTCTCCTCCCTCCGAGCTATCTCAGCAGGAGTTCCGCAAGTTACTGCCTTGGGACTTCTACTCTGCCTTCTCTACAATCGACACCCACCCCCTTCCTAAGATCTCTGTGTCGTTCGACGCGGATGACGCCGTGTTTCATGGTTAGACCAACCTCTTCTTCAACACGAGGTTCATCCAGCGTCTTATGGACATCTTATCACCGTGGCTCCGGAAGGAAAGAACTGTTTTGGATAGTGAAAATTGTGAAGCCATCTGCTTCATTAGGCAGAGAGATGTACATACTGAGGGCCAGTCGCATGGAGGTCTCCAGTAAATTATCTTAGCGCCATCCTCGATTAGCAACTTCCCTTTCGACCCCGTCGACATTTACTGACTTGTCTCCACCGTCTTAAAGAAAGGGAGAGTTACTTGTGGTAAGCTCGACCGTGCTCCAGTTATTTAGCTTGTTATTACCTCGTAGATGTTCGGTCAGCACCCGTGTCAGATGGCTACTTTGTACCATCTAGTCTACTGTAGGCCTATATATTGTTCTAATAAACTGTAAATCTCTTAAACCTCATATAATTCAGTCATGAATAAATTAAATTATTAGTGTACATATTTAATTATATAATTAATATTTGTTAAACTAATTTATATTTATTATTTAATTGTTTTTATAATACATTGTTGTTCTATATTATTGACCTATTTTCTTAACTTATTTTCTTCCCTTTAGCTTTCTCTTTTTTGAGACCTACATAATATTATACAATGTTGTGTATTGTTGAGCTATTTTCTCTACCCAATACCCTTTGCAAAACTCCGCAGAATGGATCTACGTTATTGCACATATAAAATGAAACTAATGTAGTAAAGTCATGCTTTGCCCCTATTCAATATAAACATATATTTTTGATATCAGTAAAAAAGTTGCCCTTTTCTGAATAGAATACATTATATTTAAAAGAAACACTCTACATTTCATTACGTACTTATATAAAACAAGCCATAAACAGGTCTCCAATGTATAACGCACAGACTTGGCATAAGTATAATTATTCGAAATACTAATTAACTTGAAACTGTTTACACAATAAACATTGACAATAAACTGGCAAAGTAATATTCATATCTATAAAAGAAAATTTAATATCCACTGCAAACAAAAGAAATACAAACAAAGAGATGACACAAAGCTAGAAATAAAAATAACAAGAGGAAAGACTATCACGGGAGATACGATTTCAAATTATAAAAGAGAGAAAAGTGACAGTAAAATATAAAAATAAAGGTCTTTTACAATTTACTTTACGTCGTCGCCGTTGGTGCAGAATAGCTCGAGGGGTGGCATTTTTCGTACCTGATTGATGTCTAATTTAAGCTACATCGGTAAATGTAACAATGGGAATTTACGATGTTTCATTCTTTTTAGTAGCTTTTGTTATGAAACTTGTACATTCAGTTTAGGTGTTTCTGCCAACGAACTCTTTATGCTCTAACAAAAGGAACGCTTTGAAAGAGAACAAAATTAATTTTCATATACCAAAACCTATCTTAATATAACGTTAAAACTGTATTTGAATGTAACTAATAAGTGTATAAAATATGTAAGAAGCTGTTTGGAGTTGTATAAATGCTATTAAACAGTTCACACGGAGCCATATAGAGTAACTGTAGACTTAACCCTTTCAGCGCCGCGGCCACGTGCACGGAGGAAATTATTATAAAAGGGAAACTATTCAATTGTTCTTCATTGTTCTATTTTTACTTTTGTTTCGAACAAAGCACAGAACAAAACTTTTATCCCCAAATGGAATGTACATAATTAATAAATGCATTTTCCAAATCGAAAACAATAATTTACTATAAACTGAGTTTTAAATGAAGTTATGCTGGATTGTTTACATAATGTAAAGTTACTCTAATGGAAAGGCGTAAAAGGCTAAACCAAATTTATGAACTTACACGAAAAATAAAATACCAAGACGTAATGAAAATTTAACGCTCGAACTATAGCTTATACTGCAAACTGTAATCACTAGGGAATATTATTGTGAAGCACGGTTCATAAAGATTATTAATACATCGTGAAGATAAGCATCGTGAAGTAATTACGTGAAAACGTCTTTAAAAATAATTGTTTCACTTGCACCAAACTTTTCTTGTTCTGAAAGTTTCTAAAATTCTGTACTTTCCAATCTACTTTATCTAGAGGATCTAGACACACGAATGTATTATTTACAAGGTGTAGTAATGTAGTGAAATACACGTAGTGAAAACAAATGTAAATATCACATAAACAGAAGTAATAACCCAAATGGGATGGCGGGTAGTTTTTTTTTAAAGCTATCAAACTTATTTTAATTCCTTTTCTGGTTCAAATTCATAATTTGTTCAAACTTTCAATCGTTAATAAAGTACTTTTTATTCATCCACTTCGGTTCAAATACGTTTTTTTTAAACTTGTAGTGGTTGACACTTGATGTTAAAACATTTTTTTCAAATATTAATTCATTAATTGAATTTAAAGAATTAATTTTGGTTCTATATGGGAGAAAACGTTTCACAAAAGGGGCAAGGTATGCAATAAAGTTATTTCGTCCCATTTGGCTTGAAATAAGTGATAACATATGATTTCATTAAACGGCTGAATTTATCTGTTGTAGAACAGCTGTTTTGTTATTTTGTTACGTGTTTTGTTACTTTATTTATATTATTTGCATATATTTAATTAAAAGTAACGGAAATAAAACTTTTCTTTATTGATTTAAGTAGGAATTGAATTTAAAGAAATTGTGTCTATATTACTTGTTTTACGAAGATATTGGAACAAATATTATAAAAAACTAACAATTAAAAATAATTTGAAACCTCTAAAGTACAATGGATCAAAGAATCGATTAAAATTATTCGCTAAATAAAGCAACAGCAGTTTATATATCGCCGACTCTGGCAATTTATACGCATTTTTCATTATCGACTTTGTAGAAGGTCAAAGGGTTATATACATTATCATTTTTAATTGAAATATATCATTAAGACACACTCCCACTACATATAATTTGTGTTTGTTTAAAAATATTGCTTATGTCATTAGAGACGAAATACCTTTAGGTAGCCGCATCAGATGTGACAGAAGTAAAATGAAGAACATTTTTTACAATGAAGGCAATAATAATTTATAATTGCCAATAACAAATATAATATGTACGGTTTTACGTCATCATTTATGGGTGCACTTGTTTGGTTAAGACCCATTACAGCTATGCTATTATGGAACAGCTTTGAGCTAAAATCTGTTTAAATATTTACTTTATTTAATGTAATCATTTTTAACGCACTAATTTTAATCAATACCACACATATTTAAAAATTATAAAGTTGCAACTGATTGTCTTTCTTAATATTAGTTTACATTCAACCTATTACTGGTTATCTTCCAATTGAAGTTAGATGAATACATATTTTGGGTTTTATTTCATACTGAAATTTAAACTTAAAGGGGAACAAATGAAAAACGAAATACAGGCTTGAGACCTCCTACGCGCATGCGCGTTGGGCGTTTGGATTTACACTATATCTTGAGAGATGTTACACTTCGTGATAGGAACAGTTCGTAAACAGATGACAGATTAATCTATACCTTTGACACTAGACACCTTGTCGAGGAAGCCCGGTGAGAGATCTCAATGTCTGTGTGTTTCAGAGGTATTAAGTGTACATTAGGAGGAGAAAATATTTCCTCCTTCATATCTCTCACACAGACACATGTTCAGTGCGTTACAGTATAGGTGGGTTAGGGATCGAATTCCTCTTAGACGCTAGCACCCAGCTTCTCCCTGGGAATGTGCCGGACCAGACTGTAAGGTTAGGTTACTCATGTTTCAGACATCGGTCACAGAACGTCCCTTTCCCACAACTCACAGACTGCTATTGAAGAAACTGGTCAGTGTACTTATTCGATCAGGCTTTATCGTTGAATCTTTCTACAACTTTATCCAAGAGTTGCCGAAGATAATATTACATTTACGTCCATGGGAGCACTTACATATCTCGGGGAGCACTTTTAGATCAGCCCTGACCTCGTGTATTCCAAATACATATCCATCGTCTTAATTCCGTGATACAACACACATATTACATACAAACAATGTGTTTATAACTTTTATGGCGTTACGATGAAACTAAAGGTTACTTTAATGTATGTAAACGTTCAGAATCAGAATGCCCTTATAGTCAGGTTTGAATATGTTTTTACTTTGGAATTAACTAAAGCAAATGTGTGCGTGTGCGTGTGCTCGTGCGTGTGTGTGTAAAATATAGTTTGTTTACTTATACGTATACCTGGTTTAAGAGTATAATTGATATAAAACCATTTTTCTTATTCCAGATATACCAGTGGTTTCTCTGAAGATGGGATACAGTTTGAACCCAGCAGATATTAAGGAAGGTGATGACGTATACTTCGAGTGCAACATTAGGTCAAACCCCAAAGCATATAGGCTGGCCTGGTTCCATGACGTGAGTATTCTAGTTGCCTTATATCGCTTCGTAGATGTGGGCATACGTTGGATGTGAGTAACAGATGTAATGTTTGTGTATCCAGGGACAGGAGATCCACCACAACGTTACCAGCGGGGTGATACTGACCGACCATAGCTTGGTCCTGCAAGGAGTAACTCGCCACACCGCCGGAGACTTCACTTGCTTAGCTGCCAACACGGAAGGCAAGGGTACCAGCAACCCGGTGGCGCTCAGGGTTATGTGTAAGTGCATACAATACCACAATAAATCTTCCACATATTTAAGCATTAGCCTTCTGTTAAAGCAATGTTCTACACTTGCTTAGCTGTCAACACGGAAGGCAAGGGTAACAGCAACCCGCTGACGCTCAGGGTTATGTGTAAGTGCATACAATACCACAATAAATCTTCCAAATATTTAAGCACTAGCCTTCTGTTAAAGCAATGTTCTACACTTTGCTTAGCTGCCAACACGGAAGGCAAGGGTACCAGCAACCCGCTGACGCTCAGAGTTATGTGTAAGTGCATAAAATACCACAATAAATCTTCCACATATTTAACCATTAGCCTTCTGTTAAAGCAATGTTCTACACTTGCTTAGCTGCCAACACGGAAGGCAAGGGTACCAGCAACCCGCTGACGCTCAGAGTTATGTGTAAGTGCATACAATACCACAATAAATCTTCCACGTATTTAAGCATTAGCCTTCTGTTAAAGCAATGTTCTACACTTGCTTAGCTGCCAACACGGAAGGCAAGGGTACCAGCAACCCGGTGACGCTCAGAGTTATGTGTAAGTGGATACAATACCACAATAAATCTTCCACATATTTAGGCATTAGCCTTCTGTTAAAGCAATGTTCTACACTTGCTTAGCTGCCAACACGGAAGGCAAGGGTACCAGCAACCCGGTGACGCTCAGAGTTATGTGTAAGTGCATATAATACCACAATAAATCTTCCACATATTTAGGCATTAGCCTTCTGTTAAAGCAATGTTCTACACTTTGTTTAGCTGCCAACACGGAAGGCAAGGGTACCAGCAACCCGGTGACGCTCAGAGTTATGTGTAAGTCCATAAAATACCACAATAAATCTTCCACATATTTAGGCATTAGCCTTCTGTTAAAGCAATGTTCTACACTTGCTTAGCTGCCAACTCGGAAGGCAAGGGTACCAGCAACCCGGTGACGCTCAGAGTTATGTGTAAGTCCATAAAATACCACAATAAATCTTCCACATATTTAGGCATTAGCCTTCTGTTAAAGCAATATTCTACACTTGCTTAGCTGCCAACACGGAAGGCAAGGGTACCAGCAACCCGGTGACGCTCAGAGTTATGTGTAAGTGCATACAATACCACAATAAATCTTCCACATATTTAACCATTAGCCTTCTGTTAAAGCAATGTTCTACACTTTGCTTAGCTGCCAACACGGAAGGCAAGGGTACCAGCAACCCGGTGACGCTCAGGGTTATGTGTAAGTCCATACAATACCACAATAAATCTTCCACATATTTAGGCATTACCCTTCTGTTAAAGCAATGTTCTACAATTGCTTAGCTGCCAACACGGAAGGCAAGGGTACCAGCAACCCGCTGACGCTCAGGGTTATGTGTAAGTGCACACAATACCACAATAAATCTTCCACATATTTAAGCATTAGCCTCCTGTTAAAGCAATGTTCTTCACGGCTGGTCGTTATTCGCAACGTAATCCTGAATATTGTCTCGATGACAGAATTCCCTAAATAATAAAACTCTATCAAAAAATTATCGACATTTGACTTACCCAGGTAAATTTATATATTAAAAGCGGTATGATTTTATTTCTTTTTAATGTCTGGTATATTTGTTTCTTTGAAAATAAGTTAAGCACTCACTAAATTAATCAAACGAAGATACCACAAACATCCTGTTATATTGACTTACCTTTTATCGTTTTATGTCTAGGCGTATCCATTATATAGCGTAATCCTCGTATAAGCGATCTTGAACTGTGCAACAGGGTTTATAAAGTTCTAATGGGAGGGAGATCATCCACCGTCTCTCTGAAATCTGTCCTATGCTTCTTGAAGTACATTTCTTTGTTTGGGTCCAACAAGCTTCTAAGGCTTTCGTCTAGAAAGAGAGGTAACTCTTTACTCTCAGATTCCGATAGCTGTGTGTGCGACTTACGAGATATTTGACCCGTTAGACATCAAGGTCAGGGTCGGCAAAACCTCGCGGAACCCCACTCTCGCCGAAATACCGCTGTCCAACATATTCATACCATACTGAGAGTGTTCATCCTCGAGTACAAGCTGATAAGGTTATTGCATATAAAAGCGGGAGACAATGAAATGAAACTGTATAGAGATACGCCTCAAATAGAGATTTAAAGATTTCATAATTTTTCAGTTTTTCAATTGTTAATCCAAATTCTTTCTCCTCACTGAGAAATATTTCCAGTCCCTCTAGTCAAAACATTTTCTTCAAATTACAAAACATTTGTTAGTAATGACAAGTTCTTCAATGAGCTCTTTGTACTTTATCGAAATGAGATGTTTAAGAATATGGATTCTTTGAGGGTGTTTTCAGTGTTTTTGTTGAACTTTCCTTTTAAATATATTTTTGTAAACATATTTTCTTTTAAATTTTGTTTCTGTAATCATATAAAGTTCTACAAATTACCATAACTACACCAGTAGCAGAGTCTACAACTTTAGTAGAAGTAGAGTTTTCTTAAGAGAAGATGTTTTAGTAGATTAAAAAATGGTGTTTAAGGAACAGTCTGAGACAAGACCGACTTAAAATTTTGGTTGTGTTTTATTCAAGACAAATAGAAAAGAAAATTTTAACAACAAAACAGGTGAGCTAAACTACTCTACAAATTAAACAATAAATTACCATATATTGACAATATTTAGGTCTAACATTCGCGAAAATATTGTTTTTAGTATTTGGTAAGCAAGCGGGATCTGGTAACTCGCCTTACAAATGCCTCCGTAAACAGTACATATCCGTCTCTGTAAGGCTTTGCTCCATGCCACAGACACAAATGTAGACAAGGAATAATGCACAAAACGTAAAGTCACGTGATGTAATTCCCTTCCCGCTTCTCCATGATTCTGCTCAGTGTCGAGGAGCCAGGAAGAGCTGGTTACGGATAACCTTGCAGAGTTTAAAATGGAGTGAATGTACGAGATCTACGGAAGCACGAGGGCATATTGCTTATTTATTTGAAACGGCACAAAGAGAAATACAAGCACGTGCGTGACGGAACAAAACGAAACACATTTTCCAATTTTAAAACATTCATCTCGGTCCTTCATGTTTGTCTCTCGTTGGAAAAAACCCTTTTTGCACAGAACATCTCTTGGAAAAAGTCGGTCAATTCTCTTGTGTTAAAATTAAATTTTTCCAATTTCAAGAGACGGACAAATATTTAATCTGATAAGTTTTTTACTAAACTAAAATCTGTACGATTTCCGATTACAATCAATAAACGATATTACAACGTAGTTGTCGATTACAATGAAGCGGAAAATTATTGTAGATGGCCAGATCGTCCAATACGATTTATATTCAAATAAATAGAAAATAATTGCACAAAACATTAAAAAGAATAATAATTTTATTTAAAGCATAGAACGCATAATAAATAGGCGAACGTAACTCCTTTTAAAAGTTGTTGGTGGAATTTCAAACTGCTTTATTATTTTTACTATTCAATGTTTTTAATATTTAAATGTATGGTAAATGTACATATAAAAAATAAACCTTCGAAAAAATTAATTAAAAAGATAGTGGAGAAACAAAAAAGTATTGAAAACAGCCTACAGAAAAATGCACATTGTGAACAACCTTTACATTCCAGTGAAAGAAAGCGAAAGGAATTACTAAATAATATTTAAAACATTCATGTCAAATTTATAAAACTAAAAGTAAAATCAGTAATATGTTAATGAGTATAGATACTCAACCAAATAAACATGACATAAAGGTTTTATATAATATAAAAGCTGACTTTTACATACATATGTATCACAAAAAAAAAAAAAAATTAAAAGAGTTATATGAAAAAATCCTAATATTTACTAATCAAATTTTGGTACATAGTGAATTGAAAATAATCATATTTTCCTAACCTAAAAATATGAATTAAAAGAAATTTAGTTAAAAGTAAAAAAATTACAATCTAACAACTTTTGCAAATATTCAAATGAATTAGAAATAACTAATAAACAAACTCAACGAAAATCAAAGCAAACCATAGTATAAAATACACCTTGATTGATTAAATAAAGACAATGTTACGTGTCTAGGCTATATCTTAGGCTGTGATTAAATAAAGACAATGTTACGTGTCTAGGCTATATCTTAGGCTGTGATTAAATAAAGACAATGTTACGTGTCTAGGCTATATCTTAGGCTGTGATTAAATAAAGACAATGTTACGTGTCTAGGCTATATCTTAGGCTGTGATTAAATAAAGACAATGTTATGGGTATAGGCTATATCTTAGGCTGTGATTAAATAAAGACAATGTTACGTGTCTAGGCTATATCTTAGGCTGTGATTAAATAAAGACAATGTTACTTGTCTAGGCTATATCTTAGGCTGTGATTAAATAAAGACAATGTTACGGGTATAGGCTATATCTTAGGCTGTGATTAAATAAAGACAATGTTACGTGTCTAGGCTATATCTTAGGCTGTGATTAAATAAAGACAATGTTACGTGTCTAGGCTATACCTTAGGCTGTGATTAAATAAAGACAATGTTATGGGTATAGGCTATATCTTAGGCTGTGATTAAATAAAGACAATGTTACGTGTCTAGGCTATATCTTAGGCTGTGGTTAAATAAAGACAATGTTACGTGTCTAGGCTATATCTTAGGCTGTGATTAAGTAAAGACAATGTTACGTTTATAGGCTATATCTTAGGCTGTGATTAAATAAAGACAACGTTACGGATATAGGCTATATCTTAGGCTGTGGTTAAATAAAGACAATGTTACGGATATAGGCTATATCTTAGGCTGTGGTTAAATAAAGACAAGGTTTCGTGTCTAGGCTATATCTTAGGCTGTGATTAAATAAAGACAATGTTACGTGCTAGGCTATATCTTAGGCTGTGATTAAATAAAGACAATGTTACGTGTTGAAATAACGGTGTCCAAAACGGAAGAAGAAATATGTAAGGAAACATATTCATAGTCTAAGTAGAAGGAGTAGGATAGGATTATATATATATATAAAAAAAAAAAAAAAAAAAAAAAAAAAAAAAAAAAAAAAAAAAAAAAAAAAAAAGGGAAGGAATAGAATAAAACAGAGATTATGGCATCACCAAAGCAGCAGGAGAAGAGTGATATACAGAAGTTCATGGAGTGGTGGAGAGAAGAGAGAGAACTGGACCGAAAGGAGAGAGAAGAAGAGAGAGCAGCAAAGAGGGATAAAGAAAGGGAAGAGAGAGAACAGGAGCGAAAGGAGAGAGAAGAAGAGAGAGAGCAAGAACGAAAGGAGAGAGAAAAAGAAAGAGAGGAAGAACGAAGGGAAAGAGAAGCAGAGTGGGAACAAAAGAAAATGAAATGGCAAAGAGAAAAAGAAGAAAGAGAGCAAGAACGGAGGAAGGAAGAAGTAAAGAAAGAACAAGAGGAAATAAGCAACGTCAGACAACCAGGAGCAACCGTCTACTGGGAGAAACCGAGAGTGTGGGCCTACCATCAGATAGTGGGAATCCGAAAGATCGAGTTCTTCGGGAAGGAAAATGAAGATCCAGTTGACTTCATAAAAAAGATGGAAGAGCTTTTCGAAGAAACCGACCCCATGCTCGAGGAGGAGGCCAAGCTTCAAATGATTGTAAGGAATCTACAAAGAACAGCCAAAGCTTGGTGGCTGGCAGTGCAACGGCCAGAAGACCAGTACGAGGAATTTAAGAGCAAGTTTCTTAACAGGTACTGGGGATTTGCTGCGCAAGAGAAAATAAGGCGGCAGTTAGACACTGGGAAGTATAACAAGATGGGACCATACAAAAGGTCTGACTACTTCGTGGTGATGGTTAACAAGGCCAGGAAACTGGATCCACCAATACCTGAGAGGTACTTGGTGAGCAAAGTAATGGCACATTTCGAAAGGGAAATTAGCAGTGCTTGCATAGGAGTTCATCGGGAGTCCGTGGCCAACGCCATTGAATTCTTGGACAACTTTGAAACCGAGACCCGGAACATAGAAATAAAAAAAAGTATTGGTAGTATGAAGAAGAATAAAAGAATAGTAAAAGAAAAAGAGAGGCAAAAAGGAGTTACATCTGACAGAGGAGCGAGCAAAAACGTGCTGGAAGGAGAAGGCAAAAGGGAACAGAGTGGAAACAGGGCGATGGGTGGGGCAGAGCCCAAGGATGCTGTAGAACAGCTACCCAGTAACAGTAAAGAAGGAAGAAAGGAAGAAATTGAGAGAAAAAGTAGGCAGCAGGAAGCTGCAAAACAAGGAGGCCCAAAGAGTTCCAGTGACCTAGCCAAGATCCCGGAAGGAAACGGAAATGCAAGCAATCTCAGAGAAACTCGAAATCAGGAAGCTCAAGTAGGAGAAGTCATAAGACCTAAACAAGACCATCCAAACACATCAGTTGCTAACTTGGAAGCTCAAGAAGGAGAAGATGTAAGATCTACACAAGACCATCCAGGAGAGCTCCAAGAGATTAGTAGGAGAGCAAAAATCGACAAGATGGGATGGATTGGTACAACCGAAGAAGAGGGGCTTGTACTGGCGCCAGCCGAACACCAGGCTGACGTCGTTACCCCTATCGAGAACCCGGAGTGGCCGAGTCTCGGGGGGGGATTGGGACATGGATCCCAATCTGAGGGAAATGTTGGAGCAGATGTGGCAAAAGAGAAACCAGAAACAAAAGTAACACAGAAAGGTAGTGAACAGGAGAAAAAGGGAAAACCAGAAGGCCAGGAGGCAAAAGAAACAGAGCAAAGTGAAAGCAAGAAGGGAGCAGCAACTTCAAGCAAAAGAAGAGGAGCCGATGGCAAAGCAAACAGAAATGTGCCGGAAGGGAGGAGCAAAGAAGGTCATACACGTGGAACTAGGGCGGAAAAAAGGGCAGAGCCCGAGAAAGCCGAAAGTAGGCACAAAAAGTATAAAGGACAAGAGGAAGAAATAGGAGGATAAGTACAAAGAGGACAAGGAGGCCCAGAATGTTCCTACGACCATGCGGAAATCCCGGAAGGAAACAAGGATGCGAGCGAGCCAGAGGACAAGAAAAACAAGCGTAATAGGAAGGAAAAAGGAGGAGAAAAGAGAACTCAGGACAAGGCAAAAAGAAGTAGACCCAGATACAGGATGAGGAGGAGATTAGGAGTAGTAAATTGGAAGAGCAGAGTAAAGAGAAAGAAACATAAAAAGTATAAAGACGACCAAGCACTGAAACCACGTCGAGTATATAATGTAAGAAACCTAAGTACAAAACAGCAGCAGGATGAAAATAAATCGATTCTCACGAAGACTCAGGAAGAAAGGCTGAAAAAATTAATAGAGGAATACAAAGAGGTATTCAGCGAGACTCCAGGAAGGTCCAATAAGTATAAACATAAATTGAAAATATATGAAGACAAACAGTTCATAAAAAGGAGTTAAATGTGTGTTGCCTTAGTGCAACAAATATCGATCCAAAGTTGTGTGTACAGTAGGGGAGCACTGACCCAGGCAAAAAAGATAAGGAAATAGCTTTACTACACAAGGTCACAGCTGTGCGGAGGTACCGACTAATGCGTAGGCAAGTTACGCAAGACGCCAGCTGATAAAAGGGACAGCGCCCGAGAGTGAGAGGGGAATACCCGAACATCGTTCCTCACTTAAGATAAGGAGCGTAAGTAAATAACTGCAGGTATAGATTGTAAGAACTTGGTTAGATATTTTGGATTGTAGTTATAGGAAATGTAAAATGTTTATATGTGTGTAAAGAAAAAATAAAATAAAGCCACTAAAGAGGGAGTAAATGTAGGGCGATGTAAGAAATGGAAAATTTAAGATAAAAAATTTTAAATTGTTAAACTTTTAAAAAATGAAGCAAAGAGAAAACAAAATCAGATATATTGTGTAAAGCCTGAGAGTGAAAAGTGAGAGTTGTGAGATTTATAAAAATGCATAAACTTATGGTTGTACTTATTAATATTGTATAAGTGTTTGTAAGTGTTTCAGTGAGAAGAGATAGAAGAGGACCATGGACAAGTAGATAGATAAGTAATATAGTTAAGAGTTAGCTAGCACCCACAAATAAAATAAGAAAACAGATAAATCTCGAAAAATAAATTTTTTTTTTAGTATAAGTAAATTTTTTTTTTGGAGATACTTTCAAAAAAAAATTTTTTTTTCTCAATTTTAAAGGGGGATCTTGCGGCGGGCAGTATTCTCTTGGAATACATACCGCAAAAAGATAAAATTTAAAACATAAAGAGTTTAAATTTCTTTTAAGTAAAACAAACCGAGCCACCGTAAGAAGGGTTAGAAACTTAAATTTAAGGCCGTTTGCAAGGGGAAGATGGTCAAAATTGACCTAGAGTTACCATCGACATTTCCAGAGATAAAGCAAGACGAGAAAAATCAATAATAAAGAATAATAAAATTTCATCAAAAGCACCCTTAAAGAGTTATACGGCTTGATTGAAAAAGTGGATAGAATCGATCTGAATATAGATTCTGCGAGCCGTTAAGAAATAGTATAAAGGAAGATGCGCGCGCCGGTCAGGTGACATCGATAAAGATCCTTATTGGTTGTCAACTCGTGGGAACGGACTGCGAGGTGGGAGGATTTCCCTGTGTGAACGCAGGCCAAACGTCCTTACGCCCCAGCTAAACCAGGACTCTCGAAGGGTAAGGACGTTGTCGGGCGTAGCTCCGGTAAAACAATGAATAGTAGTTTTGTTACCGTAAATAGTTCAAAAACTATGAGTGGCTAGGGAAAGTTCGTTTCGTTGAGATGTCGTGACGCTGTGTTTCGAAAATGGGGCCCTTTCGCATTTCAAGATCGCGCCGAAAGAGGTTTCCCCATAAATTTCCATCAATAATGTGCGAGCGTCTTAAAATGTGTGTGTTGCAGCCTTACTAGAAAGACAAGGCGATGTGAACAGTGGTAACCTAGCAAAAAGTTTTAAAAAAGTGATTCTAAATTTCTAACAAATTTAAACATAATTTAACTAACTTGATAAACGTTTTGAAAAATTTTTCTATTTCTTTTCGGTGTTATAAAATGCCCAAGAACTGTGTTAAAAGAAGGGCTTAAAGCTAAAATTTTATTAGTAACTGTTAAAATTTAAAAGAGGTGCGAAAGTCATCGAAGAAAGAAGGTGGGAGAGTTTCAAACAAAGGGTTGAGCAAGGGGATCTACCTGAGGCGTGCCAGAAACACAAAGGGATGGAGGATTCCAAAGATGGCGGCTACGCGTGGGAAATCATCCAAGTATACCTGCGTGGGAAAGATGCAACATCCAAGCCGGACCTCCCCCACCCCCGCTGGAGAACAAAGGGCGAGACGGAGAAGAGAGGGAGAAACGGCAAGCCGTGCTTTGTGGTGGATTTCAGGTTGTTTGGTAAAATTGATTGAAACTTTATCTGCTAAAACAAATAGAAATTGAATGTTAAAAAGGTCATTTAAATTTGATAAAGATATAGGAAAAATTTTATCATTTACATGGCTATGTAGAATATGGCCATAAATAAAGTAGTGTGTTTAGAAAGTTTAACTAATTGAACAAAATGTGAAAAGTAGGGATCTTTCGGAGTGTATTGAAGAGCAAGGCTTTGCTTGAATCCGAAAGGTTAAAGCGAAAATTTGTAAATTGTAACAATTAAATTTTCAGAAATAATTTAAGTAAGCAAAACCAAATATTGACAATTAAAATTGCAAGGTTGAGAACCTGGGATACTGAAATAAAATTAGGACAAGCAGTAAAGGGTTGTTAAAACGTCACTTAAGGGAGAAGAGAAATTTTAATTCGAAGATAAGAACAAGAATTTCAGGTAGTAAAGGGTTATATTTCGACAAGTAAGATTGACCGTTAAGTAGAGCAAAGTTTTACGCTTTGGTATACTCCGATTGAAAGAAAAATAAAATCGTAAATAATTAATTTAAATTTTAATGTCAACTAAAATAAGCAGAGTATGGTTTCTTAACTGTGTAAGAACCAACACAAAGGATATTTTTAAGTCAAATAAATTGCAGACTGTGCATTGTAAAATTAAATTTTAAATTTTTTAAAATTAAAAAATAAATATTTTTTAACTAACTTGCAAACAAACTGAGTATTATTTTAAACAAGTTTCTTACACTCTCCTACAGCTGATATGGTCATTTCGCCGTTTAGATGTCTTTCAAAAGAACCCATCCCCCGGGATGACTTACCCGTTAAGGGTAGAATCCGCAGCAAGTTAGGTTTTTTCTTTTGTAAGTCCAGTGACTTGTTCTCTGGCAGATTTTGGCGAGCATTGCACAGCGTTCGTGGTTTTGGCTGCGAGCGGCTCGTTTCAAAATTCTTGCTCTGCAATGGGCGTTTGGTGGTCGGACTTGCGCGCGCGTGTTGGTCAACGGTAGGGTTGACGGCGCGGCGTAAGTGGTGGCCCGGTCCGTTGCAGTGTCTAGGCTATATCTTAGGCTGTGGTTAAATAAAGACAATGTTACGTGCTAGGCTATATCTTAGGCTGTGATTAAATAAAGACAATGTTACGTGTCTAAGCTATATCTTAGGCTGTGATTAAATAAAGACAATGTTACGTGTCTAGGCTATATCTTAGGCTGTGATTAAATAAAGACAATGTTACGTGTCTAGGCTATATCTTAGGCTGTGATTAAATAAAGACAATGTTACGGATATAGGCTATATCTTAGGCTGTGATTAAATAAAACAATGTTACGGATATAGGCTATATCTTAAGCTGTGATTAAATAAAGACAATTTTACGTGTCTAGGCTATATCTTAGGCTGTGGTTAAATAAAGACAATGTTACGTGCTAGGCTATATCTTAGGCTGTTATTAAATTAAGACAATGTTACGTGTCTAGGCTATATCTTAGGCTGTGATTAAATAAAGACAATGTTACGGATATAGGCAATATCTTAGGCTGTGATTAAATAAAGACAATGTTACGGATATAGGCTATATCTTAGGCTGTGGTTAAATAAAGACAATGTTATGGGTATAGGCTATATCTTAGGCTGTGGTTAAATAAAGACAATGTTACGTGTCTAGGCTATATCTTAGGCTGTGATTAAATAAAGACAATGTTATGAGTATAGGCTATATCTTAGGCTGTGGTTAAATAAAGACAATGTTACGGATATAGGCTATATCTTAGGCTGTGGTTAAATAAAGACAATGTTATGGGTATAGGCTATATCTTAGGCTGTGGTTAAATAAAGACAATGTTTCGTGCTAGGCTATATCTTAGGCTGTGATTAAATAAAGATAATGTTACGTGTCTAGGCTATATCTTAGGCTGTGAATAAATAAAGACAATGTTACGAGTATAGGCTATATCTTAGGCTGTGGTTAAATAAAGACAATGTTTCGTGCTAGGCTATATCTTAGGCTGTGATTAAATAAAGACAATGTTACGGATATGGGCTATATCTTAGGCTGTGGTTAAATAAAGACAATGTTATGGGTATAGGCTATATCTTAGGCTGTGGTTAAATAAAGACAATGTTACGTGTCTAGGCTATATCTAAGGCTGTGATTAAATAAAGATAATGTTACGTGTCTAGGCTATATCTTAGGCTTTGATTAAATAAAGATAATGTTACGTGTCTAGGCTATATCTTAGGCTGTGAATAAATAAAGACAATGTTACGAGTATAGGCTATATCTTAGGCTGTGGTTAAATAGAGACAATGTTACGGATATAGGCTATATCTTAGGCTGTGGTTAAATAAAGACAATGCTATGGGTATAGGCTATATCTTAGGCTGTTGTTAAATAAAGACAATGTTACGTGTCTAGGCTATATCTTAATCTGTGATTAAATAAAGACGATGTTACGGGTATAGGCTATATCTTAGGCTGTGATTAAATAAAGACAATGTTACGGATATAGGCTATATCTTAGGCTGTGGTTAAATAAAGACAATGTTATGGGTATAGGCTATATCTTAGGCTGTGGTTAAATAAAAACTATGTTACGGATATAGGCTATATCTTAGGCTGTGGTTAAATAAAAACTATGTTACGGGTACAGTTTATATCTTAGGCTGTGGTTAAACTGACTACAGTGCATAATACTGTCACTTCATTTAATCAGTATTTAAAATTTACTAGCAGCTCCTGAAAATGATAGCAATAATCTTCGGCGGAAAGATTAGAGAAATTTATTTTATTTTATTTTTCATATATATATATATATATATATATATATATATATATATATACCATTGACAAAGTAAAATCTATAATATGCCTACTAGAAACAAATACGACGTTTTTGTAACTAGACTGTGTAAATTTATTAAAGTGAAATTTCCTTAGTGCCCATGTAGGCTACTTGTAAGAAATTTGTCTGTTTTTGATTGCAGTTGTGCCAACCTGTAAAGATGACAGAGAAGAGTTGTACGGTGCTTTAAAGCACGAGACAGTTTTATTGCGTTGCGAAGTAGACGCCAACCCTCCGTTTGTTACATTTCACTGGACTTTCAACAACTCTGGGGATTTGACTGTGGTCGCCACAACCCAATACACCAGTATAGGCACAATATCCCAGCTCAATTACACCCCAGTGTCTGACATGGACTACGGGACTTTATCTTGTTGGGGCACTAACGCTGTGGGCAACCAGAGAAGTCCTTGCGTCTACCAGGTCGTGGCTGCAGGTACGTCCTTCCTCAGCAGAGGAACTAATCTGTAATGCGATTTGCCTTCTTAATTTATCCTTGAACATAGTTCCATTAGTTGCAATCCGATCACACATTAATGTGTACATCTGTTATGCAGTCGCCCAAATGTGCCAGCTTGTTACATATTTACTATTTTTCAATCCCTCAGATAGTTTACACTCTCTCTCTCTCTCTTTATATATCTTGTTCAAATTTTCAATAGTTAATGAAATACTTTTTCTTTATCTACTCAGGTTCAAATACAATTTTTTTAAACTTGTAATGGATGACACCCAATGTTAATACAGTTTTAAAAATATTATTTGAGTCGTATTTTATGAAATAATTTTATTTTTATATGGGTAAAAAACTTTTCGCAAAAGGGATAAGGTATGCAACATAGTTATACTGTTTCATTCAGCATAAAATAAGTCATAGCATATGATTTCATAGATTAACTGATTTTATTTTATGTGTTATGTGGTAGAACAGCTGTTTTAAAACATATTTTGTTACGTTATTTAGAATATTTGTAAATATTTGATAAAAACTAACTAAAATAAAATTTTTCTATGTTGGCTCAAGTATGGATTGGCTTTAAGAACAATAACTACTTGTTTATGACATTACCGTAATGATAACGCTTATATTGTATTATTCCGGTGTTAAAGTATACTATCGTAAATTGCAAACTATAAATCTGTTATTACTCTTTGTAATTAAAGTATTTAATATCAAAAGGATAATTGATTCATAAATAAAATTAAATGAGGGCTTATGTTCGTTGAAAATATAAATGTGGAACTAGAAGGGAAGGTGTTATGGAGGCCGCTAATGTAGGTCAGCGCGGGCCTTTTCTCAAGTAACGCCCCCTGAGGGTGGTCTAATGTATCTGCTGCTACCCAATGTTAACGCGAGACTTGGCCTTACACTAAGCATTAGTGGCTGCTTTCTTTAGTCTGGGAAACATCGTGTTCATGTTATATGGTATTCAAATGAAAATGAATTTTTATTTTTCAAATTCTTTGGATTTTGTTTTATTGTTTCAAACTATAACATTTAAAAATGTATTTTTAATATAAATGTACATAACAATTACCTGGCGGGTTGCTTCGTGCTTTCCGGCAGCTAAAAGCTTCTGTTCCCCTTTTTTCCAATTGTTTGGCTGCCTTGACCTAAATAGAAAATTTAACATAAGAACAGGGAAGGCTCAATGCACTATATTTACCTGGCTAGTTTTATATAGGAAAGTGTGCCCATATATATATATATATATATATATATATATATATATATATATATATATATATATATATATATATATGTGTGTGTGTGTGTGTGAAAGGTCATAAAAAAGATCAAGTATAAATAGAAAGGTTGTATTTATTCAAAACAACAGTGGTTAAAACAGAGCAATTGTTATCGTACTAACCTAACCTCACTTTATAATCACACGTCTTTATCCAGGAATTACTATACCAACATCCAGCTGTACCAAAATATAAATACAATGTATCCGGTTAGGTTAGGTTGGCTCTTAAACAATCACTTCCCAAAGTAAGCTTGCGAATGTATATTCGAATACATTTTTCTGCCTTTCTTAACACTACAATATAAGTTGTTTGCTATTTAAGCTTAGAAAATGTTGTAATTTCGAAGCGTGCGAACAAAGGAGGATATTATAATGTTAGGAAAGGCAGAAAGATGTACTCGAATATATACAAATATTTCTAGCAGAAGTAAAGATGTATATATTGAGAATTGTATGCTTAAGGAAGCTATTATTCTTATTGTAAGTGAGCCTTTCCGAGTATCTTCAACGTATAAGTGAAACTTCAGACTTTAGAGAATCGTGAAATAACGTTTAGATATGTTTGGATTTTTTCCTTAATGTTTTAAAGCACTAATTATATTTTGTGACGTTTGAAATAACTTCTTTTGTGTAGTAAAAATGTTTACAATATCAAGAGCACAGTGGTACAATATATTACAAAAATATAAGTGAAAAAAACCCCAAAACCACAAAAAATATTCAAAAAATAACTAAAATAAGTTACCTAAGATGAAATCCTTATGTACATTTCGATGACAAAGTCATCATCTTCAGAGGTTCCTATTACAAAAGTACAATCTAGAATAGAAAAAAATTAACAAACTAAACTGACCTAGGTCTAGGTAACTTTAATCTTAGGTAACTTATTTTAGTTATTTTTTGATTAATTTTTGTGGTTTTGGGGCTTTTTTCACCTATTTTTTTGTAATAGTAAAAATGTTAAAAATTGAGTTGTTTAAGTAAAAATGAATAAATCTGAATTGATCGAGTCTTTGTCAAATATTAGCCAGACGAATTTACGGCCTAAGGTATAATTTAAAGTAATTTACTCGCTCTAAACACTAACCGCGAGTAATGACTCATGAGATAATGAGTAAAATGCAAGTGATATTATCTTCATTTTGATAGGGTAAAAATAGGCAACAATCATTTACGTGATGCAGGTGAATGGACTTGGAGCGTCTTGGACTACTCGAAGGTTTCCATTGATGCAGTAATCTGTTATATTACACATAGCTTGTGGCTGTATTACTTCCGGTTGTTGCTTGTTGATACGACGACTGACTGTAGCTAGAAGACTGACAGCATAACTGTACTGACGTTTTAAATTTTCAACATTGATCTATTTATATGTTGTTTTAGCTTCATACAATTCACATTTATTTATATGTCTATTATAGTCAAGAATGCAGTTAGTTTTTATCTAACGCCGTTTCCCACGTTCAACTCAGATCGTAATTCCCTTGGGCCGGTGGGGGGGGGGCGTGGTTCGGGTAGCGGTATTAGTAATTTCTGAGGGAGGTTTTGGATTTATGATGGATAAAGGACTATGCGAGCTACAATGTTATATGCGTTGAATGTGTGTATTGGACGTAACTTAAAAAGTAATACTCGGCTGTGTGAAGTTGTGTTGTGGATATGAGGTGTATCTGCAAAGTTTGACTGAGTGTCGTGTGTAACATGGCCCTCCTATCTGGACTCTGTAGAATCTGGGGCGTTTGTATACACCATCGAAGTAAATTTAACGGTTAGTTTAAGAAATTTGGATGATCTGTCATAGCAGTGACCGGCTAACCACGAGTCTTGTTCCTGTAGGAAGACCGTTCCCGCTACAGAACTGCACGGTGACGAACCACACGACCGACTCGCTTCACGTGGAGTGCTTGGAGAACTTCGACGGTGGCCTCCCTCAAGGTTTCCTCATGGAACTTCTCGAGCTGCCCAGCCTGATCTCAAAGAGCAACGTCTCCGTCAGCAGGACTCCGCCTGTGTTCGACCTCTTCGGCATCGAGTCCGGGGCGTCTTACCAGGTAAACCTGTACGCCGTTAATGCCAAAGGAAGGAGTGACCCGGTTGTCTTGGAAAGTGTCACTTTTAAAGGAAGTGCCAAATACACAGGTAAAATACTCCCTACGTTACGTTTACAACGATTTTCTTAATTTTTTATCAACTGTAAATTGTTACAGCTACTGTTTTGTTTCATAAACACAATAAATAAGAATACTAAATTTATTTACACCAAACGAATAATAAAATTTGTTAAACATGACAGTAAAAAAAGAAATAAATCAAAACTTTTGAACAAAATTGAATGTATGGTAAATATACCATTAACCTGACAATAAGTTTATTGTGTTATATTAGACCCTATCTATAAAATTATAACACAAAAAACAGGCAATTTGCAAATGTACTGAATAGCAGGTAAAATTACTGGCTTATTTAATTTTTAACTGTAACACTTAATTATTAAGAAGAAATAAACGTGGCAAACTATTCTGCCTTTTAGTTGTAGCTATAACATACTCTGACTTCCAGTGAACAGTGAAGATCTCTAAAATATAGTAATGTCTAAGCAAACAATATTTTATAATAGTAATAATAATAATAATACTGGTTTCATACAACTATTCTTTGAACTTAGCTTGTGAGGTTATGTTAAAACGAATAAAATAAATACACAAAACTCACAAATTAATTATTGACTCATACGAGTTTCAATGACAAAGTCATCATCAGCAGTGAGTGTTGCTACTACAAACTTTAACTTACAACAGCAGTTGTGTGCTAGGGTTTTATGTCGCACGTTGATCTGAGACAAGCTATCTATTCTTTAAGTATAATAATTGACACGGTAAATCCAAACCTTTCCACACAAACTATTCGTATCGGTTATTATTTTTAAATTAATAAATTTCACACAAAACCTGTTTATTACATTGAACCTAATTCTTTCTCGGTGACCGAGGCAGACATATTTTTTTTAACAATTGGATTATATGCAGATATCATAATATTTACTTTGGTAGAAAAATAAGAAGAATAATCAATCACTTATAGACCTATACTTTAACAATTAAACAAGAGAAAAAAGTAAAAAAAATGTATTGCCAAAGTTAATAGTAAAGTATGCTACTTTTAAATTTTTTTAAAAAAAGGAAATCTACTTTAAATTTTGAAATTTATATTTATCTCAAAAACAAAATCACTTACAAAACAAATAAAAGCGTCACAGTTTAACCTACATGTATTGCAACATTAGAGACCATTTTAGTTATTAGCAAGTTTCTTTTCGTGCTTCAATCGTGAAGCGTAGGAATTAGAAATGCACCGATAGTCTATCTGTTTTGTTTATTATTAAGCGTATATCTGTCTGAAACTGTGTTTATTAGGCCGCGTCTCTACAATGCCATTCTTATTTGCCTTTACACGGCATGAATGACTTGATAAAGTTCAGGTGTGTCCTATTGAATACACCTAATATAGCCTAGCCTAGTTAGAGAACCGTTAAGTCCCGCTGACTGTGTGCTGATTGCAGGTGCGTTACAACCGACTCCCCTCTACTCCGTACTGACCAGCCTCGTGGCGATAGCACTAGCGCTACTGGTGGTGGCGTGTGCAGTCACGATTGCGCTCTACCGACGCCGACAGGCCAAGAGACCCCGAGTCAAGCTCGAGCCGTTGGACATGGAAGACACGGCTGCTCACGGTGCGGTCCTCATCGCTGCCAACAATGCAGCATCGCTAACTGTGGAGCGGCGGTCACCTGCTGATGAGACGGACCCCGACATCATTCCTAACAAATACGGTAAGCTACTACGTGTGCGTATGAGCGCTCGTTCTCACTGAAACTGGTGGGCGAGTTGGTTTGTAGAATAATTTTAAGGTATGGTATCATATATTATTCAAAAAGAAACTATCGAAAAGAGTAAAGTAGAAAATTGTATTATGAATTTTATATAATATTTTATTTAATAATATCCAAATATAATAGGCTAATTAGTAAATAAAATTTACTAAACATTTAGCCTAACCCATATCTGTTGAAGCAAATTAATTGTTAATTTTGCTAATACATACTCACCTGTATTACAATTTAGAGGTAAATTGCATCGCCTAAAAGTATTGTAATGTAATGGGCACATGATATTTTCGTCCTCCTTCGTAACCCAGATTCGGCAGTTTTATGGCTTTCGTTTGTTCCTATTCGTATTTTGTAAAACTTCATGACCGTATGCGGTTCCACCTCTACAAGGGATGATAGCTTCGTAACCCAGATTCGGCAGCTTTATGGGTTTTGTTTGTTCCTATTTGTATTTTGTAGAACATCATAGACCGTATGCGGTTCCACCTCTACAAGGGATGATAGCTTCGTAACCCAGATTCGGCAGTTTTATGGCTTTCGTTTTTTCCCATTCGTATTTTGTAGAACATCATAGACCGTATGCGGAACTAGCTCTAAAAGGGATGATACCGTCGCAACACGAATTCGGAAGTTTTATGTGTTTCGTTTGTTCCTATTCGTATTTTGTAGAGCTTCATTGACCATATGCGATACTAGCTCTACAAGGGATGATAGCTCCGTAAGGAAAATATATTAGCATCATTGGAGATGTTAGCTTCACAGGAGATCCTAACTTCTAATTAAAACCTTCCAGTATTATATAATATCTGGAATACGATGTAATTGCAGATTAAACCCTTATGTCTATTATACAATGTAGTCTGGCTATTAGTATAAGATTTCTAAACTGTTAGGAATTTCACAAAACAAAATTAAGTAGGACTCGGAGAAATAACGACCCCTATTCGTAGTACAAATAAAACGTACAGCTTCTACGGTTGCTTCCGTTCACTAGCTTTGGCTTTCTCTTGGCTACCACTTCTCAAAACAAGTTATATTTTCAGAATGTTCTATAGGCCTACATCAACAGCTTCAAAAGGGTACGATCAGAATTACAGAAGGCTACGACCAGCAAAGCATTTTAATAGAGTCTGAGGCGACTGTACTTTTATAATTACTAACCCCACAAGTGTCTTGAAAGTCTTTATCATGAATGTAGGAAAGTATTTCCACAACTCGCGTCTGCCTACTGCGATCTCTCACGGCCAAGTGTATGGTTACGTGGCCCACACTATACATCCTGGACACCTAGCCCTTCTCCAAGTACTCAGGCATATTCTATTTACCTATGAGACACAGATTACTCGTGAGGGTTTTAACAATGGATGAGACCAACACACAGATGCAGAAGTGAACCCTCATTAAACAGTCGATCGTATTTTGCAATAGCGTTTTAGTATTCATGTATGGTACGGGCTTATTTATGACCAGTTTATTGCGGCATTTATTTCAAAAGGTCACTCCACAGGTCAGAGATACTTACAGTATCTTCATGAAGGATTTCCAACATCGTTTGGAGATGTTTTTCTTGCAACATGACTCTGGATCTGTAATGTAAACTTCCCCAAAGCGTTACTTGCACCTATTATCGATGTTTTCGCGTAAATGAAGGACAACCCTGCTGAACTAAGAGCATCACATGACATTCATAAACGTGCAGAAAAATGCATTGAAGTAAAGGGGACATTTGCTTTAAATTATTAGAATTAGGTTTTAATCAAATGGGTTGGTTAGGTTTTAGGTTAAATTTTCATTGCACTGTTATAAATAGAAGTTAACTTGATTTAACATTTATTTACTTTGTCTATACCTTATTAATCAGAATTATGTTTTCTACTAGTTTTATTTAATATTACCCTGGTATAGCTACTGGCCATTTATTGAATCAATTTTACGACCAAGTATTAATACATGTTACAGGCTGCAATACAAGAGCACAGTGGTGCGATATACTACAAAAAAAATATTGGCAAAACCCCAATACCACAAAAATTAGCAAAAATAATTAATATTCAATTAATGAAGGGTTATTAAAATATATTACATATAAGAGGGTTAAATCTTAGGTAATTTTTATATAGCCAACTATTCTTTGAGCTGAGCTGGTGAAGTTATGTTTTTAAAAATAAAAGACGTATTAAAAAACTCTCAAATTATTCATTTATTTACTCAGCACGTTTCAATGACAAAGTCATCATCATCATTATCATCAGTGACTGTTACTACTACAAACACCAAATTATAACTGAGTAAATAAGTGATTAATTTGTGAGTTTGTTTACGTCTTTTATTAGTGTTTAACTTCTAATATTATTGTTATTTTTTATTATTTTTGGATATTGGGGTTTATTTTTATTTTTGGCTAATATTTTTTTTTTAAACTGATTGTTTTACAACAAATATAACATAACCTGATATCGCGAAAACTATTCAAGAATTTGGACCGAAGTTTAGGACGTTTATTTGGCTAGCCGTGTTTCAATAACGATGAAGGCTATACGAACGTATGCCTCTACTTCTACATGTAGAATGAGCTTCCAAAGTATCGGTTTTAATAACTCTGTATATTAAACCTTTCCAATCTTGGCCGACATGTACTATGCATGTTTCTTAAATAATTAACTTACCTTAAATATAATTCGATATCTATTCGTTCAGACTATTTTACGCTAGTATGTTAATCCAAACTACACGGCCGTATAATAAAGTATGTCTCATGCAATTTAGAACCTAATTTTACTGACATTTATTTATGTTTTTAGCGAAAAACCTTTTTGTGTTACAATTTTGTATGTGACTAGGTCAGTTTCCTTACGATTCCAAGTGTGGTAATATTATTTCACACTTTCATCCCCATGAGTTCTTAGTTGTTCATAACATATTAGATTTTTTCATCTTACATGAATTAATATTTTATATAAGTAATAATTTTACACTATGCATTCAAGATGAGATTTTACACCCTGCTTTACGTCTTCATGTTTTTACAGAGAGAAGGCCGTTGAAAGGTTTTATGAAAATTTACAAAACGCCTCCTCAACGTCGGAAGAAAAAGGATGAGCGGAATGGAATCGGCGAGACCCTGTCCGACTGCGAAGACGAGCAAAGCAACGACCTCAACCACGTCCACCTTCCCAGCCAAATACACACAAACAATGTAAGTCTGTCGCATGGATGTAATGATCACTTTGGAGTATGCTTGGAGCATGTACAAGTGACACTTTGTCTTGTATATAAAACAAGAGCACAGTGGTGTAGTGTATTACCATATAAGTATTGAAAAAAACCCCAATACCACAAACATAACTAATATTACAAGTTCCTAAGGTTAAACCCTTATTGCTCAGTCGAGTTTATAAATAATTGTATTCCATGTTAGTCTAGTTTGTAAATTATTGTATTTTGGGTCAGTCTAGTTTGTAAATTATTGTATTGTAGGTCAGTCTAGTCTGTAAATTATTGTATTCTGGGTCAGTCTAGTCTGTAAATTACTGTATTTGAGGTGAGTCTAGTCTATAAATTATTGTATTGTAGGTCTGTCTAGTCTGTAAATTAGTGTATTTTATGTCAGTCTAGTATGTAAATTATTGTACTCTGGGTTATTCTAGTCTGTAAATAATTGTATTGTAGGTCAGTCTAGTCTGTAAATTATTGTACTCTAGGTCAGTCTGATCTGTAAAATAGTGTATTCTGGGTCAGTCTAATCTGTAAATTATTGTATTCTAGATTAGTCTAGACCTATTCTAATTAGTCTAGATTGTAAATTATTGTATTCTAGATCAGTCTAGACCTATTCTAAGTTAGTCTAGATTGTAAATTATTGTATTCTAGATCAGTCTAGACCTATTCTAAGTTAGTCTAGATTGTAAATTATTGTATTCTAGGTCAGTCTAGATTGTAAATTATTACATTCTAGGTTAGTCTAGTTAAAACGTTATTGTATTCTAGGTCAGTCTAGATTTTAGATTTTTGTGTTCTAGGTCAGTCTAGATTGTAAATTATTGTATTCTAGGTCAGTCTAGATTGTAAATTATTGTATTTTGTGTCAGTCTAGATTGTAAACTATTGTATTCTAGGTCGGTCTAGTTTGTAAATTATTGTATTCTAGGTAACTCTAGATTGTAAATTATTTTATTCTAGGTTAGTCAAGTTAAAAAATTATTGTATTCTAGGTCAGTCTAGATTGTAAATTATATTTTTCTAGGTCAGTCTAGGTTGTAAATTATTGTATTCTAGGTCAGTCTAGATTGTAAATTATATTTTTCTAGGTCAGTCTAGGTTGGAAATTATTGTATTCTAGGTCAGTCTAGATTGTAAATTATATTTTTCTAGGTCAGTCTAGGTTGTAAATTATTGTATTCTAGGTCAGTCTAGGTTGTAAATTATTGTATTCTAGGTCAGTCTAGGTTGTAAATTATTGTATTCTAGGTCAGTCTAGGTTGTAAATTATTGTATTCTAGGTCAGTCTAGGTTGTAAATTATTGTATTCTAGGTCAGTCTAGATTGTAAATTATTGTATTCTAGGTCAGTCTAGGTTGTAAATTATTGTATTCTAGGTCAGTCTAGGTTGTAAATTATTGTATTCTAGGTCAGTCTAGGTTGTAAATTATTGTATTCTAGGTCAGTCTAGGTTGTAAATTATTGTATTCTAGGTCAGTCTAGGTTGTAAATTATTGTATTCTAGGTCAGTCTAGGTTGTAAATTATTGTATTCTAGGTCAGTCTAGGTTGTAAATTATTGTATTCTAGGTCAGTCTAGGTTGTAAATTATTGTATTCTAGGTCAGTCTAGGTTGTAAGTTATTGTATTCTAGGTCAGTCTAGGTTGTAAATTATTGTATTCTAGGTCAGTCTAGGTTGTAAATTATTGTATTCTAGGTCAGTCTAGGTTGTAAATTATTGTATTCTAGGTCAGTCTAGGTTGTAAATTATTGTATTCTAGGTCAGTCTAGGTTGTAAATTATTGTATTCTAGGTCAGTCTAGGTTGTAAATTATTGTATTCTAGGTCAGTCTAGATTGTAAATTATATTTTTCTAGGTCAGTCTAGGTTGTAAATTATTGTATTCTAGGTCAGTCTAGATTGTAAATTATATTTTTCTAGGTCAGTCTAGGTTGCAAATTATTATATTCAATATGTTCTTAATGACAGCAGATATAAATTGCAGGGGAGGTATTTGTAAAGACATAGCAGCAGTAAAATCACGAATGCTCCAGTACCATGGACATAATGTTCGTAATGGCAGCAGATATACACTGAGGGGGAGGTATTCGTAAAGACATAGCAGCAGTAAAATCACGAAAGCTCCAATACCATGGACATAATGTCCGTAATGGCAGCAGATATAAACTGCAAGGGAGGTATTCGTAAAGACATAGCAGCAGACTAGATTGTAAATTATATTTTTCTAGGTCAGTCTAGGTTGTAAACTATTATAATCTAGGCCAGTCTAGATTTTAAATTATTGTATTATAGGTCAGTCTAGATTGTAAATTATATTTTTCTAGGTCTGTCTAGGTTGTAAATTATTGTATTCTATGTCAGTTTAGCTTGTAGATTTTTGTATTCTAGGTCAGTCTAGATTGTAGATTTTTGTGTTCTAGGTCAGTCTAGATTGTAGATTTTTGTGTTCTAGGTCAGTCTAGATTGTAAATTATTGTATTCTAGGCCAGTCTAAATTGTAAATTATATTTTTCTAGGTCAGTCTAGGTTGTAAATTATTATATTCTAGGCCAGTCTAGATTGTCAATTATTGTATTCTATGTCAGTCTAGATTGTAAACTATTGTATTCTAGGCCAGTCTAGATTGTAAATTATTGTATTCTAGGTCAGTCTAGATTGTAAGTTATTGTATTTTATGTCAGTCTAGATTGTAAACTATTGTATTCTAGGCCAGTCTAGATTGTAAATTATTGTATTCTAGGTCAGTCTAGATTGTAAATTATTGTATTCTCGGTCAGTCTAGATTGTAAATTATTGTATTCTAGGTCAGTCTAGATTGTAAATTATTGTATTCTAGGTCAGTCTAGATTGTAAATTATTGTATTCTCGGTGAGTCTAGATTGTAAATTATTGTATTCTCGGTCAGTCTAGATTGTAAATTATTGTATTCTAGGCCAGTCTAGATTGTAAATTATTGTATTCTAGGTCAGTCTAGATTGTAAATTATTGTATTCTCGGTGAGTCTAGATTGTAAATTATTGTATTCTAGGTCAGTCTAGATTGTAAATTATTGTATTCTAGGCCAGTCTAGATTGTAAATTATTGTATTCTAGGTCAGTCTAGATTGTAAATTATTGTATTCTCGGTGAGTCTAGATTGTAAATTATTGTATTCTCGGTCAGTCTAGATTGTAAATTATTGTATTCTCGGTGAGTCTAGATTGTAAATTATTGTATTCTCGGTGAGTCTAGATTGTAAATTATTGTATTCTCGGTCAGTCTAGATTGTAAATTATTGTATTCTAGGTCAGTCTAGATTGTAAATTATTGTATTCTCGGTGAGTCTAGATTGTAAATTATTGTATTCTAGGTCAGTCTAGATTGTAAATTATTGTATTCTAGGCCAGTCTAGATTGTAAATTATTGTATTCTCGGTGAGTCTAGATTGTAAATTATTGTATTCTCGGTCAGTCTAGATTGTAAATTATTGTATTCTAGGTCAGTCTAGATTGTAAATTATTGTATTCTCGGTGAGTCTAGATTGTAAATTATTGTATTCTCGGTCAGTCTAGATTGTAAATTATTGTATTCTAGGTCAGTCTAGATTGTAAATTATTGTATTCTCGGTGAGTCTAGATTGTAAATTATTGTATTCTAGGTCAGTCTAGATTGTAAATTATTGTATTCTCGGTGAGTCTAGATTGTAAATTATTGTATTCTCGGTCAGTCTAGATTGTAAATTATTGTATTCTAGGTCAGTCTAGATTGTAAATTATTGTATTCTCGGTGAGTCTAGATTGTAAATTATTGTATTCTAGGTCAGTCTAGATTGTAAATTATTGTATTCTCGGTGAGTCTAGATTGTAAATTAGTGTATTCTCGGTCAGTCTAGATTGTAAATTATTGTATTCTAGGTCAGTCTAGATTGTAAATTATTGTATTCTCGGTGAGTCTAGATTGTAAATTATTGTATTCTAGGTCAGTCTAGATTGTAAATTATTGTATTCTAGGCCAGTCTAGATTGTAAATTATTGTATTCTAGGTCAGTCTAGATTGTAAATTATTGTATTCTAGGTCAGTCTAGATTGTAAGTTATTGTATTCTTGGTTAGTCTTGTTAAAAAATTATTGTATTCTAGGTGAGTCTAGATTGTAAATTATTGTTATTCTAGGTCAGCCTAGATTGTAAATTATTGTGTTCTAGGTCAGTCTAGTTTGTAGGTTATTGTATTCTAGGTCAGTCTAGTTTGTAAATTATTGTGTTCTAGATCAGTCTGCAAATTTTTGTGTTCTAGGTCAGTCTAGAATGTAAACTATTGTGTTCTAGGTCAGTCTAGATTGTAAATTATTGTGTTCTAGGTCCAGTCTAGATTGTAATTTTTTCTATTCTAGGTCAGTCAAGTTTGTAAGTTATTGTATTCTAGGTATGTCTATTTTAAAAATTATTGTATTTTAGAGGTCAGACTAGATTATAAATTATTGTATTCTAAGTCAGTTTAATTTGTAAGTTAGTTTAATATTGTATTCTAGATTGTAATAAGACCCTCTGATGATGTTGGCGTGGTCACAGAAATGTATATTACGTTTTTTCTAGGTAACTTGTAACATTAGTTTTTTTGCGGTATTAGGACTTTTTACAATATTTTTATTATAACTTTGCCTTGTAGCTTAAAATTGCAATCCCTTTACACGAATGTTTTTCCCGTATAATACATACAGTAACAAGTACCTATCTTAGCGTGGGGTGAGCATTGTAAGAGACTGACCATGCAAGCTGCATCACCTTCTGTATTCTTCTAAAGTTTGTTGCTATTTCCAGCAACACAACAATGCCTCGCGTTAGCATAAAAGTGATTATTTAATAACAAGTATAGTACTTTATTGGTGCATAGCATGCCTTCTATACTTGAACTTTAATCTTTGTCCTACAACCGACCGCGCCTTCTTGCATAACCTTGTATTATGCCGTTGCATAGTTAGCTCTGTGTATTTAAATAGGTGCAACGTACGTAATGATTGAAGGAAGTCTTACATCACTATTCCTGGTTCAAACGAACCACAGGGTATACATGTGGCTTAAACAATTGCTACCTCCTAAGTCGAGAGTCACGCACGTATGTTATGTCGAAGAGCTGCCTAATTTGGTGATATTTAGACAAATGTTTATTGTATATTTTAGGAACCAAGTACTTTTTTATAAGATCAAATATACACTCGTTCACTACAGAAATTAAAATAGTTAGGCTAGGTACGGGCACTTTAAATTATTTCAATGTACGCCTACATACGTGGACGCCAGCAGTTCAAACCCTTCCAGAAGAAGTTTTTTTTTTTTAAAGAGCAACAGATGTTTATTACCACTAATGAGTACTTGGTAATATCTTTTGTTTTGTTACGTGACCTAACCCATTTTTCAACACTTATAGTGCACATTAACATTTTTCACTTTTAAATCTTTGTGTAGTAGCCACAATATTTCGACTGTTAATAATTTCTTGCTCTCTTAATTTCAGATTTTAAACAACTGCGGGAGCCTGCGATCGCACAAAGGCGTCACTGCGTCCAGCCCTCTTTGCTCAGGGACGCTAACAGCTCGACCCCAACAGAACCATAGACTTGGTCCCGAGATAGTCACTGCTTCCCATAGAATTCAAGAGAGCTGTATATAAATAGGTGTAGACATTTTATAATGTGTAAATATGAGAAAACTATGTTCAAATAAATTGACAAAACCTATCCTTGTTCATGTTTTCGTAAAATGGAAGAAATCTTTATTTATGTTCCCCAATACCGAAGTATACCTTTTATAACTGTATTATTTAGACATCTCTTATAAATCAGAACGTGTTGTTGTAACCATCGCTTACAACGTCAAATTTGATGAGACCTTAATAAAGTATATGTTCAGTATATCTAGAATTAATGTTTATCTAACTTAGCAAGACTGTTTTCTTGTATTCACTTATCAGTTACACTTTAATATACTTTAACAAGATTCTTACATTGTATATTCGCGGGTCGACTTTCGAGACCTTATTAATTACAGTGCTCTTATTTTCGAACTTTAGAAGACAGTGGGTTCTTGTAGTAGTTGTCCATGTGAGACTCCGAGCGTGTCAGGCAAACTACTACGAGAACCCGTTGTCTTCTCGAGTTCGAAAATAAGATCACTATAATTAATAAGCTCTTGAAAGTCAACTCAAAAATATACCAAGTAAGATTCTTGTTAAAGTACATTAAGATTTAACTATATATATATATATATATATATATATATATATATATATAGTACTTGCAACAGCAGTCGATCTGTATAAGTGACTGTTAGAGGTTGATCTTCGTCACGTGCTTTCTTTGCAATGGCATCTGCACACTCATTACCCTCAATTCCGACGTGAGCAGGGATCCACTGGAGAATGCAAGGTATATTTAATGAATGGAGAAGAGTATTGATTTCTTGTGTCAATCTTGTCTCACCATTATCTATGATTTCGAGTGCTGATTTTGAGTCTGAGAAAATTACAATTTCTTCTATTGAGTTGTTAGGAGAAGGAAAAGAAAGACAGTGGGTAAGCACTGTTTACAAGAAACATATAGAACAATAATATCTTTTTAGTCTCTTCACTAGTGGTTTATTTTAAACGAATTGTTAGCAAGAAAACTATCGCCTACTTTTAATATATATACAGTATATATAAACCTAATACATAATATAACGTGATATGTTCAATCAATGCACAAGTACAGTTCTTTGTACAAGAGCTAGGTTTGGTTTTATTTCTTATATTATTTTGATACATATATTTTCTAAACATACATTCCTTTCTCTTTCGAAAACAGAACCACTATGTTGTTGGTGTATAGAAGCATTGGATTTAGTATAATACGAACACTTATATGCATAAAGGCATGCAAATCTGGACGCAAATAATATTCAGGGTAGACAGAACAGAATGCATGCAAATAAGGGGTCTCGGCGCGGGGATCTGGAAGTTGTGGCTGTCATTTAAAGCACATTTCTCTGGTGGCGGTGGGATTATGTTTGTGGAACACCGCAATAATAGCAACTGTGGAGTACGCGTCCATTTATTTACATCCCTGCTGGAGTGTTTCTAGCCAATACGTAACCGTGTAGGGCACAAGAAAACAATATCCTTTCTGCGCACCTTACACGCAACAACGCTACATAATATGTAGAGTATTACAATCCGTACCAAAATGCTCTCAATATCATTATTTATGCTACAATTTTATTAAATTCCGTTAATAAACATAAGGCTAAGGATTTTTATTCCCGAATTAAAGGTTTTACATTTCAAAATTATTTCGTGATATTGAATATTGTAGATTCTCTTTTTGAATATAATAATAGCGTAAGTTAAGTATTTTATCAATGTACACAGTTGGCAAATTTCAGTGTTTCTATGAGATATAGAGTTGCTTATGGCACAAATGTTTTCCTTAGTGGAGAAATCAAAACCGTTCCCCACATTGAATGGACCTGAAGTATACCTATAACATTTTAAGGAATGTATAAATGATGTATTATTTCCTCTTATTATTCTTTATCTACATTGTACACAGTTGCCAAATTTCAGTGTTTCTATGAGATATAGAGTTGCTTATGGCACAAATGTTTTCCTTAGCGGACAAATCGAAACCGTTCC
>JBAIZL010000004.1:195926117-195973617 GCA_036971475.1 Prosapia bicincta | reverse complement strand
GATCAAGCATGCAGCCTAACAGCTAGCTCATACATAAAACTAAACAAGCTCATGCCTCAGTATAAGCACAAACTCGCTCCTCGAACTCTCTTGGAGGGACAAGTACAGTAATGTAACCCCCAAAGCTACCACAACGTCCCACAACCACTCTAACTTTGCTAAACACTTCTCTACAAACCTACAGCTTTGCAACGGAGTCTAAGACCAAGCATGCAGCCTAACAGCTAGCTCATACATAAAATTAAACAAGCTCATGCTTCAATATAAGCACAAACTCGCTCCTCGAACTCTGTTGGAGGAACAAGTACAGTTTTGTAGCCCCCCAAATCTCCCACAACGTCCCACCACTACTCTAACTTTGCTAAGCAATTCTCTACAAACCTACAGCATTGCAACGGATTCTAAAACCAAGCGTACAGTCCGACAGCTAGCTCATACATAAAATTAAACAAGCTCATACCTCAGTATAAGAAGAAACTCGCTCCTCGAACTCTCTTGGGGGGACAAGTACAAGTATTGTAGCCCCCCAAAGCTCCCACAACCACTCTACCTTTGCTAAACACTTCTCTACAAACCTACAGCATTGCAACGGTGTCTAAAACCAACCGTACTTCCTGACAACTATCTCATACCTAAATCTAAACCAGCTCATGTCTCAGTATGAGCACAAACTCGCTCCTCGAACTCTCTTTGAGGGACAAGTCCAAGTATTGTAGTACACCAAAGCTCCCACAACCACTCTAACTTTGGTAAACACTTATCTACAAACCTACAGCATTGCAACGGAGTCTAAGACCAAGCATGCAGCCTAACAGCTAGCTCATACATAAAATTAAACAAGCTCATGCCTCAATATAAGCACAAACTCGCTCCTCGAACTCTGTTGGAGGAACAAGTACAGTATTGCAGCCCCCAAAGCTCCCACAACGTCCCACAACCCCTCTAACTTTGCTAAACACGTCTCTACAAACCTACAGCATTGAAAGGGAATCTAAAACGAAGCGTACAGCCTGACAGCTAGCTCATACATAAAATTAAACAAGCTCATGCTTCAGTATAAGCACAAACTCGATCCTCGAACTCTCTTGGAGAGACAAGTACAGTTTTGTAGCCCCCCAAATCTCCCACAACGTCCCACCACTACTCTAACTTTGCTAAGCAATTCTCTACAAACCTACAGCATTGCAACTGATTCTAAAACCAAGCGTACAGTCCGACAGCTAGCTCATACATAAAATTAAACAAGCTCATACCTCAGTATAAGAACAAACTCGCTCCTCGAACTCTCTTGGGGGGACAAGTACAAGAAATTGTAGCCACCCAAAGTTCCCACAATGTCCCACAACCACTCTACCTTTGCTAAACACTTCTCTACAAACCTACAGCATTGCAACGGTGTCTAAAACCAACCGTACTTCCTGACAACTATCTCATACCTAAATCTAAACCAGCTCATGTCTCAGTATGAGCACAAACTCGCTCCTCGAACTCTCTTTGAGGGACAAGTCCAAGTATTGTAGTACACCAAAGCTCCCACAACCACTCTAACTTTGGTAAACACTTATCTACAAACCTGCAGCATTGCAACGGAGACTAAAACGAAGCGATCAGCCTGACAGCTAGCTCATACATAAAATTAAACAAGCTCATGCTTCAGTATAAGCACAAACTTGCTCCTCGAACCCTTTTGGGGGGACAAGTACAAGTATTGTAGCCTCCCCCCCAAAGCTCCCACAACATCCAACAATCACTCTAACTTTGCTAATCACTTCTCTACAAACCTTAACCATGAAAACACATAAACTAAATAAAAATAACAGACTCCATACAAATGAATAAACAAACATTTCGAGTTACCACGCAATCACACTATAACTCAACACTCGCTATTTGACATAATTATACCCAAGTCCCATAAAAGCGCCTAATTTAGTTACCTCGTCTCTCACCCTTCTATTAACCAGAGGGCATTTATAGGCTCGAGTTCACAAAGGGATGCAGATCTTTACCTAAATGGGACTTGTAATTATTAGGCTACCTTACGAATACATGCGTATTTGACGTGTGTAGTGTATGAATGATTTGGTTTATTACGAAAATTAGAGACCAAATAATTAAACAAATTTTAATTACTTTTAAAGCATTAGTGCCGTTTCGATTACAATTTGACATCCTCTTCAGAATTTTCAAGTTTATATTTATATTATCGATCAAACTATTATTGATATCACACATAAAAACGTATTACATTGGCACATGGCAAAATAAAATTGAATGCCCTAAATTCAATGTAAAACAAAGTTTTTCACAGTTCTTATTGTTTTATAGACTTCAATTGGTCGTAATGAATTTCATTATTTCGGTTATATAAATTCGAGTACATTTTTATGCCTTTTCTAACGTTACAATATTTTACATTGTTGACGCGTTTTTGAGTGACTTCATTTTCAAAACTTAGGTAGTAACGATTAAGTACTATTTTGAAAATAGAGTCGTTCAGAAACGCGTCTACAAAGGAAAACATTGTAATGTTAGGAAATTCAGACAAATATATTCCAATATATACAAATATTATTAACGAAAGTGAAGTATACAACGATAATTTATTTTATTTATTATTTGAGTTTTTATTGTACTGTTTTTACGTTGAATCGCTTTTCATATACTTAAACATTGGTTCAAGAGCAACACTGTATTAGTGCAGGAAGGGCAACTAAAAGAAGAAGGTTTACATAGCCTCACCAGCGCAGATGATAGCAAGAAGCTGTAAGCAGAGGCTGGGTGGATCTATACCGGTAGTACTGTTTTAACAGAACTACTGAGAGTAACTGATACCATAACCAAATATTCTAGGGTTCTACATGGGGAGTGCCGACAATCGTCACTGGTTAGTAAGTGATAGTTTCAAAGGCCAATACCAATGGGTCTGGCAATTCAGTACCAATTTAAGATCTCCAAGTATACAACAATGTTTTAGCGAACGTTCAATTATACCATGTCACATGTAATTTTCTCCTTTAGAAATACTGGCTTTTTTTGTATTGGTAGGTTTTTGCAGTACAGTAATACAATTCTTGGAATAATAGAAACTCCGATTTACACTTTCAGTAAGTTAACGAGGCTCGACCTTAGCAATAGTTATAGAAAATGTATTGTCCGTGACCAGTGCTCGTTTTCAAAACAGTAGCCATATTGGAAGGAAAATTTCTAAATATTTTTCTTAACATGTTTTTCCATAATGACATTACTGGGCATGAATGGAAAGGTTATAATGGGGATTATTCAGTAGCAAGTAATACAACAACATTTTAAAGTCTGTTATAGAATAGGGGCAGTTGACACATGGCTCAACAGTTACTTAATTAAATCACCTTGACTAAACTAACGCAAGACTTTAATTCTGCGTGACTTTCATAGAAGATTGTTGAATAGGGACTTATATTAAGGGAAATTTCATTACAGTCGTGGCACATGGCTCAACAGTTACTTAATTAAATCACCTTAACTAAACTAACGCAAGACTTTAATTCTGCGTGACTTTCATAGAAGAGTGTTGAATAGGGACTTATATTAAGGGAAATTTCATTACAATCGTGGCACATGGCTCAACAGTTACTTAATTAAATCACCTTGACTAAACTAACGCAAGACTTTAATTCTGCGTGACTTTCATAGAAGAGTGTTGAATAGGGACTTATATTAAAGGAAATCTCTTTACAGTCGTGGCACATGGCTCAACAGTTACTTATTTAAATCACCTTGACTAAACTAACGCAAGACTTTAATTCTGCGTGACTTTCATAGAAGAGTGTGGAATAGGGACTTATTTTAAAGAAAATTTCATTACAGTCGTGGTGACACATGGCTCAACAGTCGCTTAATTAACTCACCTTGACTAAACTAACGCAAGACTTTAATTCTGAGTGACTTTCTTAGAAGAGTGTTGAATAGGGACTTATTTTAAAGGATATCTTATTACAGTCGTAGTGGCACATGGCTCAACAGTCGATTAATTAACTCACCTTGAATAAACTAACGCAAGACTTTAATTCTGCGTAACTTTCTTAAAAGAGTGTTGAATAGGGACTTATCTTAAAGGAAATCTCATTACAGTCGTGGTGGCTCATGGCTCAACAGTCGCTTAATTAACTCACCTTGACTAAACTAACGGAAGACTTTAATTTTAGTGACTTTCTTAAGAGAGTATTGATTAGGGACTTATTTTAAAATATATCTAATTACAGTCGTGGTAGCACAAGGCTCAACAGTCGCTTAATTAACTAATCTGATTAAACTAAAGCAAGGCTTTAATTCTACGTGATATTCTTAGAAGAGTGTTGAATAGGAACCTATTTTAAAGGAAATCACATTACAGTCGTGGTAGCACATGGCTCAACAGTCGCTTAATTAATTAACCTGATTAAACTAAAGCAAGGCTTTAATTCTACGTGATATTCTTAGAAGAGTGTTGAATAGGGACCTATTTTAAAGGAAACGTCATTACAGTTGTGGTTGCACATGGCTCAACAGTCGCTTAATTAACTTACCTTGGCTAAACTAACGCAAGACTTTAATTCTACGTGACTTTCTTAGAAGAGTGTTGAATAGGGACTTATTTTAAAGGAAGTCTCATTACAGCCGTGGTGGCACATGGCTCAACAGTCGCTTAATTAACTCACCTTGGCTAAACTAACGCAAGACTTTAATTCTACGTGACTTTCTTAGAAGAGTGTTGAATAGGGACTTATTTTAAAGGATATCTCATTACAGTCGTGGTGGCACATGGCTCAACAGTCGCTTAATTAACTTACCTTGTCTAAACTAACGCAAAACTTTAAGTCTGCGTGACCATCTTAAAGGAGTGTTGAATAGGGACTTATTTTAAAGAAATCTCATTACAGTCGTGGTGGCCCATGGCTCAACAGTTGCTTAATTAACTCACCTTGACTAAACTAACGCAAGACTTTAATTCTACGTGACTTTCTTAGAAGAGTTTTTAATAGGGACTTATTTTAAAGGATAATTAATTACAGTCGTGGTGGCACATGGCTCAACAGTCGCTTAATTAACTCACCTTGACTAAATTAACTCAAGACTCTAAATATTTGATCGAGCAGGTTATATCAGAAAAGAAGTTGGGTAAAAAATAACTGCGCTGTAAGTTAACAGAGTAAAAATTGAGCCGATTCGTATGGAGTAAACAAACGCCAAGAATAGTTGCTAAGCTCCTGGAGCCGATCTGGAGCCAGATGTCCTTGCGTCTGACAACATACATTTCCTTGTCTCTCGTACCATAGAATACTGTTTGCTCATGAAATAAGGCCCAGTCAACATTAAGACACAGGGCATAAGGGATGACCATTGGTCGTGAGCTACAGCTGTGAGATTTGCTTGACCCTGACCAGGATATTTTAAAAAGTTACCATTAACTATCTCTGACTTGCCATAATATAGGTATTACTGTATCTGCCTTTTTATAAACATTATAATAAGTCGATTCTCACCTTTTGTTATACATAATAGGCTGTTATTTTCTTGAGTCCTATGGTAAAGGTTTTTTCATCCTAGTCTTAGAGCGAGTGACTCCGTTTTTATATCCATTTTACCATATAACCTATACCATAAAATCAGCTGTTTTATAAATTCACATATTATCACTCATTTCAAGCCAAATGGGAAAAAAATCTATATTGCATACTTTGCCTCTTTTGTGAAAACTGGATCTGCTATTAGAAACTAAATTTAATTCATTAAATTCAATGAATGAAATAATATTTGTAAATAACTGTATTAATATCAATTATCATCCACTACAAATTTTAAAAGAATGTATTTTATCGTAAGTGGATAAAGAAATAAGTTTAACGATTGAAAATTAGATGAAGATATATATATATATTCTTGATATTTAACGTTATCCATTGTTTTTCCGTTGCACTGACTTTATGAAGTTAATATATTACTATTGTAAGTAATTTTATCCACCATTAAGTGCAATAATTTTACCTTGAGTGATGAGGCACCTTTCGGTCAATTGACCATTGTCGAATCACTGAGTGATTCGACAATGGTCAATTGACCGAAAGGTGCCTCATCACTCAAGGTAAAATTATTGCACTTAATGGTGGATAAAATTACTTACAATAGTAATATATTAACTTCATATATATATATATATATATATATATATATATATATATATATATATAATAAGAGTTGAACTAATAAAAGTAATTGAAAAATAATATTTGTATTTCATACGCATGTTTTTTTCAAAATTCACAATATTTCAAAAATTTTTTTAAAATTAATAAATCAGCATAGGTCTGCATCTAATTTGAGATGAAAAGCAGGTCTTTTAGGATGAAAATGTCTGTTTCTAAATGATATTATTTTGTAGCTGAAGTTTATGGAAATGTAATTATGCAAATCCTGTTTCACGCAGCGCATTTGCGTGAAGGTAAGGCTAAATATGACGCAGGGAGAGCTAAGGGAATGGAGGCTTACGTATAGACCTATATTAGTTTATATGCAAGAAATCGGGTGGGCTTGGAATGGTTTGGTAATGCAATAACACGTATTACGTAATGACATAGGTATGTAGATTGCTAACACGATATAAGAGTTTAAAGTAATATGTCTGTTATTTTACTACTAGCAGGGTCACAATAAGTAGAGGCAAACAGATATAATGAGACGAGCGATGAAGAAGGCCGTCGTAACAAGTAGGGAAACAAGTGTATTATAAACCTTTCCTAACACAGATAGGACGTAACCATTTCAGTATAAGAATAACCGAAGTTGGGAGCTTTCGAGGATTGCACGACCTTTATTTTATGTTTTTGGGCTAATACCAATTGTCCCGTTAGGCAACGCGGGTTCAATGAGAATGACAGGCAAAGAGCATATGAATACATATTAGACTAAATCTCCAAAAATATAAATGTTCCGAACATTACAGGTAATGCATGAAAAATGTTACACACAATATTATCTAGAAAAAGCATGTGTCAGTAAGACAAGACGTGTAACACATTCCACTCATCTTAGCATAACATTTTGACAAATGAAAAGAGTCCTGTCCATTCCATATAAGGTTTGCACTGAATTCTTCATTAAACTCAACCAATCCCAAGTACTTTCATCGTTATGATTTGCTGCTCGTCTCCAACATGTCTGATTCCTTTTTTTCGGAACAAAATTCACTTGAATCTGATGCGGCGTGTTCCTGTCTGAATGTTGCGGTTTCGATTTATTAAAAAAAAAAAAAAAAAACAATACCTGTCTCCATTTTCCAAAAAGTTCACTACTTTTGTTTTGTTTGTAATTTTTATTTAAAATTACTTCCCATTTTTTACATAAATAACAACAAGGAATTTGTTGAGTTGTAAGGAATAAACAGCACACCCACACACACACACACACACTAAATATTTATATATTTTTTGAAGTCGATTTTAGGATTTTAGACTAAACATTTAGAATTGTCACAATTATAAAACAAAATTTGATATTTAATACTGTTTATTACTTTCTTCATAGGTCCAACGAAACACACACATACAGTGCAGGTTCACTGAGGTGAAATGGTTTTTATCTTTGGCTGGGGCAAAACGTTGACAAGGTAATAGAACATGTGAAATTTTAGAAAAGGAAAGAAAGACTTATGGTGTTTCATTTTATCAAAAGAATATGAGATAGGTTAGTGAAACAAAAGACTTTGTGTTGGTACTGGTATTTAATAAACAAAATAAAATAAATTGCTAATTTTTAGTAAAATAGAAGCAAATACAGACGACGCGATAAGTAGCCAGACAAGAGGCGCTCAGTAGAGACGACAGAAACAGAAACTAGTCACGCTCATCATAATGAACAAGTAACATATACAAAAATTGTTTAAACTCAATTCCTAGTTAGGTCAAGAAAATTATTTTAGTTGCTTTTTATTAAATAATTACAAATAATATAAATAAAGTAACATAACACATAATAAAGTAATAAAACGGCTGTTCTACCTCATAACATAGCCTATAGCATAAAACCAGCTGCGTTTTTTTGAAATCATATGTTATCACTTATTTTAAGCCAAAAGCGACAAAATAACTGTATTGCTAACCTTACCTTTATTGTGACGCAAAGTTTTTCTCCGGTATAAAAGTAAAATGATTTCATTAATTAAATTTAATTATTGAATTAAAATTTGAAAAAACCTGTATGAACATTAAATGTCATCCATTTGAACTTGAGTTGATGAATAAAAAGTACTTTATTAACGATTGAAAATTTGAACATGATATATATTATCTATTAATAGGAAGATTGTGAACTAATGGAAAGTATTGAAAAATAAGAAGTAAGAAGTAAAATAAGACTAAATAAAATAACTGGATTTTAAAGGGAAAATTTTCAGTTTAATTAAAAATAAAATCTTTACAGTTCTATGTTAAAGGGCATCCGTTTACATACAATGTTTTGCTAATTGTTATAGACGACTCTGTGTTATTGTGGTTATATTTATCCTATGTCTAGTTCTCGAGGAGGGACGTATTGGTTATATATTCACAGTATTGGATATACTTCATGTCTACAGGTCAATAAACACATCTCCACAGGATGTAGGTTACACCCCATGAGGCTGAGATTAACATGAACTGGCTTTTATGCGCCTAATTTAATGCGACTCGCTTTGTCAATACAGACAACGATAGCATCTACTTCCTTAGTCACGCAATGTGTATGTGTTAGTTAATAGTAGGAGTAATAATTATCCCATTTAGAGTAAAGACTTCGATATTGTATGCGCCCCACCCCAGCGTCAGGTAAGCAACCCCATTCCCCGTTCTAGGGAGTCGTTATGTCTGATCCTATAATATTTGCATCCAGGCTGCATTATTTATAAGATATTTTTAAAACTTTGTCCTGACATTTACATCCCGTAACATCTAAATGTAGAATGAAGTAAACATCCCATCTACTCCACACAGTTTAAAACTTCACCTCAATTCGATGTACTTTCAATATGTCGTGATTTTAGTTACTATAGTGAAAGTATTCCTTCAAGTCCGTCAGAGAGGCTCTTATTCTAGCCTTTTTGGTTCTACTAGTTGCTATAGCGAGGGTGTTCCTTCGTCAGTCAGTCAGAGAGGCTCTTATTCCTGCCCTTTTGGTTTTACTAGCTGCTATAGCGAGGGTGTTCCCTCGTCAGTCAGTCAGAGAGGCTCTTATTCTAGCCTTTTCGGTTCTACTAGCTGCTATAGCGAGGGTGTTCCCTCGTCAGTCAGTCAGAGAGGCTCTTATTCTAGCCTTTTTTGGTTTTACTAGCTGCTATAGCGAGGGTGTTCCTTCGTCAGTCAGTCAGAGAGGCTCTTATTCTAGCCTTTTTGGTTTTTCTAGCTACTGTAACGAGGGTGTTCCTTCATCAGTCAGTCAGAGAGGCTCTTATTCTAGCCTTTTTGGTTTTTCTAGCTACTGTAACGAGGGTGCTCCTTCGTCAGTCAGTCAGAGAGGCTCTTATTCTAGCCTTTTTGGTTCTACTAGCTGCTATAGCGAGGGTGTTCCTTCGTCAGTCAGTCAGAGAGGCTCTTATTCTAGCCTTTTTGGTTTTTCTAGCTACTGTAACGAGGGTGTTCCTTCGTCAGTCAGTCAGAGAGGCTCTTATTCTAGCCTTTTTGGTTCTACTAGCTGCTATAGCGAGGGTGTTCCTTCGTCAGTCAGTCAGAGAGGCTCTTATTCTAGCCTTTTTGGTTCTACTAGCTGCTATAGCGAGGGTGTTCCTTCGTCAGTCAGTCAGAGAGGCTCTTATTCTAGCCTTTTTTGTTTTACTAGCTGCTATAGCGAGGGTGTTCCTTCGTCAGTCAGTCAGAGAGGCTCTTATTGAAGCCTCTTTGGTTTGACTAGCTACTATAGCGAGGGTGCTCCTTCGTCAGTCAGTCAGAGAGGCTCTTATTCTAGCCTTTTTGGTTTTACTAGCTACTGTAACGAGGGTGTTCCTTCGTCAGTCAGTCAGAGAGGCTCTTATTGAAGCCTCTTTGGTTTGACTAGCTACTATAGCGAGGGTGCTCCTTCGTCAGTCAGTCAGAGAGGCTCTTATTCTAGCCTTTTTGGTTTAACTACTGGTCAAAATATTGGCAAAGACGTAAACAAAGATAGTAACATAGTTTATAGACACGGGTGTGGACATATACATAATGTACATACAAGTAAACATACATATTTAGTACAATATCGATTAGGGAAGAAAATGTGTACATCTATAAAAACACATGTCCAAAAATGTCTTAATGGAATGGATTGGGTGATGGATAATTTTGTCAATACAATGTTTTTAAACTCACAGAAGAATGCTTTTCAATTATAGGTTGTTTTATGATTAGTTAGTGGTGAAAAAGTCTGTTGTCGCTTATAATCGCGTTCTATATAAGGGTGTATATAGTTGTAGTGCGACAGAGGGAAAAAAATTCCCTTTGGAGAAAAGTCCCTTTGGTGACAAATACAAAAGCGACGCAATGAGGAAGGATGTCAAATATATCTCTTGCATACAAGGTAAACACGTTTGGCAAAAATTTTATAAAACCTTTCGTTTTGTAAGCGCAAGAAATACGCTTAAAGTATCGGCACTAGGCCTCACTAGCAAACCCTGCCAAAGGTAGAGTCTCCCGCACGGTTCATCCCCTCCCTCTGTGAGCCTTATAACTGGGGTAATAATCTCTTGTTCTATATCATTGTAGATAAAACTACTTGCGAAGGATTCCATATCCAGGAAACTCACAATATAAATCCTATATCAACTAGCCGATATTCTCAACTTTTTAAACTGAAAACACTTCCTCGCCCTTAAGTAATCCCGTCACATTTCTCTTTATATCCAAACTTAACCCGGTTATAATATTTCAATATTTATTGCTCATATCTGATTGTTTTGTTATATTGGAAATAGTCCGCTTTAAATGCATAAGTTCTAAATCCACATACATCCGGTGCATTCCCTTCAAAGTTATTCTACCCCTCTACCTACAGCCGGTGCATTCCCTTTAAAGCCGTTCTACCAATCTACCTACATCCGGTGTATTCCCTTTAAAGCCGTTCTACCAATCTACCTACATCCGGTGTATTCCCTTCCAAGCCAATCTACCTCTAAACCTACATTCGGTGCATTCCCTTCCAAGCCAATCTATCCTCTACCTACATCCGGTGCATTCCCTTCACAGCTATTCCATCCCTCTATCTACATCCTGTGCATTCCCTTCAAAGCCGTTCTACCCCACTACCTACATCCGGTGCATTCCCTTCAAAGCCGTTCTACCCCTCTACCTACATCCGTTACATTCCCCTTAAAGGCGTTCTACCCCACTACCTACATAAAGTGCATTCCCTTCAATGCGGTTCTACCCTTCTAACTACATCCTGTACAATCCTCTAAAAGCCGTTCTACCCCTCTACCTACATCCGTTGCATTCCCTTCAAAGCTGTTCTATCCCTCTACCTACATCCGTTACATTCCCCTTAAAGGCGTTCTCCCCACTACCTACATAAGGTGCATTCCCTTCAAAGCGGTTCTACCCTTCTAACTACATCCTTTGCATTGCCCTCAAAGCTGTTCTACCCCTCTACTTACATCTGGTGCATTCTCTTCAAACCCATTCTACCCCACTATCTTCATCCGGTGCAATCCCCTCAAAGCCGTACAACCCCACTACCTACATCCGGTGCATTCCTCTCAAAGCCGTTCTACCCCTTTATCTATATCCGGTGCATTTCCATCAAAGCTGTTCCACCCTCTACTTACATCTGCTGCATTCTCTGTAAACCGTTCTACCCCATCACCTACATCCGGTGCATTCCCCTCAAAGCCGTTCTACTTCTAAACCTACATCCAGTGCATTCCCTAGAAAGCCATTCTACCCTCTACCCACATCCAGTGCATTCCCTTCAAAGCCGTTTATCCCTCTACCTACATCCGGTGCATTCCCGTCAAAGCTATTTTCCCATCTACTTAGATCTGGTGCATTCCCTTTAAAGTCATTCTACCCCTCTACCTACATCCGGTGCATTTCTTTCAATGTTGTTCTACCCTTCTATCTAAATCCTGTGCATCCCATCAATGCCATTGTACCCCTCTACCTATATCCGGTGCATTCATTTTAAAATCTTACATGGTAGAGGGGTACACCAACCTAAATCCGTTGCATCACCAACAAAGCCGTTCTACTCCTCCACCAACATCTGGTGCATTCCCTTAAAGAAGTACTATCCCTCTAACTACATCCAGTAAATTCCCTTCTAAGCCATTCTACTTCTAAACCTTCATCCGGTGCATTCCCTTGAAAGCCATTCTACCCTCTACCCACTTCCAGTGCATTCCCTTCAAAGCCGTTTTATCCCTCTACCTACATCAGGTGCATTCCCGTCAAAGCTGTTCTACGCCTCTACCTACATCCGGTGCATTCCCTTCAAAGCCGTTCTACGCCTTTAACTACATCCGGTGAATTCCCTTCAAAGCCGTTCTACCCCACTACCTACATCTTGTCCATTCCCCTCAAAGCTGTTCTACCCCTACCTACTGCCGTTACATTCCCCTTAAAGCCCTTCTACCCCACAACCTACATCTGGTGCATTCCCTTTAAAGTTGTTCTACCCCTCTACCTATATATGGTGCATTCCCGTCAAAGCTTTTCTACCCCTCTGCTTACATCTGGTGCATTCCCCTCAAAGCTTTTCTACCCTTCTACCTACATCCGGTGCATTCCCCTCAGAGCCATTCTACCCTTCTATCTACATCCGGTGCATTCCTATCAATGTCGTTCTACCCCTCCAACTACATCCGGTGCATTCATTTTAAAGCTTTACATGCTACAGGGGTACCTCTACCTAAATCCGTTGCATCGCCATCAAAGCCGTTCTACTCCTCTACCTACATCTGGTGCATTCCCTTAAAACCATTCCACTCCTCTACCCACATCCAGTGCATTCCCTTCAAAGCCGTTCTATCCCTCAACCTACATCCGATGCATTCCCTTCAAAATGGTTCTACCTTTTTATCTACATCCGGTGCATTTCCATCAATGCAGCTCTACCCCTCTACCTACATCCGGTGCATTCCCTTCAAAGCCGTTCTATCCCTCTACTTACATCCGGTGCATTCTCTTCTAACCCGGTTCACCCCTCTACTTACATCCGGTGCATTCTCTTCTATCCCGGTCCACCCCTCTACCTACATCCGGTACATTCTCTTCTAACCCGGTCCACCCCTCTACTTACATCCGGTGCATTCTCTTCTAACCTGGTCCACCCCTCTACTTACATCCGGTGCATTCTCTTCTAATCCGGTCCACCCCTCTACCTACATCCGGTGCATTCCCTTCAAAGCCGTTCTACCCTTCTACTTACATTAGGTGCATTCCCTTCAAAGCCGTTCTACCCCTTTACCTACATCCGGTGCATTCTCTTCTAACCCGGTCCACCCCTCTACTTACATCCGGTGCATTCTCTTCAAAGCCGTACCACACCTTTATCTATATGCGGTGCATTCGCTTTAATGCCGTTTTACCCCTCTACCTACATCCGGTGCATTCCCTTCAAAGCTGTTCTATCTATCTACCTATATCCGGTACATTCTCTTCAAACCTGGTCCACCCCACCACTTACATTCGGTGTATTCCCTTCAAAGCTTACTTACTTACTTCTTACTTCAGCCAACGCCCGTCATTGGCCTCTCAGCCATCCGACGCCGTGCCTCCCAGTACAATGTAGCCCTTCAAAGCCGTTCTAGCCCTCTCCCTAAATCCATTGCATTCCCTTCAAAGCCGTTCTACCCCTCTACCTACATCCGTTGCATTTCCTTTCAAACCTGTTCTACACCTCTACTTACTTCAGGTGCATTCCCTTCCAAGCTGTTCTACCTTTCTACTACATCACAGTTTCATCACTTACTTCAAACTACAACTGGTAACGTTGGTCGCGATCCTAGACAACGCCAAAACCTGTGATGGAGAAACCGACAAGATCTTAACTTCTAGTTAAATACCAACCTCTTTCTCATAGGAAAATATAACTCTACTTTGTATGAAAAACGTGAGTACTGGAGTTACGTTATCTGGCATCATTTTTCACGTACAAGATAATCAGAGCAGCAGACAACTTTGTTAAACCAAGTAAGGAAAACTGGTGGCAAGTAACACAAGTAGCTAAGCTGTGTTGTAGTTATGGCATGCCCTGCTTCTATTATTATTAACCAATGCTAAATCTAGTTCAGATAATTAAATGCAGATAATGAGGCAGTAAAATCTGAGGAATTACAATATGTCAATATGTTCAATAAAAATGTTAACAATTAAAAACATTCGCCCAATTTTTTTAGAATACCAAGTGTATAAGTACCAAGTGTATATGTACCAAGTGTATATGTACCAGGTGTATATGTAGCAAGTTTATATCTAGCAAGTGTATATGTACCAAGTGTATATGTAGCAAGTGTATAAGTACCAAGTGGATATGTATCAGGTGTATATGTACCATATTGAGTTGTTGTCAAGTGTATATATAATAATAATAATAATAATAATAAATTTAAAATATTTCAAAAGCAAGAATTCTTTTATTGCATATATTATTCAAAGCTTTTCGCCGATAAAATAGTACCAGCATCTTCCATAGTACCAGTAACTACATCGATAAAATAGATGCTGGTACTATGGAAGATGCTGGTACTATTTTATCGGCGAAAAGCTTTGAATAATATATGCAATAAAAGTATTCTTGTTTTTGAAGTATTTTTAATTTATTAAATATATTACAATAAAACATACCACCATATATATATATATAGATAGATAGATAGATAGATATAGATATATTATAATAAAGATGATTATTTTTTCTTGATTTATTATAATTATTTAATAACTTGAAAGTTTTTCATAATCAAGATGTATTTTATTCAACATTTACAAATTTGCTGAAGCTTTTCGCTGGTGTACAGTTCCTTTGAGACTTTGAGAATGCTGGAACTGTACACCAGCGAAAAGCTTCAGCAAATTTGTAAATGTTGAATAATATACATCTTGATTATGAAAAACTTTGAATTTATTAAATAATATATATATATATATATATATATATATATATATATGTAGAGAGAGAGAGAGAGAGAGAAAGAGAGCAAGTTTATATGTACCAAGAGTATATGTACCATTTGTATATGTATCGAGTGTATATCTACCTAGTGCATATGCACCAAGTGTAAATGTATGAAGTGTATGTGTTCCAGGTGTATATGTATGAAGTGTATGTGTTCCAGGTGTATATGTACCAAGTGTATATGTTACTATATTTATATATTATAGTGTTTCACGTTATTTATATGTTACATCAATAATAAAATGCTACAAAATATAAAGTATTTAAATATATTTGATTGAAGGAAATATTGTAAAGAAAAGTAGCTTTTAATACTGTTTAGTGTAAGATATAAAGTTATGTGTGTGAGTAAATAAGAAGGTCTAGTAATGCAAACTTAACGAATACCCTGGGAAAATATCACGAAACTCAAGATAATGGTCAACAAAATTATGTAAGTCAGATGAAACCGTGTACTAAAGATGTTTTAGTAACTTTATTATAACCATTCCCAATGTTGATGATGTATAGGTCATCCACATTATAATAAGAGTCTAATATATTTTATATAACTGTAGCATTAGTTAGAATTTTATTCATATCTTGTATTGTAGTATTTTGTATATTTTTAGTTGTGTACAAGTTGTAGCCCAATATAGGTTGATCAGGTCTTATTGTTTTTCTTCAAATAAAATATTTTATTTTTACACCAAATAATACACAAGTTAAATGTTTTTGATACATTTTTAACTACACTTAACAAGTTACATAACACGTACGTAAATAAAGTGTAAACATAATGTTTTATCCGAGACGAAGTATTTAGTATTGAATCAGCGAACAATTGCCTATCACTCATGATAATAGGAAGACTGAGGAGGTTCTGGGAATATTTAAATGAGAAGGGTGGGTCAGGAAGCGATAAATCTGACGGCAGTGCTGTGTGGAAAGCTGTGCGAGGTAATGAACAAGATGTGGATTCTGACCTAACAATGACATGCCGGCTCTACTATTACTTACAGATGGTTTGTTTAGTAAGTCATGCAAAGCTACGGACACAAGCCGCATTTGCATTACAATACATGATTGGTCGGCCTGTGAAAGTCTCACGTGACACAAGATTACTTTTACTGCATGAAAATTCTGTTACTAACACAGAATATGGTTCCTTTGTTGCAAGCATTCCCTTTAACAGATTTATAACATCTGGAATATTTCTTCTTGTACCAAATCAGTGAAACGTGAGCACAATATATCTTTATGGTTTACACAGTGATCTCATACAAGTTTTGTGCAATCCTCGTCCTAATTTATTCCGCAGTAAAAATTTTATTCTATAAATTCCTTTCCGCAGTCAGCATTACGGATCACCAAATCGGTTTCCGCTGTCAGCTACGGATCACCAAATTGGTTTGCGCAGTCAGATTTTATTTTCCAAATTCCTTTCCGCAGTCAGCTTTCCCGATCACCAATTTGGTTTCTCCAGTCAACATTACGGATCACCAAATCCGTTTCCACGGTTAGCTTCGGATCATCAAATTGGTTTGCGCAGTCAGATTTTATTTTCCAAATTCCTTTCCGCAGTCAGCTTTCCCGATCACCAATTTGGTTTCTCCAGTCAACATTACGGATTACCAAATCAGTTTCCACGGTTAGCTTCGGATCACCAAATTGGTTTGCGCAGTCAGATTTTATTTTCCAAATTCCTTTCCGCAGTGAGCATTACGGATCACCAAATCGGTTTCCGCTGTCAGCTTCGGATCACCAAATTGGTTTACGGAGTCAGATTTTATTTTCCAAATTCCTTTCCGCAGCCAGCATTACGGATCACCAAATCGGTTTCCGCTGTCAGCTTCAGATCACTAAATTGGTTTGCGCAGTCAGATTTTATTCTCCAAATTCCTTTCCGCAGTCAGCATTACGGATCACCTAATCGGTTTCCGCTGTCAGCTTCGGATCACCAAATTGTTTTCCGCAGTCAGCTTCGGATCACCAAATTGGTTTGCGCAGTCAGATTTTATCCTCCAAATTCCTTTCCGCAGTCAGGATTACGGATCGCCTAATCGCTTTCCGCGGTCAGCTTCGGATCACCAAATTGCTTCCCTCAGGCAGCTTCGTATCACCAAATTGGTTTCTGTAGTCAGCTTCTAATCACCAAATTCGTTTCCGCGGTCAATTTCGGATCACCAATTGTTTTCCGCAGTCAGTTTGCCGGACCACGAAATTGGTTTCCGCAGTCAGTTTGCTTGATCACGAAATTGGTTTCCTCAGTCAGCTTTTCACAATGAACCAGCCCCGTATACTACAGGACCTGTTTCAGAATACATTAATAGATTCAAAAACTTCCGAAATGCTCATGTCCCTATGAACTCACTTTGTATGAGGGTCGAATATGAATCAAGTTTTAAACCGTTAATAATGTTTACTTCAGACCTCGTTGACGTTTTTACTATGTATTTTCTATTTTTCATCTTGTTAAAATGCTTCCTAATAAAAATCACAAGACTTTTTAATTTAATGAACCGTCAAACTACGTAACGCAATAATTATATACTTCCGTAAAAATAAGGTTCAAAGGCTATCCACCTTGACTTGCAATAGTAATCTGATAGATAATGGTTTCATCTCCATAAAAAAAAAATGCCGTTCGCCTCTCGTATACATGGTTGGTATTTTCTAGGTCTTATATTAAAAAATATTCTTTCAACAGTATTTCGTGAAACAGTTTCACTGAATATAAGAAACTGTTCACTTAACCAACAACTGTTAACCGTAATAAAGTCCGTTGGAAACAAAATGTTCCCTTTGACGTAATAATGATTGGCCGACACCAACACGCAAACAGTATTAAGTGACACTAATTCAATGGCTGGAAGAAGGAGTTGGCCCATGTAATATATTCAAAGCTATTAAATGCTGACATCAAAGCGTGTATATAAGTAAACATTCGTGGTAGGCCTCCTTTCAACACAACCTGACCGCCTATTACGCCTAAATTGGCTGCAACCAGCCGTGACCTCTCAACAGACATTTCCGATTGCATAAGTAGTTGGAGAGGACTTCTCAACTACAAGTGTTTACAACATCCTAAATTAAACTGACGAAATCGTTGAATTATGTAAAATGTGTAGCGATTAGCAAAGCTATGAAGTGTACACAACGCGCATGCACATGAACGTATATGAATACAAACCTCAAATTAAATGAATCTGTAACGTTTGTTGATGTATAAACCAGTAAAAAGGCGCAAATCTTTAGAGGTGGAGTAAAATACTATAGAATTATCCGAACTCTTGCGTTACTGTTAAATCTAAATGTGTTTTTTAATGTACGAAATTTTAAAAGATACGTAATTTTCAATCAAAGTTGTATACAACAGTGAGACAAAAGCTTCGGTTCTTCAGGAACCAGTTACAACCACAGAGCACTTAATATACAATGCTCTGTGGTTACAACCGGTATCGACCTCCTCACTTGATCATTTCACCTTGCTTGTGTCCTTCGAAGCTTCCTTCAAAGTAGATGCTCGAGAACTTCCTAAAGCAAGTTTCAAAACGCTTTACACCTTGATGTTTCCTTCTTAATTGTGTCTCCTCGTAGCCTAGCCTCCTTTAAAGGAGATGATCAAAAACTTCCTAAAGTAAGTTTCAAATCTCTTTAAACCTTGATATTTCCTTCTTGATTGTGCTCCTCTAAGTCTCCTTTACTATAGAGGCTCAAAACCTTTTTAAAGGAAATTGCTACTCGAATTTTCTCGTAGACCCCTTCACAGGCATCGTTATAGCCCATTTTAAATGGTTTTTGCAACTTTGTCCTTTATGACAATATTTTTATTCTAGCATCCAGATGGGAAGCAATCAATTCCCTCCCTTCTTCGGATAACTTACTTTTCTCAATTTTAAATAAACTTTAACAAACCTTAAGCATTTCTAAAGCTTGGTTATATCTCAGACCTGAGGGCAAGTTGACTTTCTAGCCTCGCACAGGGGATGTTCTCGGTATTACAATGAATAATTTATTATTTACCCGTAAACGTTTTCCTTCCCTACAGCATTTCCCCATATCGTTGTTATGTTGCCATACATAACGCCGCAGGTGTAGACACAAATACATTATTTCATGTGAAACGAACTCGTGCTTTCTGTATGGATAAACCTGAATTCATTATTTTCTTCGTCTAAATGCCAATGTCGGACGTAGTCGTAGCGATTTTTATTGATTCTTAGTTTCATTTATAAGTTACTTTTAATTAAATATTGATTAATTTTTAGATTTTTTGATGTTTCATTTCTTATAATTACATATGTCATATTTATTCATCCTATATTTACACTAAATTCAGTATTTATTAAAATATATAAATATCAATATAAATTGCCTTTCGTAATTTTATATATATAAACCTGATAGTATTCAAAATTACACTATTTCATAATATTAAATTTCTTCCTTTCTTATTTCTTTTAAATTAACTAAAGTTGTAAGTATGAAATTTCTTTAATTGTGAATTTGGAATTAAAAATTATTTATGGCTCTACAAATTAATGCTTATAATATAGTGAATATATTTGACGCATACACACACGCACGCCCGCACGTACGCACACACACATGTTAATGTATTAATTGCTCTAAATACATTTCTCGCTTACGTTTAGCGTAAAATTATAACAGGTGTAACAATCTTATAAATTCGTTTCGAGCATTAATTAGGAGAATTTTAATGGCTAACACGGCGATGATTAACGCACAAGAATTCAGCTTTAATTCCACAAAGCATTCCTGTAATTACAAATTGGGAACGTTCCCTCGCAGCCACGTATATTTATTGTCCAGATGTTACACGCATTAAGGTAAGTTTTTGTCCTGAAAACATTTAAAAAAATGTTTACTGCCTTGCAATATATCATTCCTAAAAGTATGAATAGACAAAGTTGGATAGAACTAAAACTCTTATAAAATGAAACACATTAGATAGTTGGAAAAATGTCTTGTAAAACATTTCCAGTTACTGGACAATTTAATAATAGGGCATTAGGAATGCCTACGGATCGGGAGGCTATTGAATCTCTTCACTAAATGACAGCCCGAATATGACTGCCCTTAAAGATAAACAAATCGAACCCTGTGTTTGCCAGTCTGAGAGTTCATTTCATTGTTGACACGTTTATCATAGCAAGTTTGAATAAATAATCCCCCCTGCTATTGGCTTTTCGCCAATCAAAGTCCCACCCCCATAAATCTGATGGGTTTTAGTAGTTAGCGTTTACCCATGGATTGCCATTCCCTTAGTATTAACACTTTACACTACTAAACATATTTCCCCCTCGACGCAGTCGACGTGTGTGTGTGTGTGTGTCTGTGTGAGTGTATAAATAATAGATAAATAAAAGTTCTACTGTAAGGGGAGCGGTAAAACTATTATATTTCCCAGAACTGTACTTTTGTGCTACTGATTTAAGCTCTAAAATGTTAAAATTTTTCCCACCATGACGATTCTTTACATAAGTTATAGAAGGCTAATAGCAAACACAAGACAGCAGAGCAAACAATGGTATAACTTAATGGTAATTTTACACTCTCACACAAACCATATATTTTAGAATCTTTACTTCTATATTTTGTTCAACTTTCTTCAATTTCGCTCAACCCCCTTGCTTCAACTTTAAATGATAAATCTCTCTAGAGTTTAAGCCTTAAGTACTGGCGCGGTTTTTTATGACACTACTACTGGCGCGGGGGTTAAAATTACCCCATATTCAAACATTTTTTTAAAAATTCTGACACAAATTTTGTCACAATTACCTTGGTTTCCTTGAAGTTTAGAATGTTTCTAACTGTTATACATCATGTTTAAGCGGTTGTACACCGTGGGGTCAAAATGCACCCCGCGCCAGTACTTAAGGGTTAAATCCGGTAACATTTGTAAGTTATCGAAATAACTTGATTCTAAAATTTCGTGGTTTCTTCGTCGTAAATAGGGACTCTGAATAAATACTACTAGCAAGGACAAACAAGTACCATAGCGTGGGCATGATACTAATTATAAAGGAACATACTTTGTCTAGAGGAAGACCATGAGTTAGTTAAAGTGAAACGTTGACCATTGTAGTAGTAACTAAACAAGACGGGCTGGAGTCGAGTGTAACAGGTTGTAAATTAATAGCCCCAAGCTTTCAACACAGCATAACTACTTGAATTATTACTTGCCAGCCGACAATGGGCGTGTTAGCACATGTTCCTGGACGCAGGCGACATGGAAGTATATAGTATAAATATTTATATCAATGTAAGTGTCATGTATTTCGCACTCATGTAGCGAGTACAAGAAACGTTAATATTCCCTTGATGTATTTATATGTTAGGAAATATATGTGTCATCCACGTTTATTGTAAGGTGGAATAAAATAAAAACAAGTAATACAAACAAAAACGTTTCCAGGTCAGTTCCTACTTAGTTCAACAAAAATATATATATATATTTTAGTTACTTTTCCATTAAATGTTCCATGGCCGATACGTTAAAACAGCTGTTCTACCACATAACCTATAACGTAAACTCAGCTGTTTTATAAAATCATACGATATCACTTGTTTTAATCCAAACGGGACGAAATAACTATATTGGATACCTTGCCGCTTTTGTGAAATGTTTCCTCCCATATAAAACTAAATGAATTGATATTTGAAAAAAAACTGTATTAACAACAAGTGTCATCCACTACAAGTTAAAAAAATTTATTTGAACTTGAGTGGATAGAAAAAACGTATTTTATTAACGAATGATAAATTGGTACAAGATATAGGCCTACATAGGGAGAGTGTGAACTAATAGATGAAATTGTATAAGGTCTTCAAATTCACGTCTACAAAAAATTAAAACATGAATTTATAAATAAATATATCTTTTAGGAGATATTGTCTGACAAACACTAAATCATGTTCAAACAATTTATCGAAATAATAGAGTATGTCATCCTTTGTAGAAAATGTAAGGCTGTATAACGCCTTAGGCTACATAAGTCTGTATGAGCCTGTAGAGAATCTAAGTCTGCATAGTGCTTGTAGAGTATAGAGTACGTAAGAATACTGTCGGGGAAACAATTTTGACTATAACACAATTACAGTTTGATTACATAGTGTGCTTATTAATTTGCAAATCACATTACAGTCGACAATCACAAACATTCGATTGCCAGTAACCACATGCTTTGTGATTGGACAATTTTATGTTGTTACGCCGCAGTGATCAGAGTTGTGGTTAGGTTGCCCAAATTAACCTCCTGCAGTTGGCGTCCCTGTAAAACAAGCCTACGAATTAAGTTGTTGCTACGGTATTTTTTTGTTAATTGGATCATCAAACGCATTACTAATCAATTTAGCCAGGATTTTGTAACATTGATTTTGTATTATTCAGTTTCAATCAGTTGTTATCTAATTAGTTTTCTAGAAAAAAAGGCGGTGAACGTCGAAGAAATATATAGAGAGGGACTATTTAGGAATAATGTACTTAGACATATCAGTTTGTTCCATCTTAGCGAATCTAACTTGATTTAAAGAAGATAGGTCGAAGAAGAGAAGAGACAATCAATAGGAAAATATTGTTGATTAAACATTATTAATGATATTTTATGAATTGAACCTCCTGATATAGGCGTTTGTACTTTAAAGCGATTATAAATAAAAGGTTACCATTACAAGTTGGTGGTATAGGAAGGCCTACTGTTGAGAGGGAACAAATTTCAAACTATTCAACTACTATTAGGCTGACAGTAAAACATATTTATAATATATTTACAAGGTTGCCGATCGAATGAGCTCCACAAGCGCCTATCCATTGTATGAGCTCCTCATGCGGTTATCCATTGTATGGGCTCCTAATGCGGCTATCCAATGTATGAGCTCATCATGCGGTTATCCATGTTGGAGCTCCTCATGCGGCTATCCGTTGTATGAGCTCCTAATGCGGCTATCCAATGTATGAGGTCATCATGCGGTTATCCAATTTATGAGCTACTCATGAGGTTATCGATTGCATGAGCTTCTCATGCGACTATCCAATCTTTGAGCTTCACATGCGGCTGTCCATTGTTTAACGTGCTCAAGCGGTTATCCAATGTATAAGCTCCTCATGTGGCTATCCATTGTTTGACCTGCTCAAGCGGTTATCCAATGTATAAGCTTCTCATACGGCTATCCATTGTTTGACCTGCTCAAGCCGTTATCCAATGTATGAGCTCCTCATGCTGCTATTCATTGTTTGACCTGCTCAAGCGGTTATCCAATGTTTGAGCTCCCCATACGGTTATCCATGGTTTGACCTGCTCAAGCGGTTATCCAATGTATGAACTGCTCATGGGGTTATCCAATGTATGAGTTCAGTAAATGTTGCATTTTATCACCAGAGTGAAGAATTTCAAACAAATGGAATAAACATTAACTTTTGGAAAGACCTTCGGATATTTGAATGAATATAACTTCTGTTACAACAAATAAGTTCGTTATTCGTGTTTATCACATGTTAGCATACGCATTGCTTTAGGGGAATATCATCCGGAAACTGAGTAAACTAGGGCGGCTATTGTAAGAACGGCATGAAGTAGAAAGCATGAAATAGTAGAAGTGAAAGAAAGAGAGACCACCCACAGAGACAAAAACAAGTGGGACCCTACCTCTTAATTATACAGACGTCAAAGAACGATAGAATAAGGAAAGGAGCGTCTGATTTATTTGGCGCTGTGTCCACAAATATGATGTAGAATCATGTCTCTCCTTTTCCACATAGGGGAAATAACTTGTTACTCTTCTCACGATGGAGTATTATAGTATATCTATAGGAAAACAGTAGCCTACATTATAGGAAACTTACAGATATTTACCCTTAACTCAAGTTAAAATAATAACAACCTTAATCACGATATTTATATAATATTTATATTTATTTCTTTATAGTTTTCGATTTGAAGGTGGAAACCGAAATATATAATTTTTCGATAAAGGCAGAACAAGTTTTCTACAAGAGACTTTAGGTTAAGTATTGCAATGAGTTTCTTCGATAAAATCCCTTGAGGGTAGAACTGAAAGGATGGTTTCCCTAGAGTCAACCGCCAGACCTTCCCTTCCTTTGTTTGCGCACATATTTAACTTTAATATAAAGGCTAAAAAAACTATTTGTAGTGTTTGTTTCAATTTTCCATAATGTATTCTCACGTCATATATACATATATATATATATATATATATATATATATATATATATATATATATATATATATATATGTATATATATATATATATATATATATATATATATATATATATAAATACTCCAAAATATTGCAAATTTATTCCGTGGCTTATTGGGATACTACGTTTTTACTTCGACACCACTAAATTTATTTTTTACGCACTTGATTAATGATGAAAATATATTTCTACAGGTAGAAATCCTATCATGAGAAAGAATTCGCTGAGAAATTGGACAATCCAGCGGGTCACCAATGCGCAGACAAACAGAATTACCTAGTGTAGTCAAACAGAATCGCAAAGAAGTAGTCTAACACATTCAAAAAGTACAGTCTAACAAAATCATAAAGTTTAGTCAAACAAAATCAAAAAGGGCAGTCAATCAAAATCACAATGTGCAGCTGAATACAATCACGCAGTGCAGTAAAACACTGTACAAAGGATTTATTTAGGTACATGCCCATGCAATCCATAACTTTATAAATGTTGCTATTACTTAAAGGTGAAGCAAATGTTCACCTGATGTTGAAATAAATAATTAGTTATAAAGGTTGGAATTAGAGTCTATTTCATACAAGGTGTAAACACAAACAGCAAACTTACAAATGACGTCATAACTGACTTGCAGAGGAAGGGACCCGAGCACTATTATAGAAAGAAATAATGTCTCCGAAACATCAGTAAAACTAAGACGGATGTTGATAACAAAAGTAAGTGTAGATTCAGTAATCAAGCTGAGATATAAGTAATGGCTAATGACAACAACACAGGTGTCCTCTCCACTCGCAATTTAACTTTGAGATTAAATTACCAGGATGAGTTGTAAAATTACCGTGGCTTAGTGTAATTGCATTTGACGATCATCTCGTAACAGCTACTCGCGGTTCCGCTTAGGAGTGTGCGTGTGTAACGTAAATTACGGCACGAGTTTATTAAAGGATATATTTAATCTTCCCCGCTACGGGCGCTAGCTACGGGACCAGATTTTCCCCGTCCATGCTCGCCTGTACATTCTACCCAAGGTAACATCATGTGTTTCCTATATTGGATGTGTCTGAGATCCCTCTGGTTGAATAAACATTTAGTTTCGTAAGAAAATGCCTTCCAATCAAATGCAGTGGATACATCTTTACTTTGTCAGTAAACGTTAATAGAATATAGATAAATCTAACTTACAGTTAATGTGTGTTTGTGCGTGAGTGTGTGTGTATGTGTGTGTGTGTGTGTTTGATTTTTGCGTGTGTGTGTGTGTGATTGTGCGAGTGTGTGTGTGTGGGTGGTTGATTGTGTGTACGTAGGTGTATGTGGGGGGGAGGTGCGCGCGCTCGCGCGTGTGTGTGTGTTCTTGTACATCTTTAAATTGAAATTAAATATAAAAGGTTTAGGATACATTTTATACTTTACCGAACGAATTCAGAAAGTGAAACCTAGGTAATTGTTTTTTATTTACAAATATATTTTGTTATGTAAATAGAATAATGTTTATAAATTTTTCTTTTGAATTCCTTTGTTACTTACTAAACTAATTAACTATTTTTGACTTGTAGGAAAGCTATATACTACTGGAGTAGCAAACCATTGAAGAAACACATAGTTACAAACGCCCAAAATTTAAAGCTCTAAATACACAAAATAGGCCTATCACAAAATAATGCAATATTCACTGCAATTGTCAAGTGCTGTATTCTTCAATTTGTAAAGCGAATTCATAAAATTTGTGTTTAAAATAATGAGCATACACGTTAGTGTTTGCTCAGTTTGGCTGAAATGGGTTAGATTCAAGACGGAACGACATGAGGGCAACAAACATGAAGGTACGCTTGGCAATATAATACTGTCCACTTCCCGTATAACTGTATACAAACTGATCGCGTCATTGTTAACTAAAAGAAAGGTTTTACACGAACATTCGGTCTTAAGAAGACTTTATAGTTTGGCTGAAGTGGGTTAGATTCAAGGCGGCACGACATGAGGTACGCTTGGGAATATAATACTGTCCACTTCCCGTATAACTGTATACAAACTGATCGGATCATTGTTAACTAAACGAAAGGTTTTACACGAACATTCGGTTTTAAGAAGACTTTATAGTTTGGCTGAAGTGGGTTAGATTCAAGGCGGCACGACATGAGGTACGCTTGGCAATATAATACTGTCCACTTCCCGTATAACTGTATACAAACTGATCGGATCATTGTTAACTAAACGAAAGGTTTTACACGAACATTCGGTCTTAAGAAGACTTTATAGTTTGGCTGAAGTGGGTTAGATTCAAGGCGGCACGACATGAGGTACGCTTGGGAATATAATACTGTCCACTTCCCGTATAACTGTATACAAACTGATCACATCATTGTTAACTAAACGAAAGGTTTTACACGAACATTCGGTCTTAAGAAGACTTTATAGTTTGGCTGAAGTGGGTTAGATTCAAGGCAGCACGACATGAGGTACGCTTGGCAATATAATACTGTCCACTTCCCGTATAACTGTATACAAACTGATCGGATCATTGTTAACTAAACGAAAGGTTTTACACGAACATTCGGTCTTAAGAAGACTTTATAGTTTGGCTGAAGTGGGTTAGATTCAAGGCGGCACGACATGAGGTACGCTTGGCAATATAATACTGTCCACTTCCCGTATAACTGTGTACAAACTGATCGCATCATTGTTAACTAAACAAAAGGTTTTACACGAACATTCGGTCTTAAGAAGACTTTATAGTTTGGCTGAAGTGGGTTAGATTCAAGGCGGCACGACATGAGGTACGCTTGGCAATATAATACTGTCCACTTCCCGTATAACTGTATACACACTGATCGGATCATTGTTAACTAAACGAAAGGTTTTACACGAACATTCGGTCTTAAGAAGACTTTATAGTTTGGCTGAAGTGGGTTAGATTCAAGGCGGCACGACATGAGGTACGCTTGGCAATATAATACTGTCCACTTCCCGTATAACTGTATACAAACTGATCGGATAATTGTTAACTAAACGAAAGGTTTTACACGAACATTCGGTTTTAAGAAGACTTTATAGTTTGGCTGAAGTGGGTTAGATTCAAGGCGGCACGACATGAGGTACGCTTGGCAATATAATACTGTCCACTTCCCGTATAACTGTATACAAACTGATCGGATCATTGTTAACTAAACGAAAGGTTTTACACGAACATTCGGTCTTAAGAAGACTTTATAGTTTGGCTGTCGTGGGTTAGATACAAGGCGGCACGACATGAGGTACGCTTGGGAATATAATACTGTCCACTTCCCGTATAACTGTATACAAACTGATCGGATCATTGTTAACTAAACGAAAGGTTTTACACGAACATTCGGTCTTAAGAAGACTTTATAGTTTGGCTGACGTGGGTTAGATACAAGGCGGCACGACATGAGGTACGCTTGGGAATATAATACTGTCCACTTCCCGTATATCTGTATACAAACTGATCGCGTCATTGTTAACTAAAAGAAAGGTTTTACACGAACATTCGGTCTTAAGAAGACTTTATAGTTTGGCTGAAGTGGGTTAGATTCAAAGCGGCACGACATGAGGTACGCTTGGGAATATAATACTGTCCACTTCCCGTATAACTGTATACAAACTGATCGGATCATTGTTAACTAAACGAAAGGTTTTACACGAACATTCGGTTTTAAGAAGACTTTATAGTTTGGCTGAAGTGGGTTAGATTCAAGGCGGCACGACATGAGGTACGCTTGGCAATATAATACTGTCCACTCCCCGTATAACTGTATACAAACTGATCGGATCATTGTTAACTAAACGAAAGGTTTTACATGAACATTCGGTTTTAAGAAGACTTTATAGTTTGGCTGAAGTGGGTTAGATTCAAGGCGGCACGACATGAGGTACGCTTGGCAATATAATACTGTCCACTTCCCGTATAACTGTATACAAACTGATCGGATCATTGTTAACTAAACGAAAGGTTTTACACGAACATTCGGTCTTAAGAAGACTTTATAGTTTGGCTGACGTGGGTTAGATACAAGGCGGCACGACATGAGGTACGCTTGGGAATATAATACTGTCCACTTCCCGTATAACTGTATACAAACTGATCGGATCATTGTTAACTAAACGAAAGGTTTTACACGAACATTCGGTCTTAAGAAGACTTTATAGTTTGGCTGAAGTGGGTTAGATACAAGGCGGCACGACATGAGGTACGCTTGGGAATATAATACTGTCCACTTCCCGTATAACTGTATACAAACTGCTCGCGTCATTGTTAACTAAAAGAAATGTTTTACACGAATATTCGGTCTTAAGAAGACTTTATAGTTTGGCTGAAGTGGGTTAGATACAAGGCGGCACGACATGAGGTACGCTTGGGAATATAATACTGTCCACTTCCCGTATAACTGTATACAAACTGATCGGATCATTGTTAACTAAACGAAAGGTTTTACACGAACATTCGGTCTTAAGAAGACTTTATAGTTTGGCTGACGTGGGTTAGATACAAGGCGGCACGACATGAGGTACGCTTGGCAATATAATACTGTCCACTTCCCGTATAACTGTATACAAACTGATCGCGTCATTGTTAACTAAAAGAAAGGTTTTACACGAACATTCGGTCTTAAGAAGACTTTATAGTTTGGCTGAAGTGGGTTAGATTCAAAGCGGAACGACATGAGGTACGCTTGGGAATATAATACTGTCCACTTCCCGTATAACTGTATACAAACTGATCGCGTCATTGTTAACTAAAAGAAAGGTTTTACACGAACATTCGGTCTTAAGAAGACTTTATAGTTTGGCTGAAGTGGGTTAGATTCAAGGCGGCACGACATGAGGTACGCTTGGCAATATAATACTGCCCACTTCCCTAATAACTGTATACAAACTGATCGGATCGTTGTTAACTAAAAGAATGGTTTTACACGAACATTCGGTCTTAAGAAGACTTTATAGTTTGGCTGAAGTGGGTTAGATTCAAGGCGGCACGACATGAGGTACGCTTGGCAATATAATACTGTCCACTTCCCGTATGACTGTATACAAACTGATCACATCATTGTTAACTAAACGAAAGGTTTTACACGAACATTCGGTCTTAAGAAGACTTTATAGTTTGGCTGAAGTGTGTTAGATTCAAGGCAGCACGACTTGAGGTACGCTTGGCAATATAATACTGTCCACTTCCCGTATAACTGTATACAAACTGATCGCGTCATTGTTAACTAAAAGAAAGGTTTTACACGAACATTCGGTCTTAAGAAGACTTTATAGTTTGGCTGAAGTGGGTTAGATTCAAGGCGGCACGACATGAGGTACGCTTGGCAATATAATACTGTCCACTTCCCGTATAACTGTATACAAACTGATCGGATCATTGTTAACTAAACGAAAGGTTTTACACGAACATTCGGTCTTAAGAAGACTTTATAGTTTGGCGTAAATTAGTTATAAATATAAAATTAAATGGGTAATAAAGTTTTCGCACGCGCGAGACCTGAAGATGTCCAGGAAAGTAACTCGTCCACGCGTGCCCTTAGGAAAAGAAAGGAAGTCAGGCTTCTTCCTTCAGAAAACGCTCATTTTAGATTGCAGTCATAAAATACTATTTAACCGTGAACCCAGACCGCGAGTAAGGAGGTGGGGTATTGTAATAAATCGCGTAATAAATTTTGCTCCATAGATCGTTTACAATGGCCAATAGTAGTTTATAGGGGATATATTTGTACGGCTCAGTGTGTGTGCTGGGCGAAGGGAAGGGTGAGTGCATAATAAAAGGTTAACGTAACTTTTTTGTACGCCTCTAATATTTACCTATGCACTTAAAACGTAAAGTAATCATAAATAGTTTCATAATCGATACATTATAGTTATTTATTGTTTAATAAAGAGAGTTTGAAATATTTCAAATAAGTTTCTTTATTGTAGTACACTTATAAAATCTGCAATTGAAAAAGATATTGTGTCTGGGATATGGATAAATACGGTTCGTCCTGAAATGAGCAATTCTTCTCGAAAAATACCAAATTTAATTATATTGGAAAGAGCTGCTCTTTTTGGGGTATGAACAAATTCCATTCATCATGGAAAGAGCTACTCTGGTTGGGACATGGACAGATTCGATTCATCATGGAATGAGCTATTCTTCTTGGAAATAAATAAAATGTAATTATCTTAGAAATAGATAATTTGATGGGACATTGACGAATTCCATTTATCATAGAAAGAGCTACTCTTGTGTCGACATGGACAAATTCGAATCATCATGGAACGAGCTACTCTTTTTGGAAAAAATCAAGTCTAATTATCTTGGAAAGAGCTGTTTTTTTGGGATATGAACAAATTCCATTCATCATAGAAATAGCTACTCTGGTTGGGACATGGACAATTTCGATTAATTATGGAATGAGCTACTCTTCTTGGAAAAATCTAATCTAATTATCTTAGAAAGAGTAATTTTGATGGCACATGAACGAATTCCAATCATCATGGAAAGAGCTACTCTGGTTAGGACATGGGCCAATTCGATTGATCATGGACTGAGATATTCTTCTTGGGAATAAATAAAATGTAATTATTTTGGAAAGTACTATTTTTGTATTAACTTTAAAGAATTCCATTCAAGAATGGACAATCTTGATTCATCATGCAATGAGCTATTTTTAACGAGCTTGGAAAAAATCAAATCTAGCTATCTTAGGAAGCACTAATGTTAATGGGACATGAACGTATTCCATTCATCATGGAGAGAGCTACTCTGGTGTGGACATGGAGACATTCGTTTAGTCATGGAATTAGGCAATGGCGGCTCGTCAATTGGAACCCAAGAGCACGTGAACGCTGTATGAAACAGTTTTGACGTATTTTTAGTGTTGCATATTTATCACTGTAGTCTGCTGGCAGACTTACTTTAAACAATTTTATTTAGTTTGCCTACTAATTGTAACAAAAGGAATCTACTTGTAACGATAGAATATATGTTCGATATAATTGAATCATTTGATTGTCGACATCAAAACTTAATACTTGTAAAATGTAGGAGATATATACAAAAACTGGGGATTAAGAAAAATATCTGCTTTGGCCATAGATTAGATCGGGATAGGTGAACGTAATATAAAGGTAGGACAGTCGGGTGAATTAATCTATATGTACCTTTCCTTAAATGGAAGGAGGTGCCAGGTAGGTACCCTTAAAATAGGGATGGTAGTCCGCTTTTTTCATGAAGGACAAAGTTGTCCTTTACTGATGTTCTCCTGGACACAAAATGTAGGTAACGATATATTTGGTTAGTAAAATAAAAAAAATCTCCTTGCCACAAAGACGGAGTACCCCTGTTCAAGAACATTAATTATTATCTCTAAACAACAAAACAAAAATGTTACTGTAGCTTAACCCTTAAAGCAATCGCTTAAGCACGAACACAATTTGACCCGGTAGTTTGTACTGTCATCAGCTGCTTACTGTGTCAGGCATTTAGTGAAATCAGGTCGGTTTAATTGTAGTTTATTGCGATGGGACTCAGCGGACAATCAGCCGTGACAAAGTGTGTCAGCCGCTTCATCAGTATTGCAATTATGGTTCACCATAAACTTTAATTACCAACCGAAGTAAAACAGGAGTATAAGACTAATAGTTAGTGTTGGAACAATTGTACTGAGCCACACGTTTGGATGTGCTCAGTATATAACAATAGACTAAATGTTCCCTAAATGTAGCCGAGCTCTAACATTGCGTGTTTATATGCTCCAACCTTTCAACCCTGTGTGGAAGTGATCGGATTAATGCTTGCGTCTTGTGAAGCAAAGGATTATCTTCCAAACACCTTACTTGGGAGGTACGTGGGGATTATACCACATGCAAACACGCTGGAGTCCTTCAGGCAAAACAATCTTGAATATAGCAAATACTAAAACCGCGAGAGTCCATCGCTACTTCTTCAGTTTTTCTTGCCACGCGTCTTGTCATTCTATTAATTTACTTTATTTTAAAATTGCTTAAGTACAAGTGTATCTGATCCGACAATCAGATATCTCCAAACATCGTATATATGTTCACAGTCATGATTGCCTATAATGTAGCATCATCGTCCTTCAGACGTCCCACTTGAAATTCCCGGGCTCAGGCCGTGTCACATAAACACAGCCTTGAAGGTGAGCATTTGGGTAATTTGGAAACACCGTGTTTATGATGACATAATTGTGAAGGAAACGTTAAAGTAATTGCAGAATCATTAATAATTGAAAGGTGATATGATGAGGAAAGTGATTGCTGGTGACGGTTGCAAAGAAAAAGGGAAACCATCATTAATATTCCATGGTACAAAGCCTCTCAAAGTTTCATCGAACCCTGCGTACCAGACCTTGTCACAGTGGTTTACGTCAAGGAGAATGATGTTATTTATGTGTTCTTTTATGATAGAGGGCATCTAAATTGGGGAACAGTCGGGGGCTTGGTACTGAAAGCATAATGTGGGGGCATCGTAATAATATTGATCAATTCGTTTACATACGCTACTTAAAGCAGTTTTTATTTACAATTGTTAGTATGTACTTTTCTTCAGAGTTATTTAATACAATTTGAAAATTAAGTATAGGCCTATACGTTATTACAAAATTTACCGAAAACATCTAGTTCCATTCATATTAAAATTTTATTTTGAAGAAAAAATATTGAAATTGATTTAACGTTCTTATTTAAACATACATTGGCATTTTAATAAATTATTAGTTTATTTTTTCAATACAATCTATTAGCTCACACTCATCACCCTATATGTATATATATATATATATATATATATATATATATATATATATATATATATATATATATATATATATACATATATATATATATATATATATATATATATATATATATATACATATATATATATATATATATATATATATATATATATATATATATATAAAAATATCGCAGTATGTTTTCTTGTGTATTAATAAAGAACAAAAGTCTTAATACAAATACAAGAATTATAATTGAATTTACAATTCTAATTATAATTGTAAATTCAATTATAATTCTTGTATTTGTATTTATACTTTTGTTATATATATATATAAATATATATATATATATATATATATATATATATATATAAATTGTACAAATTTTCAAACATAATAAAATACTTTGTATTCACCCACTCCAGTTCAAATACATTTTTTTATATGTAGTGATTGACACATAATGTTAATATGTACTGTTTTTTCGAATATAAGTTCATTAACTACATTTATTAATGAATTGATTTGAGTTTTCTATGGAGAAAAACATTTCACAAAAATAGCAAGGTATGCAATATAGCTATTTAAAATAACTATATTTGGCTTTGGCATAACAGTTATATTTACCCGCTTTGGTTTAAAATAAGTGATAACATATGATTTCATAAAACATCTGATTTTATGTTATTAGGTTATGTGGTAGAACAGCTGTTTTAACGCTTATGTTATGTTACTTTGTTTATATTAATTGTAATTATTATATAAAAAGTAACTAAAAACATTTTTTTGGACCTAAGTAGGAATTGACTTTAAATAAAATTATTGTTTATATTACTTGCTAATATCTAATATAAGTATTTTCGTTACAGCACAGTAACACGGACAGCATCATCAGGACACAACAGAAATGCTCACAAGGCTAGTAGTCAAGCTGTGTTATCGGAATGGGAACAGGTTTTGTAACCGTGTTATTTCCTTAGCTCCAGGGTTGTTTATTCTGTACTATGTTCATTTTATTATTTCAAAAATAATTATTTGCTGTAAAAATAATTAACAACTTGTTTGATTTAATGATGACGTAATTGTGTAAAATTTTACACGACGTAATCATCGCTTGAGTATCAACATGTTTAGTAGTGTGTTTAAAATAGGTTATAATTTGCAGTTGTGTGTTCTTGGTACCAGTTACCACTGCTTTATAAATTTCCCTAAACAATTGGTCGAACACAAAATAAAAAGAGCAGCGTGCCTATAATTGTATGGAAAGGTCGAGGACAAATCCGGCCATAAATCACTGGTTTTGCGGAGCCCGGCCGGTCTCTGGTTAATTATTGTTCCTGGCTTCACCGCAATCAGCCCTAATTCTCAAAAACACAATGATCTCCGGTTTACAATTACAGTCTAACCTAATCGTCATTCCTAACTATACTATCTACTTAGTGTTTTCCCATATATTTTGCTGCAGTTTATTCATCCTACTTATTTCTTTTTCATTTCAGAGGCCTCTTTAAATACAAACATAATTTATATAGTATAGTAACTTGTATATAATATATCTAATTCAAACAATTTACAGATATGTTAAAGAAAATTGCTAGTTTAGTCTACAGAGGAAAAATATATTTTAGTTTCTTTTTATTAAATAGTTACAATTAATAGTCTATAAATAACATAATATAACCTATGCGTTAAAAAAGCTTTTGTACCACATAACCTATAACATAAAATCAGCTGTTTTATGAAATAATTTGTTATCACTTATTTTAAGCCAAATTGGTTAAAAATAACTGTCAAGCCAAAGCCAATTATAGTTATTTTAAATAGTAATATTCCATACCTTGCTCCTTTTGTGAAAAGTTTTTCTGTCATATAAAACTAAAATAATTTATTTAAATTTAATTAAATTAAATTTATTAGTATTTGAATATATATATATATATATATATATATATATATATATATATATATATACACGTATACACACACACACACACACACACACACATACACATATATATAGTCTATATATATATATATATATATATATATATTTGTGTGTGTGTGTGTGCGTGTGCGTGTGCGTGCGCGCGCGCCCGCGCGCATGTGTGTGTGTGTGAGTATAGTATATATGTTCAGGTCACCTCGTCAGTTCTAGATGAGATTCTAGCGAAACGTCTTAACTTCGATTATGTGCACTTCAGAATGAACGGATGTACTCCAGATAATAACGCTTCATCATATATAGGCCTATAGGAGAGTGTGAACTAATACAAGAAATTTTAAAAAGTTCACCAAACATGATTATTGCTTCATTATTGAAACAAGATTTAGCAAATATCTTTAAATGAAGAAGTATTGTACATTTTGAGATATAAGTTTTCCCAAATATTTTTCGAAATTAATTATATTATATCGATTTCACACGCATATGATAATCCTTAATAAAATAATAATAACTACAATCTACCTATGGGTAGTAAAGACAGTATCAGTACTACGGGAAAATAATTAAAAGTGCCTATATTGACGGTCGAAAAATAAAATTTTGAATAAAATACACCACCCTCACTCTACAAAATACAATACGTCACATAATGAAGGTTTTTTAAATACAGAACTCCAGAATATATTATACATTATATCAATAACACTACCGTAAGCGCCAAAATAAACAGTACTCTAATTGAATCATTCGTAGTTCTCTTCTGCCGCGTATTCGTGTCCACGTATTCCATTTAAGGTTAGTTGTGGCTGACATGCTGCTAACTGCAGAAAAAACTATGTAAATAAAATAAAACAAAATCTTACAACTGTTTCAGTACTGTTTATTTTGGCGCATACTGCCCGAGATAGGTTTGGATATACTAACGCGAGATGACCAATAGGTCCGTAAAGTGTAGGCAGACTAAACGTGCATATGTTAGGGGCGGATGCACTAAGTCATATGTGACGAGGACGCGTACCCTTCAAGTTACAAGGAAAGACCGTGATATGGTAAGGCGCGTACACAATAGGCGAAAGCAAACGAACGGATGCGGCCGAATCTGTGCGGAGTGCGTTTTAGCGCTCGCCGCTTCATGCGGTGGTGGCAAAAAGTGAAACATACTTGTACTTTCATGTCTATTCTATATATCTGTCTATATATATATATATATTTACATGGAAATGAATGTTTGTCTGTATGTATGAGCCTAAGACATTATTAAACCACTGATCCGATCGGTATGGAAAATTGTAGAAACCTGGGAAGGTTTCTGGTATAGTAAGTCTTTCCAAATTCAATTTTTGAGGTCCCTAGAGGGAAACGTTATCAAGTGTCTGTGAGAAATAGTTGGGAGAAAGTTCGCGACGCGCTGCAAAAACCTGAGTAGAGCCAGTGAAGATATTAACCTCAATTGGCAGTGGGCATAGAGTGATTCTCACTTAGGCTGCGAGAAGTCCCGGGTACAAATCCCGGATAGGATCTTTAATTTTTGTTACCATGTTTGCTTTGCATATCATTGTATTTACGTTGCATATCATTGTATCAAGAGATTATTCGTGTATTTCTTTTTTTAATTTGCTCAGTTTGAGTTTTTTTTCTACATTAAATATTTTAATAGGAGACGAATGTACTAGGGAGGGAGCAAAAAACCATTGGAAGCATTAGATCGTGCCCTAAGAGATTTAGGAGAAAATCAACTCCTCTTCGAGGCGCAATAATTTTAATGTCGGCTGATTTTCGACAACCTCTAACCAATAATACCAACACCCGATGATGAGCTCAGTGCATGTCTCAAACCTTCAGTTTTATGCCAACACGTACAAAAGTTGAACTTGAAGAGCAATATCGTTTACAACTACAAAATAATGCATCCGCTGGTTGTTTCACAGAACAGTTGTTGGACATTGGTGATGGGAGAATGGTTATCGATGAATCAACACAATGTATCATTACCCACAAATTTCTGTAAAATCCATGAACGAGTTGATTGACCTCGTTTTTCCAAATTCAGCTGAAAATTACATACATCATCAGTGGCCAAGTGAATGGGCTATATTGTCAACTTCAACATTCAAAATGGAATTCCAGGGGAAACAACAACGTACAAGTCCATCAATACTGTCAATTATCCAACTGAATGCTTAAATCCACTAGATTTGCCAGGTATGCCACCACACGTTTTAACATTGGAAATTGCCGTGTCCATCATTCTTCTAGAAAACGTCAATCCGCCACAACTCTGCAATGCTTCCAGGCTTTCAGTAAAAGGTTTGAGGAACAACTGGAAATTTTAAGGGCGCAGATGTATTGCTGCCACGCATCCCAATGATTCCAACCGATATGCAATGATGATCAATAAAATACCAGGACAATCGCTACAAGTTTTTAGACATAATTTGGAAAATCCGTGCTTCTCACATGGACAGTTTTTTGGGGCTTAGTCACGCGTCGGAAGACCAGATTTATTTGTGTACGCACCAGAGATAAAAACCAAAAATATTGTATATCCGAGTGCAATTCAATAAATAACATTCAATTAAGAACTTTTATTGATCGACTTTTCTCATACTTTTCTCGATCGACTACTATAAGTTAAACTATTATTATGTTAATAAAAAACTAAATAAAGTTTACCTAATGTTAACACGCCATTCGTTGACTTTTAGGTGATACTAGGGCAAGCTAGTAACATAATAAAAATAGCTTTAGAAGACGACTTAATCTTTACTAATACGTCTTACGTTGTTATTAGTGGGGCAAGTGAAACACTGAGGTACGGGATTGTGGTGGAACACAGAGACGGTGGTGGGTCACAGAGACGGTGGTAGATCACAGAGACGGTGGTGGATTACAGAGACGGTGGTGGAACACAGAGACAGTGGTAGATCACAGAGACGGTGGTGGATCACAGAGACGGTGGTGGATCACAGAGATGGCGGTGGATCACAGAGATGATAGTGGATCACAGAAACGGTGGTGGATCCCAGAGACGGCGGTTGATCACAGAGGCGGTGGTGGATGACTCCTTTGTATATTCGGTATAGAGGGACAGACTTTTTCTGGCTTTTACAGTATTTTCTTGTTTTTGACGTTTACGTCTAAACGATCCCGACAGAGATTTCATTTTCTATTTAACGTCTTGTGAGTCACACTTCATTACCTCATTTTAATTTTATTTTTATAATAATCAAGATTGGGGTTCTATGAAAATTCATGTTGTCTGTAGAAGTCAATTAATTCTAGCGAATCAGAGTTACACCACTCCATGTTTCATAACAAACACAACACAACAAGGAAGAACGAACAAAAGTTGTTTTTCGCGTGCACACTGTAACTGAAGCCGAACACGTGCGGTCCGCATTTTGTTTGATGAACGGCGTTGGAAAATTCGTGCGCCTCTGACCCAGCGGACACATGAGCGAACGTACGCGTTGCCTCTCGTAAGGTCGCATGGGTTCGCCTAGTGTGTACGCGCCTGTAGATTATTTGCTACCTCGGAGAAGCTGTCACGCGTTGCTTGGATAATGTAATGAAAACACTATAATCTGATGTGCTTATTGGAGTTGTGAATTGATTATTGCGATGATGATGATGATATTAAGACAACTTTGACGTTAATGCTCTCAAAATATTGTAATATCTCTTATGTCTGTGTGTGTGTATATAAATATATATATATATATATATATATATATATATATATAGGTCGACATGTATAAGTAACAATTATCATTTATGATAGAGCCTCTGGAAAATTTCAGTTATTGTCAATGACACAGTACAAGTTTGTTCGCAAACACTATAATTACAGAATGGCAAATGAATGGGTTGAAACGTTTCTTACAAAACGAAAGTAGGACCTAATGAGAAAGATAATGACGTAGCTTCACGAGGTTTTGTTTGGAAATATTACTTTGCATTGTGATTGGCAAACGCAGAAGCCAAGAGCCGGCCGACATCCAGTCACGGTGTGCCGTGGGCCCAGCCTTGATGTTAAGTAGAAGGCTGTTAACAATTTGGTATTAGTTTTTGGCGGCTGCTTCTGTGTCAGAGAAGAGTAAGGTTTTTGGTACAAAATTTTTGAAAATGTCTGTCCTTTTCACCGAATTAAACTTTACAGACAATACAAATTTGTATTTATCAATAATGAGTATTATTATGATATTGTTTTGGCATTTTGTACATCTAGACTGAAGCTTATTCAACGCAGCCACCATGTTGTATTCAAATATTATGTACAACACTGAACTTATGGCCATCAATCACAATAGAATTTTATAACCGTAATTTATAGATTTAAAATTTCGTCTAACAATCAATCATAATATTAAGTATATTGTAAATTATATATTTACAGAACTCTAAAATTGCTTACAGAAATATATTTCTGAGTGACTGTCCAAGGTTCTAACTAACATTAGGCAAAATTAAAAATAACGTCCTGGAGAAATCTGTAAAAAAATATTGATTTTTTACGTATATTGTGTGCACGCGCGCGCGTGTGTGTGTGCCAACATCGTTTTGAAAAGTTTCTGTTTTATATATTTTTGTGAAAGTGTAGGTAATTTCATGGTTTAACAAGTTTGGCAGCCCCAGGATTTACGACTCATTAAAAGTGTAGATATAAATATATATTGTTGACATAACTCTGACAAGACATTAATATTTATTGAGGGAGATATATTGTATTGGCTCACCTAATATATCACGGTGTGTCGGATATAACAGGGTCTTTGCCAGTCATTAATCTATGGCGTTCTGCGCGAGACAGATAATTTTTTTAACATGATTGCCATATAGTAACATGGGCAGATGTGGTTTATAAATATGGCGCCATATATCGCGGCGCATGATATGTTATATTTAGAGCAAGAGTTATGTAACTGTCGTTAAAACAGTTGGAGCTTTAGAAAATTGTTCTTAGAGTTGAATGCATCGAACTGGAACTTCTAATATTTAGCAAGCTTTATAAGAAAAACAGACAAAGCGGGTGCGTGTAGTTAGATCGGCGGGCACTTTCTCTTCTTAGACTTAATTTTATTTCTTCTATCTCCCCCGTTCTGCGGTAATTGCTCTTTAAGTAATTGCTAACCTCTATCTCTGTCTTGGGTGAGTGCCTTTACATTCCATCGCCCGAGGACCAAATGCTCTTCCTCCCCATGGGATAACCTCTATCTCTGTCTTGGGTGAGTTCCTTTACATTCCATCGCCCGAGGACCAAATGCTCTTCCTCCCCATGGGATGACCTCTATCTCTGTCTTGGGTGAGTGCCTTTACATTCCATCGCCCGAGGACCAATGGCTCCTTCCCTCCATGGGATAACCTCTATCTCTGTCTTGGGTGAGTGCCTTTACATTCCATCGCCCGAGGACCAAATGCTCTTCCTCCCCATGGGATAACCTCTATCTCTGTCTTGGGCGAGTGCCTTTACATTCCATGGCCCGAGGACCAATTGCTCTTCCTCCCCATGGGATAACCTCTACCTCTGTCTTGGGTGAGTGCCTTTACATTCCATCGCCCGAGGACCAAATGCTATTCCTCCTCATGGGATAACCTCTATCTCTGTCTTTGGTGAGTGTCTTTACATTCCATCGCCCGAGGACCAAAGGCTCCTCCTCTTCATGGGATAACCTCTATCTCTGTCTTGGGTGAGTGCCTTTACATTACATCACCCGAAGACCAAAGGCTCCTCCTCTCTATGGGATAAAAGCCCGACTTGCCTACTTACATTGATACCTTCACTACCACAAAAAAAAATACGATTGTTAAGACAGGCAGTATTTATTAGTGTACATGAGCTGCAACAATATCCATGTACCATTGGCCTCGAATTAAGAGAGAGATAAAACGCCCTCGCACCACCAGGAAAACTAATAAGGAAGGCAGAAAGAATTAAGTGAATAGGTGTTCCCATAAAAGGCAGAATAAAATGGAATTATTACGTCGTTTATAGTACAGTCGGAAATTAGGATCAACTGGGACCGGGGCACATCGGATTTTCAAATGATTTCTAAACTACTGCGTATTATTGATAGTTCTTTAAGTATAAACTACTTTAATGCTTAGAGTACCGTGTAGGCTTGAATTAAACTAGGAATTGTTAATAAACAGACGTCAGAGGGCTTAAAAATACAAAAGAATTTAATGAAAGAAGATATTATGTACATACAGTACTAATAGATAGCACAGAAATTAAAAAAAAAAAAACATGCCGGTACAAACTTACTGGGTGAAAAAGCTTCTTATTGTTTTGTGAAGCAAAGTATATTATATATCAAATTGGTAATGATTAAGTTCAACAATAAATTTTATTATTTTGCTGATTGGTTACATTATACGTTATTGACTAGCGTGCATAACATACAAATCTAAAAAATTTAAATCATAATTAAATATACTGCACGTTGCGTTTTAAATTTAGTTATGGCGCATTGTTTCTGAGCTAGTTTGTCTTCTTTGAGTTTATAATTAAAGACAACAATTAGTTTAGTATGTTTTGTAAGTGGAGACGAGATCCGGATTTTTGACGTCCGGACTACTGACGCTCTACTGTACATATTTATAATATACAGACTGGAAGGAAGCATAGTGCTGCCAAGCGGTCTGGTGGGGATATCACTTTGGCACGAACAGGCTGAACTAAGAACTGAATTTCCGTCAGGTTTATTTGGACCTGGTAAATTATGGCATTATTACAATAAATCCATTACCAAAAACGTTAATACAAAATGAGCAAAACTAATTATTTTCAATAGTTTTATCGTGAATTAAATGTCAACAATGAATATCTTACATCTAACAATTTCAAAGTGGTCAGGCTAATTTAAATGTATTCTACTGCTTTACCCTGACTAGGTCGAAACGTTAAGATCATTTCGATATAAAGGCTAGCTATAAACAGCGAGTTTATATTGTTTACAACGGAATCGATCGTGATTAAACCCTCATCTTGCCTCGGGATGGAACAGAAAGATCAACAACTGAACAAAACACAAAGGGTAGCTTAATAATAAACTCATCATTAAACTAAGATTAAGACAGGCCCCTCTTGCGCCGTATGTCAAGGTCAAGGCCAACTCGTCACTAAATAGCAGCTGATTACGGACTGGAGCAAAGCTGTAAGAGTGCCTAAAGACCTGTAAAGTTTAAGACCTGTCGTAGTAATCTTAGGCAATGCTACCCTCTTCTACTTTTTATAGGAGAATCTGTATCAATTATGAAAGTAAGGTAATGAAGCTACTGGATAGAATATATATATATATATATATATATAACTTTGCAACACTGCTTTCTTGCATTCACTTATCACTTTCAATATACATTTGTATGCACTTAAACAAGAATCTTGCTTGGTATTTATGCTAGTTAACTTTCAAAGATTGATAGTATCTCCATTATCGAGCATCACTGACAGATGGTTGTAGTAGACTGCTAACTGCGGCAGTCTACTAGAACTCCCGGTCAGTGATACTCGATAGTGGAGATACTATTAATCTTTGAAAGTCAACTCGCATAAATACCAAGTAAGATTCTTGTTTAAGTACATATAGTGAAAGTGGTATATATATATATATAGTAACAGAATAAGAGCGTTGCTAATGTCTGAGCAATGGAAGCAGGTTTATTCAGCTATTTTGGGATATCACAAAGCTAGAGAATATAGTGGAATATAAGGGGTTGCGTTCCTGGAATAGACGTTCCTTATCAGGAAGGAAAGGGTTCGGTAGGGACTTTAAGGGCCACGGTGTGCCAACGTGATTTTGGTGCCAACCCTACGGTCGGTTTTGGTAGTACTTTGGAAGGTGGTTGAACTTACACTAAACTCAGACTACGGGCATTAGAGTTTCCGGGGATTGTTAGTAATATCCATTTATTTTTTACAGTCCAGTTTTTACAATTGCCATTCTAACGGTTAGAAACATTTTATAGCAATAACAAAGTGCGAATACCCCTGAACGCCAGGTTAGTTTCTCTCGCACGCAGTCACACTGATTACACGAAAGATGCGTACAACGAAATATGCGTACACCAGGATTATTGCGAAACATGCGTACAGGATTACGTTTTGACAGATGATGCGGGTAAGCTATGACGTCAGAACATTGTAACAGGCGAAAAATATGCACAACGTTTAGGCGAACACAGAACCTTTAAAATCGTTGAGCTACATAAATGAATTTCCCTCTCAGCTAAACATAGATGTCGCTTAGTTTCTCGGAGCTGGAAATCCTTTAAAACTCTATCTATTAATACTGATTTCCTTTAGACTTTGGACTGGCAAAATGAAAGAGATATGTTGGGCTATCATTTTGGCGTATTAAAATCAGCTTGTAGCCCGGTAATTGTTTTTGTTTTATATTTTGGGCCTAATCTAATCCAATTTTTAATTCTAAGAAAGAGGTCTTAAACAAGCAATTTTTTTAATATTCTTTCGTCTGACTTAATATACTTTGTTTTTCTACTCTTTTCTTCTAAGTGTAACTCCAGTCTCATGTGCATAGGAGTCGAAGTCTCAGCCTCTTTTGGTAAGTCTCTTTAAATTTAATCGAACTTATCACCACGACAGTTAAAGGCAAAGTGACCACTGACAAAGTGGAAACCTTTTTTTGGCCCATTTTGACTGGGAAAATCCAAAACCTTGAAAGTTATTAGCAAATAGTTTAGGGGTAGATGACCTAGGTTGACTACTGGAGTCTGGTTTGTACGCTTTTTTCGCTTTAAAAATTTACGATTTACGATTTACCCTCTTCAATTGCTATTGTTTCCTCATGTTCGCATATTTCGCTGCACCGGCACACTCACCCGTATAAGCACAGAGGATTAGGACCGATCCCAGACCAGACCTATTTCCTCTCCATTGGCCATTTAGTGGTATTTTCGAACCAAACTTTAGCTTTTTAAGTTGTAATTTTAACTAAAAATAGTTACTAAATATTGATTATGCATAAAATTACAAGAAAAATGATTCCAAAGGACCCATGATTTACTTTAGAAGTTATTAGTCACTTCAACGTATTGCAATGCCAATACAGTTAAAACATTTTTATTTCATGCTATCCACCCATGAACAATGACAGTAAATTGTACATTGTTTGGTATCAGTTTCTTCATAATGATGTGCAGAATTAATTTATGCTAAAATTTCTCAGCTGTGTTAGAGTTTGATCAAGGAAGCACCACTAGATACTAATAAACAGAGCTCTGGAAGGAATACGGCCCGTCCTAGTCCTCTGCCTTTGTGCGAGTGTGGATGTGTGTATGTGTGTGTGACTATGCATACCTGGTGTTCAGGGGCACTCGCATTTTGCTATTACTATAATAATATAAATTCCAATACATTTTCTTCCCTTTCCTAGCCGTACAATATTTCCCTTTGTTGACACGTTTCGAAATGACACCATTTTCAAAACTTAAATAGTACTTCTATTTAAGAGCCCTACTTAGGTTTTGAAAATAAAGTCATTCTGAAACGCGTCAAAAAAGGAAAATATTGTAATGTTAAAAAAGGCAAAAGAACCTCGAATTTACATAAATATTCCTAACAGAAGTGGAGATGGTTATATTAAGGATTTCAGTGTTAATAATGTTTAAAATGTGTATCTCTGTAACCTTGAGCTTTATACAAACAACCGCAAACTCTCTAATCTATTACGAACTAGGGTACGCTGGGGATTATCCTTTCACAGTTTTATAATAGGGTTTGTGGAAATATTTTTGAAATAATTTCCTCTGAAGATGATCGCTTTGCAATTGAAACGTACAATAGGGTTTTATTAATGGGTAAATAATTAATTTAATTACAATACAAACTACGCCACAGACGTTTGAATGTTTAGCAATGTAACGTATATTAAAGGCTAAATATAGTCACACAATTGTTTCACTGATAATATAATAGTTATTATTTAATAATACGATTTTAGGAAACAACGTTTTATATAGAAAAATGCTGAAAACCCCTCGATCGGATTTCATAGCCGCCTCTGATGCAGAGAATTGTATTATTAGAGATCATTAGGAGGAAAAATGTACGAAGCCAGTATTTTATCTCGACGGAGGAAGTAACAACCCGCCTCGAAAGCAGCCATTAAAAGGAGGAGGGTATTGTGTGGGAGGACACGTCGCTATATATTGCTGCTTTTGTAATTTTTCATAGAAGGAGGTCATAAAAATTACTTCAGCTGTATTTAAGACACGGAGTTGCTTCTTTCATGTCTTTAAAGTGCGGCTTATTGTACGAACGTTATGTTGTAGCAAAAGTTCTACCTCAGTTCTAGCGAAAGTTTAATCTAAATAGAAGCTATTTAAATAATGTCGCTGTAGTCAATAAACACACACTTTGACCTTTGGTCTTCTATCTCGGCTAGTTCTGTGCTTGAAGTTATATTTTCTTTGCTAACGAGTGATTGATTCGTTTTTAATATCTAAACCTATAAATTATTTACTAGGCGAGGCAAGTCAGTCTCTGTGTTAGTTCTAGATAGAGTATCCTACTGCATATAACATTAAGTCAGTTCCAACATGTAATAATTTTATATACGGTTTCGTATCAAGTGGTCAATCACTTAATACTCGGAATTTCGGCTTATTTGCTGACTTTTTCAGTTGGAATTTCAAATTGAAACATCAACCTAGGTTTAGTAGAAACTACTTAGACTATGTAGTAAGTGATACGTAGATTAAATCTCTTGAATATTTTACGTTCAATTTAGAGTAATTAATTAATATTAAAAATAACAAGTAATATAAGCAACATTTTTTAAAGTCAATTCCTACTTGAGTCAATAACGAAAAATGTTAATTTAAGTTACTTGTATTAAGTAATTGGAATTATTATAAATAACGTTACATAACCTATACGTTGAAACAACTGTTCTATAACATAACCTACCTAAGATAAAATCTTCTCTTTATGAAATCCTATCTTATCTCTTATTTTAAGCCAAATGGGACATAATACATATATTACATACCTTGCCCCTTTTGTGAAACGTTTATCTCCCATATAAAAAACTAAGATTAATTCATTAAATTCAATTAATGAATTGAATTTTTGAAAAAAACAGCATTACCATCAATTGCCATCCTCTACAACTAAAAAAAATTTTATTTGAACTTTTTATAACTATGGAATATATTTATATACAATGTATATACACTCAAAGGTTATTCAAATACAATAATTATTTATTAATTTATATCCAAAGCTTTTCGTTGATAAATAGTACCAACATCATCAGAAATGAATCATACAATAATGCAAGATATAAAACATATGTTAAATTAAAAATAGCATAGTTGCCAAATCTATGTATGTTTTATAACTTGCATTATTGTATTACTTATTCCTGATGATGTTGGTACTCATATTATGTATACATATATTATAACGTAACTTTTGTTATAATGAAATTTATATTTTAATGTTACCTATTTACCTTACCTATTTAATGTCCCACTTTCAGGTTTATAAAGAATTAACAATCTTATAAATTTTTAAACATCACTTGCATTTATTCTCTTCAATTAACTCTACACATTATTCCAAACTTATATTAATATTTTGCAGTGATTGATATCTTAACTAATATTACAATGATAAAAGGTGGACTTCTGGGGCTTTAGATTTCTAAATAAAATAACATAACAAAAAAACAGTATTAAAATTTTATTCTTGCTCTCGGGTCACTATTACGGGAACTTTGCTTTTTAAATTAGAAATGGTAAAACTAGAATAATTTTTATAAATTTTGATGAAATTAAGATTTGTTCTGAACTAAACGATAGATGTCTGTTGGCTACACTTAAATTCAAATAATACTTATTGTTCTGAAGAGTCCCTAGAATCCTGGCCTTGGTTATTACCTTCTGCACCTAAACACAAAAAACTTACTTTATATTTCTAAAAAAACTTTTACGTCGCACTTTTTAAATTTTACTCTTTACTTAATTTAATCAATTTCGTATTTTACAACACTTCCGTCCTGGTCCCCACCAATCTGCCTGCCTTTCTCTGAGACTCTCCTCAAAAACTCTCCCATTTCCCCCGATCATTTAGTTTTTATTCAAAATCTAATCTTTCCCACTACCACCAATACGTTCTTTGTACAGGTAAGTTTCCCACCGTTCTACAATTAGCTAAACCTAATGGTACACGGTTATTTTCCCATGGCTATATTGGCCACTGGATTTCCCGTCTTAACAAGCTTTGGACCCTTCTCTATTGCCTATGGTTGCCGGACTCAACTTATAGCTTTCCTGGTAATGGATAATGACATGGTACCTGCTTTGTCCGCACTAGAAAAACTATTTGTGTCTTTCCTTGCTTAATCCTACAGATGATTATTTTAGCAACTAACTGAATTTAATCTAAAGCCTTATACTTTATGTTATAATATATATATAT
>JBAIZL010000004.1:195711117-195921117 GCA_036971475.1 Prosapia bicincta | reverse complement strand
ACCGAACAAAAGTATTTGGAATTGATTAATACAATTTATAATGAGTCTTTTCTATCATAGGATAGATACAAAATGTTTATAACATATACAATTGTTATCAGAATCTAATTTTTAGTTCTACAAAATTTACATTGATTACAATAAACGTTTTATATAATTTTTCATAATTTTTACCATCATTTACATTCAAATTGCCTGTTTAGATTTGATAAAGGATTCTAGTCCGTTTATAAAAATTCTTTTTGTTTTGTTATCTCTTTAAGAGTATAGTTTCTAATTTTCTTCAATTACAATTTTTTGGTGATTAACATATTTCAAATAATTAACAATATTTATTACCATAGTTAGTTACATATCATTTGATTAATTACAAAAGTTTGCAACACATACAATTAATAAAAACAATGTTGTTTAAAAGTTTAATAAAGTTTCTTGCATAGAATTAGTGGACAAAGGTATGGTAAGGATTTTAATTTGATTGTGTTGAATATGAACAAGAAGGAGGTCATTAATAACATTTTTTATCTTCTTAGGCCTTTTAATTTTCAACAAAGGTATTTTGCCTTTTGTGTTATGATGTCTAGGCTTTATTTTTCCAGTTTTTCATTCTTTATCTATTGAAGCTATTTCTTCCTTGCTATATCTGTTTTTCGTTTTGCTTTGCTTTTGAACTGTTTTTATATAGACTTCCGGTGGTACTTCTGGAAGTGGTTCCTTGATTATGTTTCTTTTTTTCTAAAACCTTTTTTTAATTCTTTGAATGCTATCCCTAATGTTTTCGTAAAGTATTTTTGTTTTCTCTTTATGGTTTAAAACGTAGTCATTTACAATTTGTTTTTCTAAATCTATATCTAATAAAGTGTTTGAATTTATGTGTCCAAATAAGACTTCGCACGGCGTTAATTTTGTGACTGAATGTATGCTATTGTTATAAGCTATTATAGCATATTTAACTTTCTTAATTATACTGTCTTTTTTAAATTCGATTTGATTATTTAACAGCCTTATGTGTTCTATTAAAGTGGAATGAAATCTTTCACATAATCTGTTTGATTGGGGGTTTTGTGTGCTGATAAAGTGAATTTTGATCTTATGCAAGTCTAATATCTCCTTTACAATTCTGTTATTAAACTTCGTTCCATTGTCTGAGATAATAACTGTTGGTGAGCAGAAATGCGTAAAGTAATCTAATAACTTGTCTGCAATCTCTGTAGCTTGAGAGCTTCCCAAGCGATAAGCTTGAGCATATCGTGAGAACGCGTCGACTATGCTGATAAATGAATTCTTCTCCAAGGAGATTGTGTCAACGTGAATTATTTGAAATGGTCTTGCAGCTGTTGGTGTCACACTGATTTATGAAATTTTGATTTAGTGATTTTAAATTAGGCCAATAATATCTTCGCCCAATTTGTTCGTATGTTTCCTGTATCCCGCGGTGATTGGTTTTGCTAACATGATAATTACTTATCGTTTCTAAGTTATCTTCTTCCGAAGTTAGGTCTAAGAGTTTGTTATTACACTTGACTAAATTTAGTTCAGTTTGTTTGAAATTTTTGGCTATGCATGATGCAAATTTCTCATAAAAATCGTCTTCAAAATATAGATTATATTTTATTTTGGGCACCAAATATGATTTTACAAAATTAACTATGTCTTTATTTCTGATATTTCGACTATTAAACGAATTTTTGAAGTTCCAAATAGCTTTATAATTTTTACTTTCTTCGGCTCATATTTTACTAATGATAAAAATATTTGGTTTTTTCCAAAGTTTACAGGCTCGTCAGAAATTGGTATTTCGATTTGGGTGTTCCCTTCAAAATTGGAGTGGATAATTTGACTGTCGCTTTCTTCATTGTCCTCTAAGTTGGCGTTATCTGTTGCGTCGAGTTGTACGACCATAGATTCGTTATCATTATCGTTCAGTTCCGGGAAGTAACGTTACAGTAACCTAGCTGGAGATAACTCAAGGTCTGGTTCTACAGTGTGTTGGGTGTTCGTTGACCCTTTATCAGTAACGTTTAATTGTATTCTAGACAATGCGTCTGCATTTTGGTTTAGTTAGCCTTTTTTGTATCTTATGTCATAATCATATTCTTCTAATTTCAATCTCCATCTTAAGAGTTTGGAATTTGGTTCTTTGACTGAAAATAACCATTGTAAAGGTTTAAGGTCTGTATAAATTTTAAATTTCCTCCGAAATAAATAAGGCCTGAAATGTTTTGTGGCCCATACGATTGCTAATAGTTCCTTTTCAATCGCGGAGTAATTAGTTTCGCTGTCGTTTAAAGTTCTGCTGGCATACGCTATAGGAAGGTCTTTTCCATTTTTGTCCTGGCTTAAAATTGCTCCTAGTGCAAAATTACTAGCGTCTGTCGTTAGAGTAAACTCCTTTTCAAAATCTGGGTATTGTAGAAGGGGCTCATTAGTCAATATATTTTTACATGTTTCAAAGCATTCTATAAAGTCTGGATTTTCTATATTTATTTTTGCATTTTTCTTTAAACAGTTAGTAAACGGTTTTGTTATCTTGGCGAAGTTTTTAATAAATTTTCGATAATAGCCTAATAGTTCTAAATATCCTTTAATTTGTTTGGTGGTTTTAGGTATTGGATAGTCCTTGATTGCCAAAATCTTTGCTGGGTTGGGTTTTACGCCCTCCGGTGTCACAACATATCCTAGACATGCTACTTCTTTTCTTAAAAATTCTGTTTTATCCAGCTGTACTTTAAAGTTGGCTTTGCGTAATCTGTCGAATACTTCTTTAAGTCTTTGTATATGTTCTTGGAGGCTAGTGGAATAAATTATAACGTCGTCTAGATAAACTAAACCTGTTTCATTTTGGATGCCTCTCAGAATATTATTCATAATTCTGTGAAATGTAGGGGGCTATTCTTTAGTCCAAAGGGCATTCTTAAAAATTCGTAGTGTCCTGTTTCCGTTGAAAATGCTTTTTTTCTATACTATCTCTGTCCTTCTCTACTTGGTGAAATCCTGAGGTTAGATCTAAAGTCGTAAAATATTGAGATCGTCCTAATTTATCTAATATGTCGGTAATGTTCGGCAAGGGAAATTTATCGTCAATTGTTTTTTTGTTTAATCCTCTAAAATCTATTACTAATCGAAATTTTCTTTTGCCAGAAGCGTCTTGTTTTTTGGGTACAATCCAGACAGAAGAGTTCCATGGAGAATTTGAAGGTCTAATAATTTTTTTTTTAAGCATGTCTTCAGTTTGCTTATTAATTTCGTTCTTGTAGATATCTGGGTATCTGTAATTCCTAGAGTATACGGGAATTTCGTCAGTAGTCCTAATAATATGTTTTATCTGATTGGTAAAGGTTAAATTGTTTCCATCAATATGAAATAAATCAGCATATTCTTTTAATAAATTTGTTACGGCGGATTTTTCTTCTAAGTTCATATGTTCCATCCTAAATTTTGATAAATCGAAAGTTTTACTTCCTGATTTTGTTTGTTTACAATCGAACATATTGAAATTAGTGTTCCTTTGAATTGCATCAGGTTTGAAAATATTATATTCCTCTAAAGATTTTACCTCTAATGGTTTACTTATTGTTAATTTTACATTTTCTTCCGTATTGTTTATAATAGGGCAATAGGCTTCACCCTTATGCACTGAAACTATACACTGCGGAATTTCTAATCCGTTCACTTGTTTGTGTGGTAAAATACCTTCTCCATTATGAATATTTTGTATTTTTAATTTAACTGTTTGGCTAGTGCGGGCTTTTATAACATTACTAAATTGTTCCTGCTTTGTTGACGTGCTGTTCGTTTTATTACAGCTTCCTTTTTCAGTGTTAAAATATTGAATAGGGATTTCCTCATCACAAAGTATTAATTTATTATTTATAAAGTCTAAGCTTATTCCTAAATCTTTTATATTGTCTAGTCCGAGTAATAGGTCGAAATTCTGATGAAAGTCAAATAAATAAAATTTAATTGCTTTTTTAGACAACAGAGGTATGGTGCAACAAAAATTTTCTTTTGAAGTGCCGTGTGCGGTGATTACTTCAAACGGCTCTTTTTTAATGCTTGTTTTAAAATTTTTCCAGCCTAAAGATTTTCGCATAAATGATCTAGTACTGCCTGTGTCAATTAATATTCTAGATTTGGTGTTTGTGTCGTATATAAATGGTAGCTCGTTATTTTCGCTTTGTAGATTCATTATTTAAAATCGATTCCGAGGCTTGTATGTCCTAAAAAATCGTCTTGATCGATTTTAACGGTCTCTTCTTCGTAGTTGTCTGTTAAATTTTGGGATTCTTCGAAGTAATCTTCTCTCCCGAGATCTTCTTCAAAAGCGAATGATTCTTGTCCGTTACTCTGGTACATAGTGTAATCGTCTTTTTCGGCTCCTTGTCCGGTCATTTGATACAAATTCGTTTGTCTAGAAGGCCTGTCCGTCTGTCTAGTGGAAATACTCATAGGGGTAGGTTGATAACCCGTATTTCGCTGAGGATACTGAGGTTTAGTAATGTTGTTGTTTGGTTGTCCCCTTTGAGGCTGACCGTGATTAACAAAAGTTGGTGGTCTATAGGAAGGATTTGGGTGTTGATAAGGTTGTTTAGGTATTTGGTGGTATTTAAATTCAGTATGTATTGGTCTTCTTACGTTATGAGTTTGGTTTTTCTGAAAGACTGGTTGTTCGCTTGGCTGAGTAAACATTTTATTATTCTTAAATTGAAAGTCGTTTGTGAGCATATTAAGTGCTTCACTAAGAGTGTTAGGGTTCTTGGTACGCATTAGTGACCCGATGGGTTCATGCAAACCCCTAAGGAGAACTCTTAAAGTTAGTTTCTGAACGTATTCTATTAAAACATCTTTAGCCCTCTGTCTTTGAGGCTTTTTATTCATAAAAATGAAATTTGTAAATTTAGTAACTTTTGAATTTTTTCATAGAACTGAAATGGTGATTCGTTACTTTCCTGTTTTAATTCTGACATTTCTAAGTTTAATGTGAAACAATCTCTTTTGTCCGAATAACTAATTAATAATACTTTTCTAATTTCGTGCCAATTGTATGAATTAGAGTTTACGACCATTTCTAGTGATTAGCCTTTTAATTTAGAAAGAATAGAGGAGAACAGATATTCATTTTGAAAATCCTCTGGATTTTCGTTTACATAAAACTTATTTACTACCTTATCGCATATTGAAATAAATCTGTGGAGCATAGTGGGCTCTCCACTATACTCGGGTATCATGTCAAGATACTCCTTTTTTTAATATTGGCGTTGCCATTATTTAATATTATTTTTCTTTAAAATAATAAAATTAAAAATCAATTATATAAAATTAAGAGTATTTACTCTACTTTTCTTAATTCTATTTCTTACGATCTACTTACTAGTGGATCCAAAATACTTGGTCATTTGAACTACTATTTCACTTTTCACTTACACGATATTCTTTCGTGCTCTTAATAGATATGCGCTCTATTAAGTTGTTGTAGATATTCACTCTACTAAAGTTTTCTTGATGTCGTTACAGATATGCGCTCTGTAATGAATCGAGTTTTTGCAGTATCTCGGTTAACGATTGAAATCGATAAAAATTATGTTTATTAATTCTCCCGAGATGTCCTACCGACTGCGCCAGTTGCGTGTTATATTAAGCACGAAAGGTTTTTAAAAATGATTTTATTTTTACAAACCTTTGTTAATTAAGAAACATTTAATTTAGAAATGGTTACAATAATTTAGCTTAATAAAAACATAAATTCAAATACAACTGATGTACATTCAGCTGGAGCGGAAAACGTCTGTGCGATACAGAGGCGACTTACACACTGCCGGGGCTCTGTTCTCACCACCTATTTAATACAAAAGCTGCGTAAGCAGGAATTTTCCTAGCACGCATTTAATAAATGAAATGTTCACATAAATTGTTCATATAACTTGTATATATATATATATATATATATATATATATATATATATATATATATATAAATATATATATTAAATGTGATGATATGTTTTCTTGCAATATCTTTGATAAACTAAATATATTTCTAAGCAAAAATAGCTCTAATACTATATTATTCAAAGCTTTTTGCCGACAATATACACAATATAAAATTTACTGATGAATTCGAATAAACTAAAGTATTGAGACATTACAATTACTAGAAACAATTAGAAATTTGAATATAATATTCATAGAAAACCAACGCAGACAAAGCAAACAATACCATATTATTAAAATCATTCTCATAACCTAAAATTGGCAGCGCTGTATAAATAGTTGTATAGAATGTACAAAATACCAATGTACATAAATGATCAAATAAAAGACAAAAATATAATATACCAAATTGGATTAGAAAATTGATATTAAAGAAAATATAGATACATTAAATAATAATTTAAAAATAAGGTTTTTTAAAATAAAAACATAAGGCGGAAACAGAAAATCGACAATAACTTTGCATATAATACAAGAGAAAACATTTGGACAGGTTTTACATTTACTGGACCGAAATAAACCAAATTAAAAGATAATTTAAAGAAAACTATTATAAAACTGTTAATAAAATTAAAAATATAATAAATAATAACAATAATCAATATAATAGGCACGGAAGCATGGTGTATATGATATAAAATGTCAGGATTGTAATCAATTATAAATAGGAAAAACAAAAAAAAAACTAAAAGAAAGATACAAAGAACATTTAAAAGCTAATATTAAACTAAGCATATACAAATCAAATTTAGCTACTCATTGTATTAATAATGGACATGAATTTCCTGAAATAGGAAATATGAATTTAATAAAAGAATAAAACAAAGAATTAGTCTGTAACATAAAATTAAAGACTAATTATTTGATGAACCGATTCAAGTGAGATCACCTAACTATTTACAAAGTCATTGATGTTATGGAAAAATTTACATAAAGTGCAATAATCATAAACATTTAGTAATTGTAGTACATATGATTTAAGTTTTGAAAAATATTATGTTATATAACTGTTTTTCCTGAAGATGCTGATACTTGTTTTATCGACGAAATAATAACAATATATTTATATATATATATATATATATATATATATATATATATATATATATATATATATATATTTTAAAACGACAATGGTTATTCAAATACATGAATATTATTTATTATAAATTCTATATTATAATAAATAATATTGAATATAAATAAATAATATTCTTGTATTTGAATAAAATATATTGTTTTAAATTATTATTGTACATGACGTTTTCTTGTTAAATATTTATTAATTAGAGCAGAAATATTTTAATAACAGAAAAATTAATTATTAACTAGCAAGTTATAAATATTCCTGTTGTTAAATATTTGTGTTATATATTATATATATATATATATATATATATATATATATATATATATATATATATATATATATATATATATATATATATATATATATATATATATATATATATTAAAACAACATAGGTTATTCAAATACAAGAATATTTATTAATTATATATATATATATATATATATATATATATATATATATAGACTATTACAGGTACAGAGGATATGGAAAGAGAGAAAACGCAGAAGGGAGAGTAAGAGAAAGGAAATAAAGTGAAAAATTTTAAGAGGGAAGAAAGGAGAAAAAGTATTATTTTTATTTTAAATTATTACTATTGGAACTTCAGAGAAAATAAATTCAAAATTTAATTATAATTAATTAATTTAAAATGCAATAATTTTAATAAAAAAAGTAATTATCTTGATTTTAGTAATCTAATAAAGTTCTTAATGTCCAAGTCATAAAATGAGAATTTTAAATTCTTGTCTACTCCAGACATGTGTATGGTCGTACTGTATGGTTTTACATATACAGATAATAGTTTACTCAAACTATTATTTCAAATCTGTAAGGTTTTACTTTTATAAAGAAGTCTCAGATACAGACGGAATAATACTGAATTTAAATCAGACCTAAGCAAATTTGAACCGAAATCCATCGTAATTAATAATGTGCAAATCAAGGCTCAGTCTTGACGCCAAAATTAGGAGTAAAGGATTGCGAACTTTTGAGTAAGTCAAGGTTTTACTATAGCAAATGCTAAAATTTATTGGTTTTGTATGAAAATTATAATTTTCTTTCTTCACCAAAAAATCTCATTGACAAGTTTACCGGATTATTAGCTCAGGACTGTTATACATATTTCTTCATTAGCGATTATTTTTGCAACATATGCGTGCGTATGTGTGTGTGTGTATGTGTTGTGCGTGATGTGAGTGTGTGTGTGTGTTTTGTGCGTGATGTGAGTGTGTGTGTGTTTGTGTGCGTGCGCGCGAGCGCGAGCGCGTGTGTGTATGTGTGTGTGCGAGTGTGTGTGTGTGTGTCTGCGTGCGTGTTTGTGTATGTGTTTGTGCGTGCGTGTTTGTTTGTTTGTGTGTGTGTGTGTGTGTATGTGTGTGTGCGTGATGTGAGTGTGTATGTGTGTCGTGCGTGATGTGTGTGTGTGTGTGTGTGTGTGTGTGTGTGTGTGTGTCTGTTTTGCGTGATGTGTGTGTGTGTGTGTGCGTTTGTGCGCGCGCGCGTATTCTGACTTTCTAGGAAAAAAATTAATACAGTACAAATAGTCTGCACATGAACTGAAAAAACAACATACCTTATTACCATACGCGTTTCATTGATTTATACCATCATCGGTGCACTACTACAAATATACAACCGAACTAGTTCAGTTGCAGTTGTAAATTTCTGGTCGTGTCACTGATGATGATGTCATAAGTCATTGAAACACGTATGGCAATAAAGCATATTGGTTGTAAGTTGCTTTACAATTATGTATAGCCTTAATTCACAATCCAGCTTAATTAATACTCATAGTTCTATAAAGTGGTAATGGAGCATTGTTAGAAAGTTTAGAATAACTGTTGGTCTGAATTTTTTAAAAAGTGTTTATCTTAATCATAGTTTTTAAAACCATTCTTTTTGATAAAGCAGTATCACGGACAACGGCCAATTAAATTTGAAAAACAATAGGAATTTTTAAATTTAGTTAAAATTTAATGTAAATATTTTGTGGCTATAATTTCTACACTTTTCTCGTAAACAAACTCTGTATTTCCGTACAATGTAAAATGTCTATCTTAAAATTCTATAACAACTCTTTCCAGTAATAGTCAAGGAACTTCAAATAATAAAATAACATTTCAAGTATTTTACGTCTAAAAGTATGTGTATATGTTAATTTTTTTTTAAAATGTAAACAAATATTGTAATTTACAAATAGCCTATGACATAATTATGAATATATATATATATATATATATATATATATATATATATATTTATAACTTTCACTATATGTACTTAAACAAGAATCTTACTTGGTACTTTTTTAAGTACATATAGTGAAAATTATAAGTGAATACAAGAAAACCGTGTTGCAAAGTTAAACGTGTACATATATATACACGCGTTTATATACGTTAATCTATATTGATACGTTTTCTTCTAATACAGTTAATGAATAAATATAATTTGAATACAAGTATAGTTTTAAATTATATATTATTCAAAGTTTTTCGAAAATGAAATAGGTATTAGCATCTTCAAGAAAAATTCTTCATTGTTTTTTTTGAACATGCTAATACTTATTTTATTGGTGAAAAAACTTTGATTATATAATTTAAAATTATTCTAGTACTTGAAATATTTGTATTCAATAATTATATACATATAGCTTAAGAAATTGTTATTATCTGTCTCTCTTTATTTTTTATTTTCCCTCGTTATTTTCTCTCTCTTCTTTCCCTCTTCTATTGCTTTGCCTGTCTAGCTCTATTTCTTCTCTCTCTTTCCTTTTCTTCTCTCTCTATATTTATCTATTTCTTTCGTTGTCTTTTCTTCTCTCATTCTGTCCCCGTCTCACTCTATTTCTTCCCTCCCTCCCCCTCTCTCTCTCTCTCTCTCTCTCTCTCTCTGTCTCGTAAGTATGTCGTATGTTTTGTTATTGAATAGTGCTGGTTAGCGATTGAGATTAGGAAGAGGTTAATAGTGGTCTAATCAGATGAGTCGAATTTAATATAGGCCTACTCCCCGTACTACGTTTACAGACATATGAGCAACAGGCCGTAAATTGAAACAATAATGCAATAAATTTTGTTTAAATTTCCAAATATTTTCCTGAGGAACGGTTTTCTGAAAACACGACAACATACATCCTTTACACATTATGATATCTTATTAAGTAAATGAATCTTCACTACTTCCCTCTTATTGTAGCTTTTTAAAATTTTCCTTCTTTAACTTCCTAAGCACTGAACTCTTTCCTATTTGAAGTCCATGTTCAAATATAGGAATATAATGGCTTTTAATAGAGTGTAATATAATACCCTATTAATTTCAGATTCAGCATCTGTGTTGTCAGCGCGATGGTAATATTTTCTCGTAGTTTTATTCAGCTCAAATACTAGATTCAGTGTAAAGTGGCGTTGGTGAAACCACAAACGTGTTGTGACCCATTCGAGCAGAAACGGTATTGGCTAGAATTTCGTTGACATACCCTTGTTGAACACCATGAAAATTAAATACCATATTTAAAATGCCACTCTCTATACTTAGTCAGAACTCAGAGACGCCTAATTCAAAGGAAGACCTACTTGACAATTAGGCATCTTAAATATACTTCTTACATATTTCCTACTTATATAAATTTAACCTATTATATATATATATATATATATATATATATATATATATATATATATATATATATATATTAAATATGGTTAAATTTTTTCTTGTAATATAGTTAATAAATTTAAAATATTTCAAAAACAAGAATACTTTTAATGCATATATTATTCAAATATACTGTTTTATCGGCGAAAAGTTTTGAATAATATATGCATTAAAAGTATTCTTGTTTTTGAAATGTTTTTAATTTATTAATTATATATATATATATATATATATATATATATATATATATATATATATATATATTTTTAAGATCAAATAATACACACAAATACAGGAATATTTAATTTATTGAACAATAAACTCAAAGCTTTTCGTTGGCTTACATTACCAACATCTTCAGGAGTTACAATATTAAGAATGATAAAACAAACTGTCTAACAAACATGAAGCTACTAGATAAAGCAATACACAGTTGCCAAATCTATTACAATATTGCCAAACCTACTCCACTGCTGCCACAACATTATATACATTGAACAAAGTATGGTATTTAGAACGTATTTGAATTTGTTCATCTATTAATTTGTTATTAATATTATGTTTGTACATTTCAAATGCTTCACATACGTTCATTTTTAACCCTTTATTTACTTCTTTTATAATTTTCATATTATTTATATTAGGAAACATATGATTATTATCAATACAATGTGTTGCGAAATTAGACTTATATATATTTGGTTTTAAAAAAGCATTAAAATGTTCTTTATACCTTTCTTTTAATTTTTTCTTTGTTTGTCCTATATAAACCTTATTACAAATTTCACATTCTAATTTATATACTCCATTTTTCTCATGTATAGGCCTACTATTTATATTATTATTATGGTTAATTATATTTATTATTCTATTATTGGTTCTATATGCAATTTTTATGTTTTTATTAGTAAATAATTTGGAAATATTTTTTATTTCAAAACCAGTGTAAGTAAAAGTACTCCATACAGTATTATTATTAATACTATTACTATTGTAATGAATATTATTTTTTATTTGTTTTTGTAATATATTATAATTTAATTTATCTACCGTTTTCTTTTTGTAACCATTTTCTACGGCTATCTGGTATATTATGTTTTTTTCCCTCATTTTATTTTCATTGCTCATAGGAATTTTATTCATTCTGTAAAGAAGATTATATAAAGCAGCCATTTTCTGATTATATGGATGGTTGGAATAATTAGGTATTATTTGATTGGTTAATGTAGGTTTACGATAAATCATATAATCTAAACTCGTTTCATTTCTAATAATTGTGATATCTAGGAAATTTATTTTACCATTATTTTCCATTTCATATGTAAAATCGATACTATTATTAATTTTATTTATTTCATCTAATATATTTATTAAATTAATATTATTATTATTTGATACATATAACCCATCATCCACATATCTAAACCAATGTCCATTTTTATCATACTTTTTTATAATTGCATTTATATTATTATCTATTTCTTGTAAAAATATTTCAGAAATTATACTGGATAAAGGGGAACCCATAGCTAAACCATCTTCCTGTCTATAAATTTTATTATTATATGAAAAATAGTTTTGATTTAATATTAATTTCAATGTATTAACAATTTCTAAAATTAATTTTTTATCTTTTTCATATTGAGAAATTTTAGATTTTATTATTTCAATAGTCTCTTTGATAGGAATGTTAGAATACATATTTTTAATATCAAAGGATATCAATTTCGTATTTTTATCTATATTAATATGATTTAAATGTTCAATAAGATTAATTGAATTATTAATAGTATAACTATTATTATGTTTTACTTTATCCTTAAGAATATTGGCTATAATTTTTGATATTTTGTAAGATGGAGCATTTATAAAATTTATCAAAGGTCTAATTGGCTTATCTATTTTGTGGAGTTTAATAAGTCCATTCATTATCGGAATTTTAGGATTATCATTTATATAATTATAAAAATTATTTTTATTAAATAATTTATAAGATGTGTTTATTATATTTTTTATTTCATTTTGAAATTTTCTAGTAGGATCTTTATCTAAAATACAAAATTTATTTTCATTTATATATTTTTCTGTTTTGGCAATATGTTCATTTTGATTAATTATAACAATAGCATTACTTTTGTCTGCTTTAACCGCAATTAAATTATTATATTGTAATTTTTGTTTAATATTAATAATTTCTGAATATTTTTTCTTGTATGAAACATTAACCTCACTGTTTTTAATAATTTTCTTTAATTCATAACTTGCTGCAATCCTAGTATCTTCCTGTATATTATCATCTAATTTACTAATAGCCAATTCAGTATCCATTATGACATTATTAATGTCTTTCATAATATTTCTCTTTAAGTTAACTTTATTATTTTCTAAAATTTTTAGTTCACTACTATTAAATGTAACTTGTGATAGATTAACTACATTAGGATGAAAACTATGATATTTAACTATAATTTCTTCATTTCTTTTATATTCAAATTTCAAATTCTCAAGTTTTTTATTTATATTGTTTATTTTTATATTTCTAATCTGATTTACATGTGTTATTATTTTATTATATTTTTCTTCCCATTTCAAATTATGCATAAAATAAGCCAACTTTAAATGTAATTTATATAATTCATTTGTCAAAATATTTTTCTTTTTATATAAATTTTTTATTTCATTTTTCACCCATAATATTTCTGCCTGTTTGCAAGTTTTTTGTGCAGTAACACTTTTATTCCTAATTATAATTTTGGCATATTTTGGAATTATATGATTTATAATGCATTGCTTATTAAAATAAATATTGCAATTAACATTCATTAATTGGATTTTACATTTTTCAAACCTATTTAAATCTTTTGTTGAAGCAGCATTACAAATATTAGCAGAAAACATATTATAAATCAGTATAAAATCTAGTAAATTAACACACAATTAATAAACACAAAGTATAAAACAAAATACAATAAAAAAGCAAGGAAAAAAAATATAACCTAAACACACCACTTATACACAAACAAACCTTGTAAGGCAAATATGTAGAATATCAAATGTGTTTTCCTGTTAGAATATTTTTTAGATCAAATAATACACACAAATACAGGAATATTTAATTTATTGAACAATAAACTCAAAGCTTTTCGTTGGCTTACATTACCAACATCTTCAGGAGTTACAATATTAAGAATGATAAAACAAACTGTCTAACAAACATGAAGCTACTAGATAAAGCAATACACAGTTGCCAAATCTATTACAATATTGCCAAACCTACTCCACTGCTGCCACAACATTATATACATTGAACAAAGTATGGTATTTAGAACGTATTTGAATTTGTTCATCTATTAATTTGTTATTAATATTATGTTTGTAAATTTCAAATGCTTCACATACGTTCATTTTTCAAATTAGATGATAATATACAGGAAGATACTAGGATTGCAGCAAGTTATGAATTAAAGAAAATTATTAAAAACAGTGAGGTTAATGTTTCATACAAGAAAAAATATTCAGAAATTATTAATATTAAACAAAAATTACAATATAATAATTTAATTGCGGTTAAAGCAGACAAAAGTAATGCTATTGTTATAATTAATCAAAATGAACATATTGCCAAAACAGAAAAATATATAAATGAAAATAAATTTTGTATTTTAGATAAAGATCCTACTAGAAAATTTCAAAATGAAATAAAAAATATAATAAACACATCTTATAAATTATTTAATAAAAATAATTTTTATAATTATATAAATGATAATCCTAAAATTCCGATAATGAATGGACTTATTAAACTCCACAAAATAGATAAGCCAATTAGACCTTTGATAAATTTTATAAATGCTCCATCTTACAAAATATCAAAAATTATAGCCAATATTCTTAAGGATAAAGTAAAACATAATAATAGTTATACTATTAATAATTCAATTAATCTTATTGAACATTTAAATCATATTAATATAGATAAAAATACGAAATTGATATCCTTTGATATTAAAAATATGTATTCTAACATTCCTATCAAAGAGACTATTGAAATAATAAAATCTAAAATTTCTCAATATGAAAAAGATAAAAAATTAATTTTAGAAATTGTTAATACATTGAAATTAATATTAAATCAAAACTATTTTTCATATAATAATAAAATTTATAGACAGGAAGATGGTTTAGCTATGGGTTCCCCTTTATCCAGTATAATTTCTGAAATATTTTTACAAGAAATAGATAATAATATAAATGCAATTATAAAAAAGTATGATAAAAATGGACATTGGTTTAGATATGTGGATGATGGGTTATATGTATCAAATAATAATAATATTAATTTAATAAATATATTAGATGAAATAAATAAAATTAATAATAGTATCGATTTTACATATGAAATGGAAAATAATGGTAAAATAAATTTCCTAGATATCACAATTATTAGAAATGAAACGAGTTTAGATTATATGATTTATCGTAAACCTACATTAACCAATCAAATAATACCTAATTATTCCAACCATCCATATAATCAGAAAATGGCTGCTTTATATAATCTTCTTTACAGAATGAATAAAATTCCTATGAGCAATGAAAATAAAATGAGGGAAAAAAACATAATATACCAGATAGCCGTAGAAAATGGTTACAAAAAGAAAACGGTAGATAAATTAAATTATAATATATTACAAAAACAAATAAAAAATAATATTCATTACAATAGTAATAGTATTAATAATAATACTGTATGGAGTACTTTTACTTACACTGGTTTTGAAATAAAAAATATTTCCAAATTATTTACTAATAAAAACATAAAAATTGCATATAGAACCAATAATAGAATAATAAATATAATTAACCATAATAATAATATAAATAGTAGGCCTATACATGAGAAAAATGGAGTATATAAATTAGAATGTGAAATTTGTAATAAGGTTTATATAGGACAAACAAAGAAAAAATTAAAAGAAAGGTATAAAGAACATTTTAATGCTTTTTTAAAACCAAATATATATAAGTCTAATTTCGCAACACATTGTATTGATAATAATCATATGTTTCCTAATATAAATAATATGAAAATTATAAAAGAAGTAAATAAAGGGTTAAAAATGAACGTATGTGAAGCATTTGAAATTTACAAACATAATATTAATAACAAATTAATAGATGAACAAATTCAAATACGTTCTAAATACCATACTTTGTTCAATGTATATAATGTTGTGGCAGCAGTGGAGTAGGTTTGGCAATATTGTAATAGATTTGGCAACTGTGTATTGCTTTATCTAGTAGCTTCATGTTTGTTAGACAGTTTGTTTTATCATTCTTAATATTGTAACTCCTGAAGATGTTGGTAATGTAAGCCAACGAAAAGCTTTGAGTTTATTGTTCAATAAATTAAATATTCCTGTATTTGTGTGTATTATTTGATCTAAAAAATATTCTAACAGGAAAACACATTTGATATTCTACATATTTGCCTTACAAGGTTTGTTTGTGTATAAGTGGTGTGTTTAGGTTATATTTTTTTTCCTTGCTTTTTTATTGTATTTTGTTTTATACTTTGTGTTTATTAATTGTGTGTTAATTTACTAGATTTTATACTGATTTATAATATGTTTTCTGCTAATATTTGTAATGCTGCTTCAACAAAAGATTTAAATAGGTTTGAAAAATGTAAAATCCAATTAATGAATGTTAATTGCAATATTTATTTTAATAAGCAATGCATTATAAATCATATAATTCCAAAATATGCCAAAATTATAATTAGGAATAAAAGTGTTACTGCACAAAAAACTTGCAAACAGGCAGAAATATTATGGGTGAAAAATGAAATAAAAAATTTATATAAAAAGAAAAATATTTTGACAAATGAATTATATAAATTACATTTAAAGTTGGCTTATTTTATGCATAATTTGAAATGGGAAGAAAAATATAATAAAATAATAACACATGTAAATCAGATTAGAAATATAAAAATAAACAATATAAATAAAAAACTTGAGAATTTGAAATTTGAATATAAAAGAAATGAAGAAATTATAGTTAAATATCATAGTTTTCATCCTAATGTAGTTAATCTATCACAAGTTACATTTAATAGTAGTGAACTAAAAATTTTAGAAAATAATAAAGTTAACTTAAAGAGAAATATTATGAAAGACATTAATAATGTCATAATGGATACTGAATTGGCTATTAGTAAATTAGATGATAATATACAGGAAGATACTAGGATTGCAGCAAGTTATGAATTAAAGAAAATTATTAAAAACAGTGAGGTTAATGTTTCATACAAGAAAAAATATTCAGAAATTATTAATATTAAACAAAAATTACAATATAATAATTTAATTGCGGTTAAAGCAGACAAAAGTAATGCTATTGTTATAATTAATCAAAATGAACATATTGCCAAAACAGAAAAATATATAAATGAAAATAAATTTTGTATTTTAGATAAAGATCCTACTAGAAAATTTCAAAATGAAATAAAAAATATAATAAACACATCTTATAAATTATTTAATAAAAATAATTTTTATAATTATATAAATGATAATCCTAAAATTCCGATAATGAATGGACTTATTAAACTCCACAAAATAGATAAGCCAATTAGACCTTTGATAAATTTTATAAATGCTCCATCTTACAAAATATCAAAAATTATAGCCAATATTCTTAAGGATAAAGTAAAACATAATAATAGTTATACTATTAATAATTCAATTAATCTTATTGAACATTTAAATCATATTAATATAGATAAAAATACGAAATTGATATCCTTTGATATTAAAAATATGTATTCTAACATTCCTATCAAAGAGACTATTGAAATAATAAAATCTAAAATTTCTCAATATGAAAAAGATAAAAAATTAATTTTAGAAATTGTTAATACATTGAAATTAATATTAAATCAAAACTATTTTTCATATAATAATAAAATTTATAGACAGGAAGATGGTTTAGCTATGGGTTCCCCTTTATCCAGTATAATTTCTGAAATATTTTTACAAGAAATAGATAATAATATAAATGCAATTATAAAAAAGTATGATAAAAATGGACATTGGTTTAGATATGTGGATGATGGGTTATATGTATCAAATAATAATAATATTAATTTAATAAATATATTAGATGAAATAAATAAAATTAATAATAGTATCGATTTTACATATGAAATGGAAAATAATGGTAAAATAAATTTCCTAGATATCACAATTATTAGAAATGAAACGAGTTTAGATTATATGATTTATCGTAAACCTACATTAACCAATCAAATAATACCTAATTATTCCAACCATCCATATAATCAGAAAATGGCTGCTTTATATAATCTTCTTTACAGAATGAATAAAATTCCTATGAGCAATGAAAATAAAATGAGGGAAAAAAACATAATATACCAGATAGCCGTAGAAAATGGTTACAAAAAGAAAACGGTAGATAAATTAAATTATAATATATTACAAAAACAAATAAAAAATAATATTCATTACAATAGTAATAGTATTAATAATAATACTGTATGGAGTACTTTTACTTACACTGGTTTTGAAATAAAAAATATTTCCAAATTATTTACTAATAAAAACATAAAAATTGCATATAGAACCAATAATAGAATAATAAATATAATTAACCATAATAATAATATAAATAGTAGGCCTATACATGAGAAAAATGGAGTATATAAATTAGAATGTGAAATTTGTAATAAGGTTTATATAGGACAAACAAAGAAAAAATTAAAAGAAAGGTATAAAGAACATTTTAATGCTTTTTTAAAACCAAATATATATAAGTCTAATTTCGCAACACATTGTATTGATAATAATCATATGTTTCCTAATATAAATAATATGAAAATTATAAAAGAAGTAAATAAAGGGTTAAAAATGAACGTATGTGAAGCATTTGAAATGTACAAACATAATATTAATAACAAATTAATAGATGAACAAATTCAAATACGTTCTAAATACCATACTTTGTTCAATGTATATAATGTTGTGGCAGCAGTGGAGTAGGTTTGGCAATATTGTAATAGATTTGGCAACTGTGTATTGCTTTATCTAGTAGCTTCATGTTTGTTAGACAGTTTGTTTTATCATTCTTAATATTGTAACTCCTGAAGATGTTGGTAATGTAAGCCAACGAAAAGCTTTGAGTTTATTGTTCAATAAATTAAATATTCCTGTATTTGTGTGTATTATTTGATCTTAAAAATATTCTAACAGGAAAACACATTTGATATTCTATATATATATATATATATATATATATATATATATATATATATATATATATATATATATTTTAAAACAACACAGGATATTCAAATACAAGAATATTTATTATTTTATATCCAAAGCTTATCGTTTTCAAACAGTACCAACATCATCAGGAATGAAAATTACAATAATGTAAGCTATAGACCTAAAACATATGTTTATTTAGAAATAGAATTGTTTTTAAATTTATACAAATTGCCAAATTTATTTTGTTGCTGTAACATTATAGACATTGAATATAGTATCAAATTTTGAATGTATTTGTATTTGTTCTTTTATTAATTTGTTATTATTATTGTGTTTATATATTTCGAATGCTTCATATATATTCATTCTTAATCCCTTATTAATTTCTTTTATAAGTCACATATTTTCTATATTAGGAAATTGGTGTTTATTATTAATACAATGATTTGCGAAATTTGATTTATATATTTCTGGATTAATATAGGCATTTAAATGTTCTTTATATCTTTCTTTTAATTTTTTCTTGTTTGACCTATATAAGCTTTATTACAATTTTTGCATTCTAATTTATAAACACCTCCTTTTTCATGCATATTAATTGTTTTATTATTGTTATTTATTATGTTTATTATTTTGTTATTAGTTTTGTATGCAATTTTGATATTTGTATTTTTAAATAATTTGGTGATATTTTTTATTTCATGGCCTATAAATAAAAATGAAGTCCATATTGTATTATTATTATTATTATTGCAAATTAAATTATTATTTTGTTTATTAAAAATATTATAATTAAGTTTGTCAACAGTTTTCTTTTTATAACCGTTTTCTAATGCAATTTGATAAATTATGTTTTTTTATTTTATTTTATTTTCTTCATTCATGGGTATTTTATGCATTCTATATATTAAGTTATATAAAGCAGCCATTTTTTGATTATATGGATGAGTAAATTTATTTGGTATAATTTGGTTTGTCAAAGTTGGTTTACGGTATATCATATATTCAAATTTTTCATTTTTTCTTAATGTTGTTAAATCTAGAAAATTTATTTTGTTATTTGTTTCAATTTCATAGGTAAATTTGATTTTATTATTAATTTTATTTATTTTATCCAAAATATTTGTTAAATTTATATTATTATTGTTTGATATATACATTCCATCATCTACATAGCGAACCCAATACCATTTTTATCATATATTTTTATAATTTCATTTATTTTATTATCTAATTGTTGTAAAAATATTTCAGATAATATATTTGATAATGGCGAGCCCATAGCAAGACCATCTTCTTTTTTATAAATTTTGTCATTATATGAAAAATAATTTTGATTTAATATTATTTTGAGTGTATTTAAAATTTCTAATGTTAATTTTTTATCTTTCTCGTGTTCCAATTTAGATTTTATAATTTCAAGAGTTTCATTTATAGGTACGTTTGTATACATATTTTTTATATCTAATGATATTAATTTTGTATTTTCATTAATTTTAATTGCATTTAGTTTTTCAATAAGATTAATAGAATTTATTATAGTAGGATTATTATTTAGTTCTATTTTTTCTTTAAGAATATTTACCATAACCTTTGATATTTTATAAGATGGAGCATTTATAAAATTTATTAATGGTTTTATTGGTTTATCTATTATATGTAATTTCACAAGTCCATTCAATATTTCAATTTTTGGATTATCATTTATCTAGTTGCTAATTTTATTTTTATTGAATAATTTATATGAAGATTTTATAATATTTTTAATTTTATTTTGAAATTTATTTGTAGGATCTTTATATATTTGACCAAATTGATTATCATTTATGTATTTTTCTGTTTTTGTTATGTACTCATTTTCATCAATAATGACAATAGCATTACTTTTATCTGCTTTTACTGTAATAAGATTATTATTTTGTAATTTTTGTTTTAAATCTTTAATTTCTGATTATTGTTTCTTATGTGTTTTATTAACTGTATTTTTTTTAATCAATTTTTTAATTTCATAAGCTGCTTCGATTCTGGTATTTTCTTGTAAGCTTGTATTTAGTTTACTAATAGCTAGTTCTGTATCTACTATAATATTATTAATATTATTATTTATGTCTGTTTTTATATTGGCTTTATTGTTTTTAAGTAGTTTTATTTCATTATTATTAAATCCAGTATTTGATAGATTAACTACATTAGGGTGAAAATTATGATATTTAATTTCAGTTACATCTTTTATTTGTTTTTCTAACTTCAAATTTTTAAGTTTTTTGTTTATTCTATTTATTTTTATATTTCTAATTTTATTTATAAATAAATTGATTTTATTATATTTATCTTCCCATTTTATGTTATGCATAATAGAAGCTAATTTTATAAGTAGCTTATATATTTCAATTGTTAAAGTATTTTTCTTTTGATATAAGTTTTTAATTTCATTCTTAACCCATAATCTTTCAGCTTGTTTACATATTTTTTGAGCTATATTATTTTTGTTTTTTATTGTAATTTTTGCGTATTTGGGAATTATATTATTTATAATACATTGTTTATTAAAGTATATATTACAGTTAGTATTCATTAGTTGAATTTTACGTTTTTCAAATAAATTAATGTCTTTTGTTAAGGCAACATTACAATTATTAATAGAAATCATTTTAAAATATATTAGTATAGAATAGGCTATATTATATTACAAATATTTGCTTCTAGTTGTAAATTATAAAATATTTGTTTGATCCAGTATCAACTTGTAAAGATGAAAATGTTCAGTATAATTACTTTAGAAATGATAAAAATTATGTATCTTGATAAAAATTATATATATATTGTAATATTTAGATGAATTATTTTTTCTTGTTAAATATGTATGATGAAATAAAACAACATTCATAAACAAGAATATACGAGTATTATTTCATTTTATTGTTGATTGAAGCTTTTCGCTAATTTACATTATCAGCATTTTCAAAATTTATAAATCACCGTCCAGTTATTTGACTAGAGTAGGACTGTTACTAGTGTAACAGTTACTACCGTAACTGGACAGTGATTTATAAATTTTGAAAATGCTAATAATGTAAATTAGCGAAAAGCTTCAATCAACAATAAAATGAAGTAATACTCGTATATTCTTGTTTATGAAAGTTATTTTATTTCACCATATTTATATAAGTTACGTGTTATATTAAGCTCGAAAGGTTTTTAAAAATGATTTTATTTTTACAAACCTTTGTTAATTAAGAAACATTTAATTTAGAAATGGTTACAATAATTTAGCTTAATAAAAACATAAATTCAAATACAACTGATGTACATGCAGTTGGAGCGGAAAACGTCTGTGCGATACAGAGGCGACTTACACACTGCCGGGGCTCTGTTCTCACCACCTATATAATACAAAAGCTGCGTAAGCAGGAATTTTCCTACCACGCATTTAGTTATGAAATGTTCACATAAATTGTTCATATAACTTATATATAAAATTGTCCCTACTCCCATTTCATGTTTAATTAAAATCAAGACGTTTTGTTACGGTTAGAAAACGTTTAGTGCGGCAGTATTTATAGTTGTGCATCAAAATTGCTGAAACAATTATTGATTACTTGCATTGAAAAGAGATGTTGATGGACCCAATATGTCATCTGAAGTTTGCTAGACATTTATTTTCGTCTATTTTAGTGACGTCATTTCCGGTACGTTTATGTACGCACTTCGCAGGTGGTGGCGGTTCTCGTATCTCGGTTGATAGTTGTTCAACTGTTTAACTGTTGGGTTTCTCTTTCAATTGTTGCTTGATACCGACAAACGTTTTTCCAACCACAACACTTAGTTATATTTATAGAAAAAGTACCAAAAACAAATTTAAGTACCTACAACCTTTCCTGCCGCCATTTACAATGTTTTTCAACGATAAAAATAAGTTTACAAACAATGTCAATAAGTAATTCATATCTAAATAATTCTAACACAGTGTTTATAATAATTTCTAAACAATACGAAAATAAATACCATATGCAATACATCTGAGTTCTGTACCAGTAAACACGTAACTTAATAACTTTTAAATAAACCGGAAACCAATCTGCAACATGTTTGGCAATCATACGTCAACAACAATTGCATATTTTTGCATAACAATTGTAAATAATTACTAAATTAATAAACCAGCGAATTAAAGAAGTAAACACAGAAGTAAACTAGATTTATTTTTAAATACAATCATGTATTCGCTTTTCCACCCCGGCGCGGTTTTGTGTCTTGTTCTTCTTGTGTTTGGGTTGTAGTAGTATGGTGTTCATGAATGTTGTTCTCCGGCATTTTGCCGGTGATAACCGCTACCGGGGTGCACGTGTATTACTACGGACGCGACGGGTTTACACCCAATTATTTTGATTTTTTTTTTTTTTTTTTTTTTTTTTTAACCGAAATATGTTCAACCTAGGCCAACGTGTGTGAGCAAGAAAAATTTTTATCCAGGTTCCAAAGATCGTGAAGCGTTGTAGCAAGGTGAAATATCGCAGGTGTCTATCCAAACGATGTGTAGAAATGTGGAGCAAGTGGAATTTAGGGTTGGCGTTCAGTGTGTAAATATGGTTGGCTGAAAGATTAACAAATTTTATTAATATGGTAACCCTAATGGGAGCCACATAAAACATTTACAGACTATCACAAAATTTTAAAGTTATAAATTAAATCAATTAATATAAAACTAGAGATAAAACAATGTTATTAAAAAATATATTCAATTTAATGTAAACTTTAAAAGAACAGGAATAAAGTCTCCTAATAACTTGACCAGAGTAAAATACTTTCCATTACAGTTATAGGTCTGTAACAGACATAATTGTGATTTGTGTTCATAAGACAAAACTGTTTTCATGTTTTCGCAATGAAATGGCTTCACTCAGGAACAGTCCGTTTTAACTGACTTTTGCGTTATAATAAAATGTTTAAATTTAGTTGTTAAATATTTATTAGAATTATTGTTGTGTTGTTCTGAACTTTATTAAAAAAAGCAAATCATGGTTTTTAATTGTGTACATGTATTAAACGTTGCGCATGTATTAAAAAGTATTTGACTTTCGAAGTGTGTTACCTTAAATAGGTTGTTATAAAACTTACTTATTTAGTTTTATAATAAGTTCTAATTTGACCAAATTTATTTTTATTTAATAAAAGTTTATTATAACTTAAATTTGTTATTATCAATTAAATATATGGTAAAGTTTTATGGTAGGGTAAGGATAGGCTGGTTTTGGGTTTTAAAATAACTAAATATTTGGTAATCTTTTATTATTAAAAATTTAAGGGATAAATTGTTAGTTAAATTCTCATATATCAAGTGGTTTAGAATTTAAATATTTAAAGAAACCAACTTACCTTGGGTGACCCAGTGTTTTCCTTGTATACTTGTTATCGAGAACAGTGATGGGAAGTCGATATTCACCCAAGCATCTATAATGTTTCCAAAATTGTTGGTATTAGAAGTTAGTAAATAAAACATTTATTCTAATATATAAATAATGGAATACTTACTACAAATATCTATAAGCTTTTTAAAAGTGTTCCCGTTTGATGTAAGATTTTATTTTGCTCTGTTTGGACAGCACTGTAACAGTTCCCTAGATATCAAGTTCTACATACTGATACAGTTTTTGTAAAGTTAGATGAAACGTTAATAATAAGCAATATACCATATAATATGCTGTATTTTGTATGAAAGTATTATTGTAGAAGAGCTTTCATTTTTTCGACAATAACTGCACTTAGAAGGCTCGATATGTATTAAAGCCCTAACTAAACCTTATGTAAGCCGACAAGTATTCAGAGCGCACCTTTTTAGAGGAGGTTTCAGCAACAACATTTATAAATGCTCTTACAGCAATACACAAGGGTGATATCATATTTGTGAGGTATGTTGTATTACTAATTCTTTAAGGAAACAAATTATTTAACAATTAATAATTTTGTAAAACTCATACTTGGAAATTTAAGGTTCGTAAATTTTAATTAATTTGATTAGTAAAGTAATGGAGTGTACAAGTTTGATTTGAAATTAAAGGAAATTTACGTACCTTCCACTGAACGCCGAAGCTGTGATGTTGTTTCTAAAAATAAAAAGAAATAATTCATTTAATAAATGAATAAAACATCTGTAACATTGTAAATCATATTCAACTTTCAATTAAACAACTGCTGCAAATGAAAACCCTGCTGGCGAAATCTTTATTAAAGATAACTAAATAAAAAACCCACTAACCAAAATATCAATTTTTAATTTTACTAAAAATTACTTTAAGTGCGTTTCTATTAGATGGTAATCATTTGTTATGTTTTGAAAGCCGGCAAAGGACATACAATAAATATTTTAGATAAACAAAATTATATTATTAGAAAGAAAGAATTGTTAAACGTAAAAATTAAACATTTTTTTATTAAATAAATTTATAAACATAACTACGGAAGTGGTTAAGCTTTGTAAATTGGTAATTTAAGATAATGAGATGTTTAAATAAACGCATTCTAACCATGTAATAACAAGGTAATACTGCCCATTCAAAACTTCATAATCCTGGTAAAATGATGAGGCCTTTAGTGTTAGGAATAAATTTCCCTAATAATTATTTACCTGAATGGTTGGTGAAACATTTCTCTAAATTTTATTTGCAAGGGGAACTTACATAATGAAAAAGCAGAGTAGAGTTCGTGAATAAAATTAAAGAAGAAACTTGGACAAATACGACGTTTTAGTGTCTATTGACGTCTGTTACCGATTTCCCATTATTCCAAGACTACTTCTGAAGATCATTGCCAGTAATCGAACCTACATGAAGTAATTTTTAATAAAATGAAAGACTTTTTTGTTGTGGTTAGTTGTTTTTTTTTAATTTCTTGAAATTAGTTCACAGCGCTCAAAAAATCTGTTAATGACATTAAAAATAGGTGTAAATAAGATTGCGAATACTTGCACTTAGGTGGGATACCAGAAAATCAATGTTAATTGATAAAAGTTGAAAAAACACCAAAAACGTTTTCAAAATACGCGGTAGATTAGAGATATGTGGAAAACCGAGGAGACATAGCCTAGTATATATGTGTTACTTATACAAATTAGATCAGGGATTGCAAAGGCCAAAAAAAACTTTTTAACGATAAAAGCTTCAATAAAAGATGTAGTATAGATAATAGGCTACATGTTAAAAGTTTTACAGACTTTAGGACAGATGTTATATGTTGTAGGACTTTAGGACTGATGATATACATGTTAAAGTTTTTACAGACTAATCTAGATGTAGTTTAACTTACTATAGATTTACTGATAGGTTTGTTAGAAAAATCAATGGGAAGCAGACATTGACAATAGGTTATATAAAGAAAAGAAACAACAATTTTTACCTCCTTATGTAAAAAAATTCTCTGAATGTTCACTTTTACATCGTCGGTGGTGTAAATAAATAAGTTTGGCTTCATTAACGAAAGAATACACAACAGAAAAACGGATATAAATGTACGTTTCAATAATTGAAAGTTTGTCTTAATTTAGAAAACAAAAGTAGCTCTTTTTGACCTGAAAAGGTTTTTACTGTGTTTTAAACAGACGTAAGAGAATTAAAAGGAGCCGCTGTATACAATAGAAACGTTATGGGTAAAATATTAGAAGTACAACCATAGTAATAGATAAGGAAGAAGCGCGGCTATTTTTTCTAGTGTTTACTCAATGAGTCCTTAAATATTTAGGTGTTTAGTTAAAAAAAAAATTTATGGTAAAAACGTAGGAAGAATAAGTGACATAAAATGACATTTATATAACCTAAAAATGTTCTTTGTCCCTGGTTAAAAAATGTGACGAAACCCAATATCTATTTATTCTACAATAAACCCTGTGATGAAATGAAGGAATATAATTGTGAGCATCCCAAACCTGTCCCATTGCTACTTATGCATTTATGTTATGTTTAAGCTAGTGGTCAACTGAAAATGAGAAAGTAGCTGGGTTTGGGCAAAACGTAAACTTTCCTTTTTGTGTTTTTTTTATCTCGGAAACTTTAAATAAGGATTTTTAAAATGAATTCTAAATATAAAAATATTTTTTAAGTGACATGTAACTTTAAATCCAAAATTGAAGATTGGGAAATAGAAAATAATTTTTCTCTTACATGCAGAGTGAGTGGTGCTGTTGTCTTCTCTGTTGTCTTGTCTAGAGTCTAGTGCTTCACCTTCTTCGTGTAAATGTTCTGGAAATTAAAAAGTAATTTAATACATTACACACACACACACACACACACACACACACAACACAACACACACACACACACACACACACACACAACACACACACACACACACAACACACACACACACACACACACACACACACACACACACACACACACACACACACACATACACAAACACACACACACACAACACAACACACAGACACACACACAACACACACACACACACACACAACACAACACACACACACACACAACACACACACACAAGAAATAAAACAAAGTTTGAAAATGTGTCATTAATTATTTAAGAATAAATGACCTTACTTTATTTTTAAAAAGACTTACCCCCGTCGCTCTCCGTGTATGTTGATTCTGTGTCTGTGTTGTCTGAATATATAACATTAATTCAATAAATTAGAAAAGATTGTTCAAAAATGAAGAAAAAATTACAGTAAATCTAATTAAAGGTTAATAATAAAGTATTTAATAACGCAATGTGTAACGTTTTTAAGAAATTATTTTAGTTTTAATTTTAAGTTTAAGTTTTAGTTTTAAGTTCTAACTTACGGTTCAGGCATAATAATAACCGTCTGTCCGTAACGCTCTTCAAAACTTGAAGGTAGAACCCCGTTACATTAAAATACTTTAAAATACAAAGTTAAAACATTTAAACTAGCAGAGTTTCATTAAATTATTTTGTTAAGGCTTGTTAACTTGAAATGCATGGAATTGTGTGCTGGTTAAATAATTACTCTTTTGAATTTCAATTAAAGCAAATTACACTCATTTTATTTAACAAAGAAAAATAATATAAATTATAATCATGATACAAATTTCTTGACATTGCTTCAGTTACGGATTATTGAACATTTAATATTTAACTTATGAATTTTTACGGATAGCAATCTATCAATTAATCAATTAATGGATCAATGGCTGAAAATGAATCTGTACTCGAGTTTACTTGCTTTTTCATAATCAAATTTTATAATTCAAGGTGAACACAAGTGCACCAAAAGATGCGTAAATTACATTTATATATATTGGTTGAAACATTCAAGATTCATTAATTTGAGTTAAACTGTCTAACATTTTAAATTTTGCAATAAATCTCTAAAGTCTTAAATTGTCCACTTAGCTGTATTCACATGTCGTAACTTCGCATCCTCCTTGTGGAAAAGTCTCAGGAAATGTCATCGGTAACTTCAGCGTCCCATCTTTGTACCTGGTTACGTACGCTGTCTTCTACACCATGGTTATAACATGTTTAAGAAAATGAATATTACATTAAATTTTGAAAACAAAATAATATTTCCTTGCTCTCGGATACGTCCGTTGCCCTTTACATCTTGGCTAAAAGAGAGTTAAAACTAACGTTGGAAGCAACCTTCCCGGCTACCGCGCATCGCATGTACGCAGACGTACTTTATTACTTGTTTTCAAACTTTCCGACAGATGTCACTATCAACCAGAGATCTCATTAAAAATATTTCTAATACATCACAATTTTTTTATATAGTTGTATATTGTTACAATTTTTGAATACATTCTCGTTTGTTTTCTGAAATTGCCAATTTAATATGCAACACCATCTAAAGTGTGTTACAAATGACTTACTGTATTAAAAAAAAAAACACTTACCTTCATTGTGGTGTTTTCTCCTTCTTCTTCTTCGTGTTGTGAGGCCAATGTCGGATTCTATAACATTTAAATCAATAAATTAGAAAAGGATGAATAAAGTTGAAAAAACATTTACATTATATCTAATAAAAGGTCAATAATTAGGTATCTAAGAATAAATCTGCTTGACTTACCAGTGTCGGTGTCTGAGGAAGTTTTTATAAGGGTGTAGTCTAAGTCTGTAACATTTAGATCAATAAATTAGAAAAAAATATCTAAAGTTGAAGCAACATTTACAGCAAATCTAATCAAGTATAAGCATTTATTTAGGAATAATTGGGTTACCTGAATATTAATAAGACCTCCCGTCGTCGCAGCCTTTATAAGTTCTTTTGTGTGATGCGAATATGTCTTCTGATTTTATGACTTTTAGATAAATAAATTAGAAAAGAATGTCTAAAGTTGAAGAAACATTTACAGCAAATCTAATCAAGTATAAGCATTTATTTAGGAATAATTGGGTTACCTGAATATTAATAAGACCTCCCCTCGTCGCAGCATTTATAAGTTCTTTTGTGTGATGCGAATATGTCTTCTGATTTTATGACTTTTAGATAAATAAATTAGAAAAGAATATCTAAAGTTGAAGAAACATTTACAGCAAATCTAATCAAGTATAAGCATTTATTTAGGAATAATTGGGCTTACTGTATATTAAAAAGACCTGCCCTTGTCGCTGCCTTTATAAGTTCTTTTGTGTGATGCGAATATGTCTTCTGATTTTATGACTTTTAGATAAATAAATTAGAAAAGAATATCTAAAGTTGAAGAAACATTTACAGCAAATCTAATCAAGTATAAGCATTTATTTAGGAATAATTGGGCTTACTGTATATTAAAAAGACCTGCCCTTGTCGCTGCCTTTATAAGTTCTTTTGTGTGATGCGAATATGTCTTCTGATTTTATGACTTTTAGATAAATAAATTAGAAAAGAATATCTAAAGTTGAAGAAACATTTACAGCAAATCTAATCAAGTATAAGCATTTATTTAGGAATAATTGGGCTTACTGTATATTAAAAAGACCTGCCCTTGTCGCTGCCTTTATAAGTTCTTTTGTGTGATGCGAATATGTCTTCTGATTTTATGACTTTTAGATAAATAAATTAGAAAAGAATATCTAAAGTTGAAGAAACATTTACAGCAAATCTAATCAAGTATAAGCATTTATTTAGGAATAATTGGGCTTACTGTATATTAAAAAGACCTGCCCTTGTCGCTGCCTTTATAAGTTCTTTTGTGTGATGCGAATATGTCTTCTGATTTTATGACTTTTAGATAAATAAATTAGAAAAGAATATCTAAAGTTGAAGAAACATTTACAGCAAATCTAATCAAGTATAAGCATTTATTTAGGAATAATTGGGCTTACTGTATATTAAAAAGACCTGCCCTTGTCGCTGCCTTTATAAGTTCTTTTGTGTGATGCGAATATGTCTTCTGATTTTATGACTTTTAGATAAATAAATTAGAAAGAATATCTAAAGTTGAAGAAACATTTACAGCAAATCTAATCAAGTATAAGCATTTATTTAGGAATAATTGGGCTTACTGTATATTAAAAAGACCTGCCCTTGTCGCTGCCTTTATAAGTTCTTTTGTGTGATGCGAATATGTCTTCTGATTTTATGACTTTTAGATAAATAAATTAGAAAAGAATATCTAAAGTTGAAGAAACATTTACAGCAAATCTAATCAAGTATAAGCATTTATTTAGGAATAATTGGGCTTACTGTATATTAAAAAGACCTGCCCTTGTCGCTGCCTTTATAAGTTCTTTTGTGTGATGCGAATATGTCTTCTGATTTTATGACTTTTAGATAAATAAATTAGAAAAAATTTCTAAAGTTGAAGAAACATTTACAGCAAATCTAATCAAGTATAAGCATTTATTTAGGAATAATTGGGCTTACTGTATATTAAAAAGACCTGCCCTTGTCGCTGCCTTTATAAGTGCTTTTGTGTGATGCGAATATGTCTTCTGATTTTATGACTTTTAGATAAATAAATTAGAAAAGAATATCTAAAGTTGAAGAAACATTTACAGCAAATATAATCAACTATAAGCATTTATTTAGGAATAATTGGGCTTACTGTATATTAAAAAGACCTGCCCTTGTCGCTGCCTTTATAAGTTCTTTTGTGTGATGCGAATATGTCTTCTGATTTTATGACTTTTAGATAAATAAATTAGAAAAGAATGTCTAAAGTTGAAGAAACATTTACAGCAAATCTAATCAAGTATAAGCATTTATTTAGGAATAATTGGGCTTACTGTATATTAAAAAGACCTGCCCTTGTCGCTGCCTTCATAAGTTCTTTTGTGTGATGCGAATATGTCTTCTAATTTTATGACTTTTAGATAAATAAATTAGAAAAGAATGTCTAAAGTTGAAGAAACATTTACAGCAAATCTAATCAAGTATAAGCATTTATTTAGGAATAATTGCGCTTACTGTATATTAAAAAGACCTGCCCTTGTCGCTGCCTTTATAAGTTCTTTTGTGTGATGCGAATATGTCTTCTGATTTTATGACTTTTAGATAAATAAATTAGAAAAGAATGTCTAAAGTTGAAGAAACATTTACAGCAAATCTAATCAAGTATAAGCATTTATTTAGGAATAATTGGGCTTACTGTATATTAAAAAGACCTGCCCTTGTCGCTGCCTTCATAAGTTCTTTTGTGTGATGCGAATATGTCTTCTAATTTTATGACTTTTAGATAAATAAATTAGAAAAGAATGTCTAAAGTTGAAGAAACATTTACAGCAAATCTAATCAAGTATAAGCATTTATTTAGGAATAATTGCGCTTACTGTATATTAAAAAGACCTGCCCTTGTCGCTGCCTTTATAAGTTCTTTTGTGTGATGCGAATATGTCTTCTGATTTTATGACTTTTAGATAAATAAATTAGAAAAGAATGTCTAAAGTTGAAGAAACATTTACAGCAAATCTAATCAAGTATAAGCATTTATTTAGGAATAATTGCGCTTACTGTATAATTAAAAGACCTGCCCTTGTCGCTGCCTTTATAAGTTCTTTTGTGTGATGCGAATATGTCTTCTGATTTTATGACTTTTAGATAAATAAATTAGAAAAGAATGTCTAAAGTTGAAGAAACATTTACAGCAAATCTAATCAAGTATAAGCATTTATTTAGGAATAATTGGGCTTACTGTATATTAAAAAGACCTGCCCTTGTCGCTGCCTTTATAAGTTCTTTTGTGTGATGCGAATATGGCTTCTGATTTTATGACTTTTAGATAAATAAATTAGAAAAGAATATCTAAAGTTGAAGAAACATTTACAGCAAATCTAATCAAGTATAAGCATTTATTTAGGAATAATTGGGCTTACTGTATATTAAAAAGACCTGCCCTTGTCGCTGCCTTTATAAGTTCTTTTGTGTGATGCGAATATGTCTTCTGATTTTATGACTTTTAGATAAATAAATTAGGAAAGAATATCTAAAGTTGAAGAAACATTTACAGCAAATCTAATCAAGTATAAGCATTTATTTAGGAATAATTGGGCTTACTGTATATTAAAAAGACCTGCCCTTGTCGCTGCCTTTATAAGTTCTTTTGTGTGATGCGAATATGTCTTCTGATTTTATGACTTTTAGATAAATAAATTAGAAAAGAATATCTAAAGTTGAAGAAACATTTACAGCAAATCTAATCAAGTATAAGCATTTAGTTAGGAATAATTGGGCTTACTGTATATTAAAAAGACCTGCCCTTGTCGCTGCCTTTATAAGTTCTTTTGTGTGATGCGAATATGTCTTCTGATTTTATGACTTTTAGATAAGTAAATTAGAAAAGAATATCTAAAGTTGAAGAAACATTTACAGCAAATCTAATCAAGTATAAGCATTTATTTAGGAATAATTGGGCTTACTGTATATTAAAAAGACCTGCCCTTGTCGCTGCCTTTATAAGTTCTTTTGTGTGATGCGAATATGTCTTCTGATTTTATGACTTTTAGATAAATAAATTAGAAAAGAATATCTAAAGTTGAAGAAACATTTACAGCAAATCTAATCAAGTATAAGCATTTATTTAGGAATAATTGGGCTTACTGTATATTAAAAAGACCTGCCCTTGTCGCTGCCTTTATAAGTTCTTTTGTGTGATGCGAATATGTCTTCTGATTTTATGACTTTTAGATAAATAAATTAGAAAAGAATATCTAAAGTTGAAGAAACATTTACAGCAAATCTAATCAAGTATAAGCATTTATTTAGGAATAATTGGGCTTACTGTATATTAAAAAGACCTGCCCTTGTCGCTGCCTTTATAAGTTCTTTTGTGTGATGCGAATATGTCTTCTGATTTTATGACTTTTAGATAAATAAATTAGAAAAGAATATCTAAAGTTGAAGAAACATTTACAGCAAATCTAATCAAGTATAAGCATTTATTTATGAATAATTGGGCTTACTGTATATTAAAAAGACCTGCCCTTGTCGCTGCCTTTATAAGTTCTTTTGTGTGATGCGAATATGTCTTCTGATTTTATGACTTTTAGATAAATAAATTAGAAAAGAATATCTAAAGTTGAAGAAACATTTACAGCAAATCTAATCAAGTATAAGCATTTATTTAGGAATAATTGGGCTTACTGTATATTAAAAAGACCTGCCCTTGTCGCTGCCTTTATAAGTTCTTTTGTGTGATGCGAATATGTCTTCTGATTTTATGACTTTTAGATAAATAAATTAGAAAAGAATATCTAAAGTTGAAGAAACATTTACAGCAAATCTAATCAAGTATAAGCATTTATTTAGGAATAATTGGGCTTACTGTATATTAAAAAGACCTGCCCTTGTCGCTGCCTTTATAAGTTCTTTTGTGTGATGCGAATATGTCTTCTGATTTTATGACTTTTAGATAAATAAATTAGAGAAGAATATCTAAAGTTGAAGAAACATTTACAGCAAATCTAATCAAGTATAAGCATTTATTTAGGAATGATTGGGCTTACTGTATATTAAAAAGACCTGCCCTTGTCGCTGCCTTTATAAGTTCTTTTGTGTGATGCGAATATGTCTTCTGATTTTATGACTTTTAGATAAATAAATTAGAAAAGAATATCTAAAGTTGAAGAAACATTTACAGCAAATCTAATCAAGTATAAGCATTTATTTAGGAATAATTGGGCTTACTGTATATTAAAAAGACCTGCCCTTGTCGCTGCCTTTATAAGTTCTTTTGTGTGATGCGAATATGTCTTCTGATTTTATGACTTTTAGATAAATAAATTAGAAAAGAATATCTAAAGTTGAAGAAACATTTACAGCAAATCTAATCAAGTATAAGCATTTATTTAGGAATAATTGGGCTTACTGTATATTAAAAAGACCTGCCCTTGTCGCTGCCTTTTTAAGTTCTTTTGTGTGATGCGAATATGTCTTCTGATTTTATGACTTTTAGATAAATAAATTAGAAAAGAATGTCTAAAGTTGAAGAAACATTTACAGCAAATCTAATCAAGTATAAGCATTTATTTAGGAATAATTGGGCTTACTGTATATTAAAAATACCTGCCCTTGTCGCTGCCTTTATAAGTTCTCTTGTGTGATGCGAATATGTCTTCTGATTTTATGACTTTTAGATAAATAAATTAGAAAAGAATATCTAAAGTTGAAGAAACATTTACAGCAAATCTAATCAAGTATAAGCATTTATTTAGGAATAATTGGGCTTACTGTATATTAAAAAGACCTGCCCTTGTCGCTACCTTTATAAGTTCTTTTGTGTGATGCGAATATGTCTTCTGATTTTATGACTTTTAGATAAATAAATTAGAAAAGAATATCTAAAGTTGAAGAAACATATACAGCAAATCTAATCAAGTATAAGCATTTATTTAGGAATAATTGGGCTTACTGTATATTAAAAAGACCTGCCCTTGTCGCTGCCTTTATAAGTTCTTTTGTGTGATGCGAATATGTCTTCTGATTTTATGACTTTTAGATAAATAAATTAGAAAAGAATATCTAAAGTTGAAGAAACATTTACAGCAAATCTAATCAAGTATAAGCATTTATTTAGGAATAATTGGGCTTACTGTATATTAAAAAGACCTGCCCTTGTCGCTGCCTTTATAAGTTCTTTTGTGTGATGCGAATATGTCTTCTGATTTTATGACTTTTAGATAAATAAATTAGAAAAGAATATCTAAAGTTGAAGAAACATTTACAGCAAATCTAATCAAGTATAAGCATTTATTTAGGAATAATTGGGCTTACTGTATATTAAAAAGACCTGCCCTTGTCGCTGCCTTTATAAGTTCTTTTGTGTGATGCGAATATGTCTTCTGATTTTATGACTTTTAGATAAATAAATTAGAGAAGAATATCTAAAGTTGAAGAAACATTTACAGCAAATCTAATCAAGTATAAGCATTTATTTAGGAATAATTGGGCTTACTGTATATTAAAAAGACCTGCCCTTGTCGCTGCCTTTATAAGTTCTTTTGTGTGATGCGAATATGTCTTCTGATTTTATGACTTTTAGATAAATAAATTAGAAAAGAATATCTAAAGTTGAAGAAACATTTACAGCAAATCTAATCAAGTATAAGCATTTATTTAGGAATAATTGGGCTTACTGTATATTAAAAAGACCTGCCCTTGTCGCTGCCTTCATAAGTTCTTTTGTGTGATGCGAATATGTCTTCTAATTTTATGACTTTTAGATAAATAAATTAGAAAAGAATGTCTAAAGTTGAAGAAACATTTACAGCAAATCTAATCAAGTATAAGCATTTATTTAGGAATAATTGCGCTTACTGTATATTAAAAAGACCTGCCCTTGTCGCTGCCTTTATAAGTTCTTTTGTGTGATGCGAATATGTCTTTGATTTTATGACTTTTAGATAAATAAATTAGAAAAGAATGTCTAAAGTTGAAGAAACATTTACAGCAAATCTAATCAAGTATAAGCATTTATTTAGGAATAATTGGGCTTACTGTATATTAAAAAGACCTGCCCTTGTCGCTGCCTTCATAAGTTCTTTTGTGTGATGCGAATATGTCTTCTAATTTTATGACTTTTAGATAAATAAATTAGAAAAGAATGTCTAAAGTTGAAGAAACATTTACAGCAAATCTAATCAAGTATAAGCATTTATTTAGGAATAATTGCGCTTACTGTATATTAAAAAGACCTGCCCTTGTCGCTGCCTTTATAAGTTCTTTTGTGTGATGCGAATATGTCTTCTGATTTTATGACTTTTAGATAAATAAATTAGAAAAGAATGTCTAAAGTTGAAGAAACATTTACAGCAAATCTAATCAAGTATAAGCATTTATTTAGGAATAATTGCGCTTACTGTATAATTAAAAGACCTGCCCTTGTCGCTGCCTTTATAAGTTCTTTTGTGTGATGCGAATATGTCTTCTGATTTTATGACTTTTAGATAAATAAATTAGAAAAGAATGTCTAAAGTTGAAGAAACATTTACAGCAAATCTAATCAAGTATAAGCATTTATTTAGGAATAATTGGGCTTACTGTATATTAAAAAGACCTGCCCTTGTCGCTGCCTTTATAAGTTCTTTTGTGTGATGCGAATATGGCTTCTGATTTTATGACTTTTAGATAAATAAATTAGAAAAGAATATCTAAAGTTGAAGAAACATTTACAGCAAATCTAATCAAGTATAAGCATTTATTTAGGAATAATTGGGCTTACTGTATATTAAAAAGACCTGCCCTTGTCGCTGCCTTTATAAGTTCTTTTGTGTGATGCGAATATGTCTTCTGATTTTATGACTTTTAGATAAATAAATTAGGAAAGAATATCTAAAGTTGAAGAAACATTTACAGCAAATCTAATCAAGTATAAGCATTTATTTAGGAATAATTGGGCTTACTGTATATTAAAAAGACCTGCCCTTGTCGCTGCCTTTATAAGTTCTTTTGTGTGATGCGAATATGTCTTCTGATTTTATGACTTTTAGATAAATAAATTAGAAAAGAATATCTAAAGTTGAAGAAACATTTACAGCAAATCTAATCAAGTATAAGCATTTAGTTAGGAATAATTGGGCTTACTGTATATTAAAAAGACCTGCCCTTGTCGCTGCCTTTATAAGTTCTTTTGTGTGATGCGAATATGTCTTCTGATTTTATGACTTTTAGATAAGTAAATTAGAAAAGAATATCTAAAGTTGAAGAAACATTTACAGCAAATCTAATCAAGTATAAGCATTTATTTAGGAATAATTGGGCTTACTGTATATTAAAAAGACCTGCCCTTGTCGCTGCCTTTATAAGTTCTTTTGTGTGATGCGAATATGTCTTCTGATTTTATGACTTTTAGATAAATAAATTAGAAAAGAATATCTAAAGTTGAAGAAACATTTACAGCAAATCTAATCAAGTATAAGCATTTATTTAGGAATAATTGGGCTTACTGTATATTAAAAAGACCTGCCCTTGTCGCTGCCTTTATAAGTTCTTTTGTGTGATGCGAATATGTCTTCTGATTTTATGACTTTTAGATAAATAAATTAGAAAAGAATATCTAAAGTTGAAGAAACATTTACAGCAAATCTAATCAAGTATAAGCATTTATTTAGGAATAATTGGGCTTACTGTATATTAAAAAGACCTGCCCTTGTCGCTGCCTTTATAAGTTCTTTTGTGTGATGCGAATATGTCTTCTGATTTTATGACTTTTAGATAAATAAATTAGAAAAGAATATCTAAAGTTGAAGAAACATTTACAGCAAATCTAATCAAGTATAAGCATTTATTTAGGAATAATTGGGCTTACTGTATATTAAAAAGACCTGCCCTTGTCGCTGCCTTTATAAGTTCTTTTGTGTGATGCGAATATGTCTTCTGATTTTATGACTTTTAGATAAATAAATTAGAAAAGAATATCTAAAGTTGAAGAAACATTTACAGCAAATCTAATCAAGTATAAGCATTTATTTAGGAATAATTGGGCTTACTGTATATTAAAAAGACCTGCCCTTGTCGCTGCCTTTATAAGTTCTTTTGTGTGATGCGAATATGTCTTCTGATTTTATGACTTTTAGATAAATAAATTAGAAAAGAATATCTAAAGTTGAAGAAACATTTACAGCAAATCTAATCAAGTATAAGCATTTATTTAGGAATAATTGGGCTTACTGTATATTAAAAAGACCTGCCCTTGTCGCTGCCTTTATAAGTTCTTTTGTGTGATGCGAATATGTCTTCTGATTTTATGACTTTTAGATAAATAAATTAGAGAAGAATATCTAAAGTTGAAGAAACATTTACAGCAAATCTAATCAAGTATAAGCATTTATTTAGGAATAATTGGGCTTACTGTATATTAAAAAGACCTGCCCTTGTCGCTGCCTTTATAAGTTCTTTTGTGTGATGCGAATATGTCTTCTGATTTTATGACTTTTAGATAAATAAATTAGAAAAGAATATCTAAAGTTGAAGAAACATTTACAGCAAATCTAATCAAGTATAAGCATTTATTTAGGAATAATTGGGCTTACTGTATATTAAAAAGACCTGCCCTTGTCGCTGCCTTTATAAGTTCTTTTGTGTGATGCGAATATGTCTTCTGATTTTATCACTTTTAGATAAATAAATTAGAAAAGAATATCTAAAGTTGAAGAAACATTTACAGCAAATCTAATCAAGTATAAGCATTTATTTAGGAATAATTGGGCTTACTGTATATTAAAAAGACATGCCCTCGTCGCAGCCTTTATAAGTTCTTTTGTGTGATGCGAATATGTCTTCTGATTTTATGACTTTTAGATAAAAAAATTAGAAAAGAATATCTAAAGTTGAAGAAACATTTACAGCAAATCTAATCAAGTATAAGCATTTATTTAGGAATAATTGGGCTTACTGTATATTAAAAAGACCTGCCCTTGTCGCTGCCTTTATAAGTTCTTTTGTGTGATGCGAATATGTCTTCTGATTTTATGACTTTTAGATAAATAAATTAGAAAAGAATATCTAAAGTTGAAGAAACATTTACAGCAAATCTAATCAAGTATAAGCATTTATTTAGGAATAATTGGGTTACCTGAATATTAAAAAGACCTGCCCTTGTCGCTGCCTTTATAAGTTCTTTTGTGTGATGCGAATATGTCTTCTGATTTTATGACTTTTAGATAAATAAATTAGAAAAGAATATCTAAAGTTGAAGAAACATTTACAGCAAATCTAATCAAGTATAAGCATTTATTTAGGAATAATTGGGCTTACTGTATATTAAAAAGACCTGCCCTTGTCGCTGCCTTTATAAGTTCTTTTGTGTGATGCGAATATGTCTTCTGATTTTATGACTTTTAGATAAATAAATTAGAAAAGAATATCTAAAGTTGAAGAAACATTTACAGCAAATCTAATCAAGTATAAGCATTTATTTAGGAATAATTGGGCTTACTGTATATTAAAAAGACCTGCCCTTGTCGCTGCCTTTTTAAGTTCTTTTGTGTGATGCGAATATGTCTTCTGATTTTATGACTTTTAGATAAATAAATTAGAAAAGAATGTCTAAAGTTGAAGAAACATTTACAGCAAATCTAATCAAGTATAAGCATTTATTTAGGAATATTTGGGCTTACTGTATATTAAAAATACCTGCCCTTGTCGCTGCCTTTATAAGTTCTCTTGTGTGATGCGAATATGTCTTCTGATTTTATGACTTTTAGATAAATAAATTAGAAAAGAATATCTAAAGTTGAAGAAACATTTACAGCAAATCTAATCAAGTATAAGCATTTATTTAGGAATAATTGGGCTTACTGTATATTAAAAAGACCTGCCCTTGTCGCTACCTTTATAAGTTCTTTTGTGTGATGCGAATATGTCTTCTGATTTTATGACTTTTAGATAAATAAATTAGAAAAGAATATCTAAAGTTGAAGAAACATTTACAGCAAATCTAATCAAGTATAAGCATTTATTTAGGAATAATTGGGCTTACTGTATATTAAAAAGACCTGCCCTTGTCGCTGCCTTTATAAGTTCTTTTGTGTGATGCGAATATGTCTTCTGATTTTATGACTTTTAGATAAATAAATTAGAAAAGAATATCTAAAGTTGAAGAAACATTTACAGCAAATCTAATCAAGTATAAGCATTTATTTAGGAATAATTGGGCTTACTGTATATTAAAAAGACCTGCCCTTGTCGCTGCCTTTATAAGTTCTTTTGTGTGATGCGAATATGTCTTCTGATTTTATGACTTTTAGATAAATAAATTAGAAAAGAATATCTAAAGTTGAAGAAACATTTACAGCAAATCTAATCAAGTATAAGCATTTATTTAGGAATAATTGGGCTTACTGTATATTAAAAAGACCTGCCCTTGTCGCTGCCTTTATAAGTTCTTTTGTGTGATGCGAATATGTCTTCTGATTTTATGACTTTTAGATAAATAAATTAGAGAAGAATATCTAAAGTTGAAGAAACATTTACAGCAAATCTAATCAAGTATAAGCATTTATTTAGGAATAATTGGGCTTACTGTATATTAAAAAGACCTGCCCTTGTCGCTGCCTTTATAAGTTCTTTTGTGTGATGCGAATATGTCTTCTGATTTTATGACTTTTAGATAAATAAATTAGAAAAGAATATCTAAAGTTGAAGAAACATTTACAGCAAATCTAATCAAGTATAAGCATTTATTTAGGAATAATTGGGCTTACTGTATATTAAAAAGACCTGCCCTTGTCGCTGCCTTTATAAGTTCTTTTGTGTGATGCGAATATGTCTTCTGATTTTATCACTTTTAGATAAATAAATTAGAAAAGAATATCTAAAGTTGAAGAAACATTTACAGCAAATCTAATCAAGTATAAGCATTTATTTAGGAATAATTGGGCTTACTGTATATTAAAAAGACATGCCCTCGTCGCAGCCTTTATAAGTTCTTTTGTGTGATGCGAATATGTCTTCTGATTTTATGACTTTTAGATAAAAAAATTAGAAAAGAATATCTAAAGTTGAAGAAACATTTACAGCAAATCTAATCAAGTATAAGCATTTATTTAGGAATAATTGGGCTTACTGTATATTAAAAAGACCTGCCCTTGTCGCTGCCTTTATAAGTTCTTTTGTGTGATGCGAATATGTCTTCTGATTTTATGACTTTTAGATAAATAAATTAGAAAAGAATATCTAAAGTTGAAGAAACATTTACAGCAAATCTAATCAAGTATAAGCATTTATTTAGGAATAATTGGGTTACCTGAATATTAAAAAGACCTGCCCTTGTCGCTGCCTTTATAAGTTCTTTTGTGTGATGCGAATATGTCTTCTGATTTTATGACTTTTAGATAAATAAATTAGAAAAGAATATCTAAAGTTGAAGAAACATTTACAGCAAATCTAATCAAGTATAAGCATTTATTTAGGAATAATTGGGCTTACTGTATATTAAAAAGACCTGCCCTTGTCGCTGCCTTTATAAGTTCTTTTGTGTGATGCGAATATGTCTTCTGATTTTATGACTTTTAGATAAATAAATTAGAGAAGAATATCTAAAGTTGAAGAAACATTTACAGCAAATCTAATCAAGTATAAGCATTTATTTAGGAATAATTGGGCTTACTGTATATTAAAAAGACCTGCCCTTGTCGCTGCCTTTATAAGTTCTTTTGTGTGATGCGAATATGTCTTCTGATTTTATGACTTTTAGATAAATAAATTAGAAAAGAATATCTAAAGTTGAAGAAACATTTACAGCAAATCTAATCAAGTATAAGCATTTATTTAGGAATAATTGGGCTTACTGTATATTAAAAAGACCTGCCCTTGTCGCTGCCTTTATAAGTTCTTTTGTGTGATGCGAATATGTCTTCTGATTTTATCACTTTTAGATAAATAAATTAGAAAAGAATATCTAAAGTTGAAGAAACATTTACAGCAAATCTAATCAAGTATAAGCATTTATTTAGGAATAATTGGGCTTACTGTATATTAAAAAGACATGCCCTCGTCGCAGCCTTTATAAGTTCTTTTGTGTGATGCGAATATGTCTTCTGATTTTATGACTTTTAGATAAAAAAATTAGAAAAGAATATCTAAAGTTGAAGAAACATTTACAGCAAATCTAATCAAGTATAAGCATTTATTTAGGAATAATTGGGCTTACTGTATATTAAAAAGACCTGCCCTTGTCGCTGCCTTTATAAGTTCTTTTGTGTGATGCGAATATGTCTTCTGATTTTATGACTTTTAGATAAATAAATTAGAAAAGAATATCTAAAGTTGAAGAAACATTTACAGCAAATCTAATCAAGTATAAGCATTTATTTAGGAATAATTGGGTTACCTGAATATTAAAAAGACCTGCCCTTGTCGCTGCCTTTATAAGTTCTTTTGTGTGATGCGAATATGTCTTCTGATTTTATGACTTTTAGATAAATAAATTAGAAAAGAATATCTAAAGTTGAAGAAACATTTACAGCAAATCTAATCAAGTATAAGCATTTATTTAGGAATAATTGGGCTTACTGTATATTAAAAAGACCTGCCCTTGTCGCTGCCTTTATAAGTTCTTTTGTGTGATGCGAATATGTCTTCTGATTTTATGACTTTTGGATAAATAAATTAGAAAAGAATATCTAAAGTTGAAGAAACATTTACAGCAAATCTAATCAAGTATAAGCATTTATTTAGGAATAATTGGGCTTACTGTATATTAAAAAGACCTGCCCTTGTCGCTGCCTTTTTAAGTTCTTTTGTGTGATGCGAATATGTCTTCTGATTTTATGACTTTTAGATAAATAAATTAGAAAAGAATGTCTAAAGTTGAAGAAACATTTACAGCAAATCTAATCAAGTATAAGCATTTATTTAGGAATAATTGGGCTTACTGTATATTAAAAAGACCTGCCCTTGTCGCTGCCTTTATAAGTTCTTTTGTGTGATGCGAATATGTCTTCTGATTTTATGACTTTTAGATAAATAAATTAGAAAAGAATATCTAAAGTTGAAGAAACATTTACAGCAAATCTAATCAAGTATAAGCATTTATTTAGGAATAATTGGGCTTACTGTATATTAAAAAGACCTGCCCTTGTCGCTACCTTTATAAGTTCTTTTGTGTGATGCGAATATGTCTTCTGATTTTATGACTTTTAGATAAATAAATTAGAAAAGAATATCTAAAGTTGAAGAAACATTTACAGCAAATCTAATCAAGTATAAGCATTTATTTAGGAATAATTGGGCTTACTGTATATTAAAAAGACCTGCCCTTGTCGCTGCCTTTATAAGTTCTTTTGTGTGATGCGAATATGTCTTCTGATTTTATGACTTTTAGATAAATAAATTAGAGAAGAATATCTAAAGTTGAAGAAACATTTACAGCAAATCTAATCAAGTATAAGCATTTATTTAGGAATAATTGGGCTTACTGTATATTAAAAAGACCTGCCCTTGTCGCTGCCTTTATAAGTTCTTTTGTGTGTTGCGAATAGGTCTTCTGATTTTATGACTTTTAGATAAATAAATTAGAAAAGAATGTCTAAAGTTGAAGAAACATTTACAGCAAATCTAATCAAGTATAAGCATTTATTTAGGAATAATTGGGCTTACTGTATATTAAAAAGACCTACCCTTGTCGCTGCCTTTATAAGTTCTTTTGTGTGATGCGAATATGTCTTCTGATTTTATGACTTTTAGATAAATAAATTAGAAAAGAATATCTAAAGTTGAAGAAACATTTACAGCAAATCTAATCAAGTATAAGCATTTATTTAGGAATAATTGGGCTTACTGTATATTAAAAAGACCTGCCCTTGTCGCTGCCTTTATAAGTTCTTTTGTGTGATGCGAATATGTCTTCTGATTTTATGACTTTTAGATAAATAAATTAGAAAAGAATATCTAAAGTTGAAGAAACATTTACAGCAAATCTAATCAAGTATAAGCATTTATTTAGGAATAATTGGGCTTACTGTATATTAAAAAGACCTGCCCTTGTCGCTGCCTTTATAAGTTCTTTTGTGTGATGCGAATATGTCTTCTGATTTTATGACTTTTAGATAAATAAATTAGAAAAGAATATCTAAAGTTGAAGAAACATTTACAGCAAATCTAATCAAGTATAAGCATTTATTTAGGAATAATTGGGCTTACTGTATATTAAAAAGACCTGCCCTTGTCGCTGTCTTTATAAGTTCTTTTGTGTGATGCGAATATGTCTTCTGATTTTATCACTTTTAGATAAATAAATTAGAAAAGAATATCTAAAGTTGAAGAAACATTTACAGCAAATCTAATCAAGTATAAGCATTTATTTAGGAATAATTGGGCTTACTGTATATTAAAAAGACCTGCCCTTGTCGCTGCCTTTATAAGTTCTTTTGTGTGATGCGAATATGTATTCTGATTTTATGACTTTTAGATAAATAAATTAGAAAAGAATATCTAAAGTTGAAGAAACATTTACAGCAAATCTAATCAAGTATAAGCATTTATTTAGGAATAATTGGGCTTATTGTATATTAAAAAGACCTGCCCTTGTCGCTGCCATTATAAGTTCTTTTGTGTGATGCGAATATGTCTTCTGATTTTATGACTTTTAGATAAATAAATTAGAGAAGAATATCTAAAGTTGAAGAAACATTTACAGCAAATCTAATCAAGTATAAGCATTTATTTAGGAATAATTGGGCTTACTGTATATTAAAAAGACCTGCCCTTGTCGCTGCCTTTATAAGTTCTTTTGTGTGATGCGAATATGTCTTCTGATTTTATGACTTTTAGATAAATAAATTAGAAAAGAATATCTAAAGTTGAAGAAACATTTACAGCAAATCTAATCAAGTATAAGCATTTATTTAGGAATAATTGGGCTTACTGTATATTAAAAAGACCTGCCCTTGTCGCTGCCTTTATAAGTTCTTTTGTGTGATGCGAATATGTCTTCTGATTTTATGACTTTTAGATAAATAAATTAGAAAAGAATATCTAAAGTTGAAGAAACATTTACAGCAAATCTAATCAAGTATAAGCATTTATTTAGGAATAATTGGGCTTACTGTATATTAAAAAGACCTGCCCTTGTCGCTGCCTTTATAAGTTCTTTTGTGTGATGCGAATATGTCTTCTGATTTTATCACTTTTAGATAAATAAATTAGAAAAGAATATCTAAAGTTGAAGAAACATTTACAGCAAATCTAATCAAGTATAAGCATTTATTTAGGAATAATTGGGCTTACTGTATATTAAAAAGACCTGCCCTTGTCGCTGCCTTTATAAGTTCTTTTGTGTGATGCGAATATGTATTCTGATTTTATGACTTTTAGATAAATAAATTAGAAAAGAATATCTAAAGTTGAAGAAACATTTACAGCAAATCTAATCAAGTATAAGCATTTATTTAGGAATAATTGGGCTTATTGTATATTAAAAAGACCTGCCCTTGTCGCTGCCTTTATAAGTTCTTTTGTGTGATGCGAATATGTCTTCTGATTTTATGACTTTTAGATAAATAAATTAGAGAAGAATATCTAAAGTTGAAGAAACATTTACAGCAAATCTAATCAAGTATAAGCATTTATTTAGGAATAATTGGGCTTACTGTATATTAAAAAGACCTGCCCTTGTCGCTGCCTTTATAAGTTCTTTTGTGTGATGCGAATATGTCTTCTGATTTTATGACTTTTAGATAAATAAATTAGAAAAGAATATCTAAAGTTGAAGAAACATTTACAGCAAATCTAATCAAGTATAAGCATTTATTTAGGAATAATTGGGCTTACTGTATATTAAAAAGACCTGCCCTTGTCGCTGCCTTTATAAGTTCTTTTGTGTGATGCGAATATGTCTTCTGATTTTATCACTTTTAGATAAATAAATTAGAAAAGAATATCTAAAGTTGAAGAAACATTTACAGCAAATCTAATCAAGTATAAGCATTTATTTAGGAATAATTGGGCTTACTGTATATTAAAAAGACCTGCCCTTGTCGCTGCCTTTATAAGTTCTTTTGTGTGATGCGAATATGTATTCTGATTTTATGACTTTTAGATAAATAAATTAGAAAAGAATATCTAAAGTTGAAGAAACATTTACAGCAAATCTAATCAAGTATAAGCATTTATTTAGGAATAATTGGGCTTACTGTATATTAAAAAGACCTGCCCTTGTCGCTGCCTTTATAAGTTCTTTTGTGTGATGCGAATATGTCTTCTGATTTTATGACTTTTAGATAAATAAATTAGAAAAGAATATCTAAAGTTGAAGAAACATTTACAGCAAATCTAATCAAGTATAAGCATTTATTTAGGAATAATTGGGCTTACTGTATATTAAAAAGACCTGCCCTTGTCGCTGCCTTTATAAGTTCTTTTGTGTGATGCGAATATGTCTTCTGATTTTATCACTTTTAGATAAATAAATTAGAAAAGAATATCTAAAGTTGAAGAAACATTTACAGCAAATCTAATCAAGTATAAGCATTTATTTAGGAATAATTGGGCTTACTGTATATTAAAAAGACCTGCCCTTGTCGCTGCCTTCATAAGTTCTTTTGTGTGATGCGAATATGTCTTCTAATTTTATGACTTTTAGATAAATAAATTAGAAAAGAATGTCTAAAGTTGAAGAAACATTTACAGCAAATCTAATCAAGTATAAGCATTTATTTAGGAATAATTGGGCTTACTGTATATTAAAAAGACCTGCCCTTGTCGCTGCCTTTATAAGTTCTTTTGTGTGATGCGAATATGTCTTCTGATTTTATCACTTTTAGATAAATAAATTAGAAAAGAATATCTAAAGTTGAAGAAACATTTACAGCAAATCTAATCAAGTATAAGCATTTATTTAGGAATAATTGGGCTTACTGTATATTAAAAAGACCTGCCCTTGTCGCTGCCTTTATAAGTTCTTTTGTGTGATGCGAATATGTATTCTGATTTTATGACTTTTAGATAAATAAATTAGAAAAGAATATCTAAAGTTGAAGAAACATTTACAGCAAATCTAATCAAGTATAAGCATTTATTTAGGAATAATTGGGCTTATTGTATATTAAAAAGACCTGCCCTTGTCGCTGCCTTTATAAGTTCTTTTGTGTGATGCGAATATGTCTTCTGATTTTATGACTTTTAGATAAATAAATTAGAGAAGAATATCTAAAGTTGAAGAAACATTTACAGCAAATCTAATCAAGTATAAGCATTTATTTAGGAATAATTGGGCTTACTGTATATTAAAAAGACCTGCCCTTGTCGCTGCCTTTATAAGTTCTTTTGTGTGATGCGAATATGTCTTCTGATTTTATGACTTTTAGATAAATAAATTAGAAAAGAATATCTAAAGTTGAAGAAACATTTACAGCAAATCTAATCAAGTATAAGCATTTATTTAGGAATAATTGGGCTTACTGTATATTAAAAAGACCTGCCCTTGTCGCTGCCTTTATAAGTTCTATTGTGTGATGCGAATATGTCTTCTGATTTTATCACTTTTAGATAAATAAATTAGAAAAGAATATCTAAAGTTGAAGAAACATTTACAGCAAATCTAATCAAGTATAAGCTTTTATTTAGGAATAATTGGGCTTACTGTATATTAAAAAGACCTGCCCTTGTCGCTGTCTTTATAAGTTCTTTTGTGTGATGCGAATATGTATTCTGATTTTATGACTTTTAGATAAATAAATTAGAAAAGAATATCTAAAGTTGAAGAAACATTTACAGCAAATCTAATCAAGTATAAGCATTTATTTAGGAATAATTGGGCTTATTGTATATTAAAAAGACCTGCCCTTGTCGCTGCCATTATAAGTTCTTTTGTGTGATGCGAATATGTCTTCTGATTTTATGACTTTTAGATAAATAAATTAGAGAAGAATATCTAAAGTTGAAGAAACATTTACAGCAAATCTAATCAAGTATAAGCATTTATTTAGGAATAATTGGGCTTACTGTATATTAAAAAGACCTGCCCTTGTCGCTGCCTTTATAAGTTCTTTTGTGTGATGCGAATATGTCTTCTGATTTTATGACTTTTAGATAAATAAATTAGAAAAGAATATCTAAAGTTGAAGAAACATTTACAGCAAATCTAATCAAGTATAAGCATTTATTTAGGAATAATTGGGCTTACTGTATATTAAAAAGACCTGCCCTTGTCGCTGCCTTTATAAGTTCTTTTGTGTGATGCGAATATGTCTTCTGATTTTATGACTTTTAGATAAATAAATTAGAAAAGAATATCTAAAGTTGAAGAAACATTTACAGCAAATCTAATCAAGTATAAGCATTTATTTAGGAATAATTGGGCTTACTGTATATTAAAAAGACCTGCCCTTGTCGCTGCCTTTATAAGTTCTTTTGTGTGATGCGAATATGTCTTCTGATTTTATCACTTTTAGATAAATAAATTAGAAAAGAATATCTAAAGTTGAAGAAACATTTACAGCAAATCTAATCAAGTATAAGCATTTATTTAGGAATAATTGGGCTTACTGTATATTAAAAAGACCTGCCCTTGTCGCTGCCTTTATAAGTTCTTTTGTGTGATGCGAATATGTATTCTGATTTTATGACTTTTAGATAAATAAATTAGAAAAGAATATCTAAAGTTGAAGAAACATTTACAGCAAATCTAATCAAGTATAAGCATTTATTTAGGAATAATTGGGCTTATTGTATATTAAAAAGACCTGCCCTTGTCGCTGCCTTTATAAGTTCTTTTGTGTGATGCGAATATGTCTTCTGATTTTATGACTTTTAGATAAATAAATTAGAGAAGAATATCTAAAGTTGAAGAAACATTTACAGCAAATCTAATCAAGTATAAGCATTTATTTAGGAATAATTGGGCTTACTGTATATTAAAAAGACCTGCCCTTGTCGCTGCCTTTATAAGTTCTTTTGTGTGATGCGAATATGTCTTCTGATTTTATGACTTTTAGATAAATAAATTAGAAAAGAATATCTAAAGTTGAAGAAACATTTACAGCAAATCTAATCAAGTATAAGCATTTATTTAGGAATAATTGGGCTTACTGTATATTAAAAAGACCTGCCCTTGTCGCTGCCTTTATAAGTTCTTTTGTGTGATGCGAATATGTCTTCTGATTTTATCACTTTTAGATAAATAAATTAGAAAAGAATATCTAAAGTTGAAGAAACATTTACAGCAAATCTAATCAAGTATAAGCATTTATTTAGGAATAATTGGGCTTACTGTATATTAAAAAGACCTGCCCTTGTCGCTGCCTTTATAAGTTCTTTTGTGTGATGCGAATATGTATTCTGATTTTATGACTTTTAGATAAATAAATTAGAAAAGAATATCTAAAGTTGAAGAAACATTTACAGCAAATCTAATCAAGTATAAGCATTTATTTAGGAATAATTGGGCTTATTGTATATTAAAAAGACCTGCCCTTGTCGCTGCCTTTATAAGTTCTTTTGTGTGATGCGAATATGTCTTCTGATTTTATGACTTTTAGATAAATAAATTAGAGAAGAATATCTAAAGTTGAAGAAACATTTACAGCAAATCTAATCAAGTATAAGCATTTATTTAGGAATAATTGGGCTTACTGTATATTAAAAAGACCTGCCCTTGTCGCTGCCTTTATAAGTTCTTTTGTGTGATGCGAATATGTCTTCTGATTTTATGACTTTTAGATAAATAAATTAGAAAAGAATATCTAAAGTTGAAGAAACATTTACAGCAAATCTAATCAAGTATAAGCATTTATTTAGGAATAATTGGGCTTACTGTATATTAAAAAGACCTGCCCTTGTCGCTGCCTTTTTAAGTTCTTTTGTGTGATGCGAATATGTCTTCTGATTTTATCACTTTTAGATAAATAAATTAGAAAAGAATATCTAAAGTTGAAGAAACATTTACAGCAAATCTAATCAAGTATAAGCATTTATTTAGGAATAATTGGGCTTACTGTATATTAAAAAGACATGCCCTCGTCGCAGCCTTTATAAGTTCTTTTGTGTGATGCGAATATGTCTTCTGATTTTATGACTTTTAGATAAATAAATTAGAAAAGAATATCTAAAGTTGAAGAAACATTTACAGCAAATCTAATCAAGTATAAGCATTTATTTAGGAATAATTGGGCTTACTGTATATTAAAAAGACCTGCCCTTGTCGCTGCCTTTATAAGTTCTTTTGTGTGATGCGAATATGACTTCTGATTTTATGACTTTTAGATAAATAAATTAGAAAAGAATATCTAAAGTTGAAGAAACATTTACAGCAAATCTAATCAAGTATAAGCATTTATTTAGGAATAATTGGGTTACCTGAATAAGAAAAAGACCTGCCCTTGTCGCTGCCTTTATAAGTTCTTTTGTGTGATGCGAATATGTCTTCTGATTTTATGACTTTTAGATAAATAAATTAGAAAAGAATATCTAAAGTTGAAGAAACATTTACAGCAAATCTAATCAAGTATAAGCATTTATTTAGGAATAATTGGGCTTACTGTATATTAAAAAGACCTGCCCTTGTCGCTGCCTTTATAAGTTCTTTTGTGTGATGCGAATATGTCTTCTGATTTTATGACTTTTAGATAAATAAATTAGAAAAGAATATCTAAAGTTGAAGAAACATTTACAGCAAATCTAATCAAGTATAAGCATTTATTTAGGAATAATTGGGCTTACTGTATATTAAAAAGACCTGCCCTTGTCGCTGCCTTTTTAAGTTCTTTTGTGTGATGCGAATATGTCTTCTGATTTTATGACTTTTAGATAAATAAATTAGAAAAGAATGTCTAAAGTTGAAGAAACATTTACAGCAAATCTAATCAAGTATAAGCATTTATTTAGGAATAATTGGGCTTACTGTATATTAAAAAGACCTGCCCTTGTCGCTGCCTTTATAAGTTCTTTTGTGTGATGCGAATATGTCTTCTGATTTTATGACTTTTAGATAAATAAATTAGAAAAGAATATCTAAAGTTGAAGAAACATTTACAGCAAATCTAATCAAGTATAAGCATTTATTTAGGAATAATTGGGCTTACTGTATATTAAAAAGACCTGCCCTTGTCGCTACCTTTATAAGTTCTTTTGTGTGATGCGAATATGTCTTCTGATTTTATGACTTTTAGATAAATAAATTAGAAAAGAATATCTAAAGTTGAAGAAACATTTACAGCAAATCTAATCAAGTATAAGCATTTATTTAGGAATAATTGGGCTTACTGTATATTAAAAAGACCTGCCCTTGTCGCTGCCTTTATAAGTTCTTTTGTGTGATGCGAATATGTCTTCTGATTTTATGACTTTTAGATAAATAAATTAGAGAAGAATATCTAAAGTTGAAGAAACATTTACAGCAAATCTAATCAAGTATAAGCATTTATTTAGGAATAATTGGGCTTACTGTATATTAAAAAGACCTGCCCTTGTCGCTGCCTTTATAAGTTCTTTTGTGTGATGCGAATAGGTCTTCTGATTTTATGACTTTTAGATAAATAAATTAGAAAAGAATGTCTAAAGTTGAAGAAACATTTACAGCAAATCTAATCAAGTATAAGCATTTATTTAGGAATAATTGGGCTTACTGTATATTAAAAAGACCTACCCTTGTCGCTGCCTTTATAAGTTCTTTTGTGTGATGCGAATATGTCTTCTGATTTTATGACTTTTAGATAAATAAATTAGAAAAGAATATCTAAAGTTGAAGAAACATTTACAGCAAATCTAATCAAGTATAAGCATTTATTTAGGAATAATTGGGCTTACTGTATATTAAAAAGACCTGCCCTTGTCGCTGCCTTTATAAGTTCTTTTGTGTGATGCGAATATGTCTTCTGATTTTATGACTTTTAGATAAATAAATTAGAAAAGAATATCTAAAGTTGAAGAAACATTTACAGAAAATCTAATCAAGTATAAGCATTTATTTAGGAATAATTGGGCTTACTGTATATTAAAAAGACCTGCCCTTGTCGCTGCCTTTATAAGTTCTTTTGTGTGATGCGAATATGTCTTCTGATTTTATGACTTTTAGATAAATAAATTAGAAAAGAATATCTAAAGTTGAAGAAACATTTACAGCAAATCTAATCAAGTATAAGCATTTATTTAGGAATAATTGGGCTTACTGTATATTAAAAAGACCTGCCCTTGTCGCTGCCTTTATAAGTTCTTTTGTGTGATGCGAATATGTCTTCTGATTTTATGACTTTTAGATAAATAAATTAGAAAAGAATATCTAAAGTTGAAGAAACATTTACAGCAAATCTAATCAAGTATAAGCATTTATTTAGGAATAATTGGGCTTACTGTATATTAAAAAGACCTGCCCTTGTCGCTGCCTTTATAAGTTCTTTTGTGTGATGCGAATATGTCTTCTGATTTTATCACTTTTAGATAAATAAATTAGAAAAGAATATCTAAAGTTGAAGAAACATTTACAGCAAATCTAATCAAGTATAAGCATTTATTTAGAAATAATTGGGCTTACTGTATATTAAAAAGTCCTGCACTCGTCGCAGCCTTTATAAGTTTTTTTGTGTGATGCGAATATGTCTTCTGATTTTATGACTTTTTGATAAATAAATTAGAAAAGAATATCTAAAGTTGAAGAAACATTTACAGCAAATCTAATCAAGTATAAGCATTTATTTAGGAATAATTGGGTTACCTGAATATTAAAAAGACCTGCCCTTGTCGCTGCCTTTATAAGTTCTTTTGTGTGATGCGAATATGTCTTCTGATTTTATGATTTTTAGATAAATAAATTAGAAAAGAATATCTAAAGTTGAAGAAACATTTACAGCAAATCTAATCAAGTATAAGCATTTATTTAGGAATAATTGGGCTTACTGTACATTAAAAAGACCTGCCCTTGTCGCTGCCTTTATAAGTTCTTTTGTGTGATGCGAATATGTCTTCTGATTTTATGACTTTTAGATAAATAAATTAGAAAAGAATATCTAAAGTTGAAGAAACATTTACAGCAAATCTAATCAAGTATAAGCATTTATTTAGGAATAATTTTGCTTACTGTATATTAAAAAGACCTGGCCTTGTCGCTGCCTTTATAAGTTCTTTTGTGTGATGCGAATATGTCTTCTGATTTTATGACTTTTAGATAAATAAATTAGAAAAGAATGTCTAAAGTTGAAGAAAAATTTACAGCAAATGTAATCAAGTATAAGCATTTATTTAGGAATAATTGGGCTTACTGTATATTAAAAAGACCTGCCCTTGTCGCTGCCTTTATAAGTTCTTTTGTGTGATGCGAATATGTCTTCTGATTTTATGACTTTTAGATAAATAAATTAGAAAAGAATATCTAAAGTTGAAGAAACATTTACAGCAAATCTAATCAAGTATAAGCATTTATTTAGGAATAATTGGGCTTACTGTATATTAAAAAGACCTGCCCTTGTCGCTGCCTTTATAAGTTCTTTTGTGTGATGCGAATATGTCTTCTGATTTTATGACTTTTAGATAAATAAATTAGAAAAGAATATCTAAAGTTGAAGAAACATTTACAGCAAATCTAATCAAGTATAAGCATTTATTTAGGAATAATTGGGCTTACTGTATATTAAAAAGACCTGCCCTTGTCGCTGCCTTTATAAGTTCTTTTGTGTGATGCGAATATGTCTTCTGATTTTATGACTTTTAGATAAATAAATTAGAAAAGAATATCTAAAGTTGAAGAAACATTTACAGCAAATCTAATCAAGTATAAGCATTTATTTAGGAATAATTGGGCTTACTGTATATTAAAAAGACCTGCCCTTGTCGCTGCCTTTATAAGTTCTTTTGTGTGATGCGAATATGTCTTCTGATTTTATGACTTTTAGATAAATAAATTAGAAAGAATATCTAAAGTTGAAGAAACATTTACAGCAAATCTAATCAAGTATAAGCATTTATTTAGGAATAATTGGGCTTACTGTATATTAAAAAGACCTGCCCTTGTCGCTGCCTTTATAAGTTCTTTTGTGTGATGCGAATATGTCTTCTGATTTTATGACTTTTAGATAAATAAATTAGAAAAGAATATCTAAAGTTGAAGAAACATTTACAGCAAATCTAATCAAGTATAAGCATTTATTTAGGAATAATTGGGCTTACTGTATATTAAAAAGACCTGCCCTTGTCGCTGCGATTATAAGTTCTTTTGTGTGATGCGAATATGTCTTCTGATTTTATCACTTTTAGATAAATAAATTAGAAAAGAATATCTAAAGTTGAAGAAACATTTACAGCAAATCTAATCAAGTATAAGCATTTATTTAGGAATAATTGGGCTTACTGTATATTAAAAAGACCTGCCCTTGTCGCTGCTTTTATAAGTTCTTTTGTGTGATGCGAATATGTATTCTGATTTTATGACTTTTAGATAAATAAATTAGAAAAGAATATCTAAAGTTGAAGAAACATTTACAGCAAATCTAATCAAGTATAAGCATTTATTTAGGAATAATTGGGCTTATTGTATATTAAAAAGACCTGCCCTTGTCGCTGCCTTTATAAGTTCTTTTGTGTGATGCGAATATGTCTTCTGATTTTATGACTTTTAGATAAATAAATTAGAAAAGAATGTCTAAAGTTGAAGAAACATTTACAGCAAATCTAATCAAGTATAAGCATTTATTTAGGAATAATTGGGCTTACTGTATATTAAAAAGACCTGCCCTTGTCGCTGCCTTTATAAGTTCTTTTGTGTGATGCGAATATGTCTTCTGATTTTATGACTTTTAGATAAATAAATTAGAAAAGAATGTCTAAAGTTGAAGAAACATTTACAGCAAATCTAATCAAGTATAAGCATTTATTTAGGAATAATTGGGCTTACTGTATATTAAAAAGACCTGCCCTTGTCGCTGCCTTTATAAGTTCTTTTGTGTGATGCGAATATGTCTTCTGATTTTATGACTTTTAGATAAATAAATTAGAAAAGAATATCTAAAGTTGAAGAAACATTTACAGCAAATCTAATCAAGTATAAGCATTTATTTAGGAATAATTGGGCTTACTGTATATTAAAAAGACCTGCCCTTGTCGCTGCCTTTATAAGTTCTTTTGTGTGATGCGAATATGTCTTCTGATTTTATGACTTTTAGATAAATAAATTAGAAAAGAATATCTAAAGTTGAAGAAACATTTACAGCAAATCTAATCAAGTATAAGCATTTATTTAGGAATAATTGGGCTTACTGTATATTAAAAAGACCTGCCCTTGTCGCTGCCTTTATAAGTTCTTTTGTGTGATGCGAATATGTCTTCTGATTTTATGACTTTTAGATAAATAAATTAGAAAAGAATATCTAAAGTTGAAGAAACATTTACAGCAAATCTAATCAAGTATAAGCATTTATTTAGGAATAATTGGGCTTACTGTATATTAAAAAGACCTGCCCTTGTCGCTGCCTTTATAAGTTCTTTTGTGTGATGCGAATATGTCTTCTGATTTTATGACTTTTAGATAAATAAATTAGAAAAGAATATCTAAAGTTGAAGAAACATTTACAGCAAATCTAATCAAGTATAAGCATTTATTTAGGAATAATTGGGCTTACTGTATATTAAAAAGACCTGCCCTTGTCGCTGCCTTTATAAGTTCTTTTGTGTGATGCGAATATGTCTTCTGATTTTATGACTTTTAGATAAATAAATTAGAAAAGAATATCTAAAGTTGAAGAAACATTTACAGCAAATCTAATCAAGTATAAGCATTTATTTAGGAATAATTGGGCTTACTGTATATTAAAAAGACCTGCCCTTGTCGCTGCCTTTATAAGTTCTTTTGTGTGATGCGAATATGTCTTCTGATTTTATCACTTTTAGATAAATAAATTAGAAAAGAATATCTAAAGTTGAAGAAACATTTACAGCAAATCTAATCAAGTATAAGCATTTATTTAGGAATAATTGGGCTTACTGTATATTAAAAAGACCTGCCCTTGTCGCTGCCTTTATAAGTTCTTTTGTGTGATGCGAATATGTATTCTGATTTTATGACTTTTAGATAAATAAATTAGAAAAGAATATCTAAAGTTGAAGAAACATTTACAGCAAATCTAATCAAGTATAAGCATTTATTTAGGAATAATTGGGCTTATTGTATATTAAAAAGACCTGCCCTTGTCGCTGCCTTTATAAGTTCTTTTGTGTGATGCGAATATGTCTTCTGATTTTATGACTTTTAGATAAATAAATTAGAAAAGAATGTCTAAAGTTGAAGAAACATTTACAGCAAATCTAATCAAGTATAAGCATTTATTTAGGAATAATTGGGCTTACTGTATATTAAAAAGACCTGCCCTTGTCGCTGCCTTTATAAGTTCTTTTGTGTGATGCGAATATGTCTTCTGATTTTATGACTTTTAGATAAATAAATTAGAAAAGAATATCTAAAGTTGAAGAAACATTTACAGCAAATCTAATCAAGTATAAGCATTTATTTAGGAATAATTGGGCTTACTGTATAATAAAAAGACCTGCCCTTGTCGCTGCCTTTATAGGTTCTTTTGTGTGATGCGAATATGTCTTCTGATTTTATGACTTTTAGATAAATAAATTAGAAAAGAATATCTAAAGTTGAAGAAACATTTACAGCAAATCTAATCAAGTATAAGCATTTATTTAGGAATAATTGGGCTTACTGTATATTAAAAAGACCTGCCCTTGTCGCTGCCTTTATAAGTTCTTTTGTGTGATGCGAATATGTCTTCTGATTTTATCTCTTTTAGATAAATAAATTAGAAAAGAATATCTAAAGTTGAAGAAACATTTACAGCAAATCTAATCAAGTATAAGCATTTATTTAGGAATAATTGGGCTTACTGTATATTAAAAAGACCTGCCCTCGTCGCAGCCTTTATAAGTTCTTTTGTGTGATGCGAATATGTCTTCTGATTTTATGACTTTTAGATAAATAAATTAGAAAAGAATATCTAAAGTTGAAGAAACATTTACAGCAAATCTAATCAAGTATAAGGATTTATTTAGGAATAATTGGGCTTACTGTATATTAAAAAGACCTGCCCTTGTCGCTGCCTTTATAAGTTCTTTTGTGTGATGCGAATATGTCTTCTGATTTTATGACTTTTAGATAAATAAATTAGAAAAGAATATCTAAAGTTGAAGAAACATTTACAGCAAATCTAATCAAGTATAAGCATTTATTTAGGAATAATTGGGCTTACTGTATATTATAAAGACCTGCCCTTGTCGCTGCCTTTATAAGTTCTTTTGTGTGATGCGAATATGTCTTCTGATTTTATGACTTTTAGATAAATAAATTAGAAAAGAATATCTAAAGTTGAAGAAACATTTACAGCAAATCTAATCAAGTATAAGCATTTATTTAGGAATAATTGGGCTTACTGTATATTAAAAAGACCTGCCCTTGTCGCTGCCTTTATAAGTTCTTTTGTGTGATGCGAATATGTCTCCTGATTTTATGACTTTTAGATAAATAAATTAGAAAAGAATATCTAAAGTTGAAGAAACATTTACAGCAAATCTAATCAAGTATAAGCATTTATTTAGGAATAATTGGGCTTACTGTATATTATAAAGACCTGCCCTTGTCGCTGCCTTTATAAGTTCTTTTGTGTGATGCGAATATGTCTTCTGATTTTATGACTTTTAGATAAATAAATTAGAAAAGAATATCTAAAGTTGAAGAAACATTTACAGCAAATCTAATCAAGTATAAGCATTTATTTAGGAATAATTGGGCTTACTGTATATTAAAAAGACCTGCCCTTGTCGCTGCCTTTATAAGTTCTTTTGTGTGATGCGAATATGTCTTCTGATTTTATGACTTTTAGATAAATAAATTAGAAAAGAATATCTAAAGTTGAAGAAACATTTACAGCAAATCTAATCAAGTATAAGCATTTATTTAGGAATAATTGGGCTTACTGTATATTAAAAAGACCTGCCCTTGTCGCTGCCTTTATAAGTTCTTTTCTGTGATGCAAATATGTCTTCTGATTTTATAACTTTTAGATCAATAAATTAGAAAAGAATGGTTAAAGTTGAAGAAACATTGACAGCAAATGGAAATAAATATTAGTATGTAATTATTTAAAAATAAAAAGGGTTACTGTATTTTTAATATGACTTACCGTGGTCATTGTTGTTTTTAGTGTCGGTGTCGGTGTTTTACATGTCTGATTCTTCTGATTCTGTAACATTTAAATCAATAAATTAGATAAGAATGTAAAACGTTGAAGAAAAAGTAAATTTAATCAGAGTTGATTAATTAGATATTCAAGAAATAAGAGATTTAATGTGTTTCGAAAAAGGTCTACACTCGTCGCTGCCTTTATAAGCTCTTTTGTGTAATGGAATATGTCTTCTAATTGTATAACTTTTAAATCAATAAATAATAAAAGATTATCCAAAGTTGAAGAGACTACTACGGCAAATCTATCAAGTTCTTAGTAATTATTTAGGAATAAAAGGGCTTACTGTATTTTAAGAAAGACTTACCGCTCTCACTGCTGGTGTCTGTGTCCCTCTCTGTGACTTCTTCTATAACATTTAAATCAATAAATAAGAAAAGATTATCCAAAGTTGAAGAGACTACTACGGCAAATCTATCAAGTTCTTAGTAATTATTTAGGAATAAAAGGGCTTACTGTATTTTAAGAAAGACTTACCGCTCTCACTGCTGGTGTCTGTGTCCCTCTTTGTGACTTCTTCTATAACATTTAAATCAATAAATTAGATAAAAATGTCAAATGTTAAAAAAACATTTATAGTAAATCCAATCTGAATTTATTAATTAGATATTTAAGAATAAAAAGATTTACAATATTTCAAAAAAATATCTACAATCGTCGCCGCATTTATAATAAGTTGTTTTGTAAGACGCGAATATGATATCTAATTTTATAACATTTAAATCAAAAAATTAAATAAGAATGTCAAATGTTGCAGAAACATTTACAGCAAATCTAATCAAAGCTTATTAATTAAATATGTAAGAATACTTGGTATTTAAGATTAGAGGCTTAGCTTCGTAAAAGATAGTTTCGAAACGAGTCAGCAAGTAAGCTCCAAAGTATTCATTTAGTGATGTATTAATTAAATATAATTTAAGAATAAATGAGATCACTGTGTTTTCAATAAAACTTACCCTCATCCCTGTGTGTCATTTGTCTGCAGTAAAAGCTCGTGTTTTGTGTTTCTATAACATTTAAATCAACAAATTAGAAAAAGTTTAAAGTTGAAGAATCATCTACAGCAAATCTAATCAAGGATGAGTAATTAAGCATTTAGTACAAGGGCTTACAGTATTTTCAATAAAACTTACCATTATCTTCAGTGTATCTATATCTCTCGTGTATGATTATAACTTCAGTTTCTATAACATTTAAATCAATAAATTAGGAAAGAATGTCCAAAGTTGAAGAAACATTTACAGTAAATCAAATCAAAGAATAGTTTTACTAATAAAGACCCAGTAAAACTAATAACAAGGTATTTAAGGATAAAAAGTCTTACTGTATTCTAAAGAAGGTAGACTACCCTCATCACTGCCTTTATAAATTCTTTTGTGTGATAAAAATAGGTCTTCTGATGTTACAACTTTTAGGTCAGTAAATAGGATAAGAATGTTTAAAGTTGATGAAACATCTACAGCAAATGGAATCAAGTATTAGTAAGTAATTATTTTAAAATAATTTGACGTACTGTATTTTCAAGAAGACTTACCCTCGTTATTGTAGTGAACCGTTTTTCTTAATATTATAACTTCTGCTTCTGTAACATTTAAAGCAATAAATTATTTAAAAAAATATCTGTAGTTGAAGTAACATTAACAACAAATGTAGACCATTAAACACAGTGATATTTGTTTATAAAAAATGAGTTTAGTGCTGAATATAGTAGAGAATAATAATCTTTCAAGTGGTACAAGGAATCTATTATATATTATATTTAGGAATCTATGTTCATTTTTTACAGGTTTTGCTACCTAACGTGATCCCCTACCTCAACTAGAAAATGAAGTTTATTCCTTAGAGGCTAGGGGGGTCTTGTGGCACTTGGGTCCCTGTACTTCTAACAGGTTTCATGTTGTGACTTGGAACCGCAGCAAACCATTTGTTGAATTTCTTTTTTAACAGCTTTATAGGCTTTTACACGATTCTTTCAGTTTAATAGTGAATATATTGTTATAGATGATATTTTTGTTGGCATAATCCTTTATAACGGACGATTAAGAATGGATTCTTCAATACCTAATCCTCCTGGGGAAAGTACAGACATTGACGACAGTTTGTCTATACGACACTGGACCTTTAGGAATGGATTCTTCAATACCTAATCCTCCTGGGGAAAGTTCAGACATTGACGACAGTTTGTCTATACGACTCTGGACCTTTAGGAATGGATTCTTCAATACCTAATCCTCCTGGGGAAAGTACAGAGATTGTCGACAGTTTGTCTATACGACACTGGACCTTTAGGAATGGATTCTTCAATACCTAATCCTCCTGGGGAAAGTACAGACATTGACGACAGTTTGTCTATACGACACTGGACCTTTAGGAATGGATTCTTCAATACCTAATCCTCCTGGGGAAAGTACAGAGATTGTCGACAGTTTGTCTATACGACACTGGACCTTTAGGAATGGATTCTTCAATACCTAATCCTCCTGGGGAAAGTACAGACATTGACGACAGTTTGTCTATACGACTCTGGACCATTAAGAATGGATTCCTCAATACCTAATCCTCCTGGGGAAAGTACAGACATTGACGACAGTTTGTCTATACGACTCTGGACCATTAAGAATGGATTCCTCAATACCTAATCCTCCTGGGGAAAGTACAGACATTGACGACAGTTTGTCTATACGACTCTGGACCATTAAGAATGGATTCCTCAATACCTAATCCTCCTGGGGAAAGTACAGACATTGACGACAGTTTGTCTATACGACTCTGGACCTTTAGGAATGGATTCTTCAATAACTAATCCTCCTGGGGAAAGTACAGACATTGACGACAGTTTGTCTATACGACTCTGGACCATTAAGAATGGATTCCTCAATACCTAATCCTCCTGGGGAAAGTACAGACATTGACGACAGTTTGTCTATACGACACTGGACCATTAAGAATGGATTCCTCAATACCTAATCCTCCTGGGGAAAGTACAGACATTGACGACAGTTTGTCTATACGACTCTGGACCATTAAGAATGGATTCCTCAATACCTAATCCTCCTGGGGAAAGTACAGACATTGACGACAGTTTGTCTATACGACTCTGGACCATTTAAAATGGATTCCTCAATACCTAATCCTCCTGGGGAAAGTACAGACATTGACGACAGTTTGTCTATACGACTCTGGACCATTAAGAATGGATTCCTCAATACCTAATCCTCCTGGGGAAAGTACAGACATTGACGACAGTTTGTCTATACGACTCTGGACCTTTAGGAATGGATTCTTCAATACCTAATCCTCCTGGGGAAAGTACAGAGATTGTCGACAGTTTGTCTATACGACACTGGACCTTTAGGAATGGATTCTTCAATACCTAATCCTCCTGGGGAAAGTACAGACATTGACGACAGTTTGTCTATACGACACTGGACCTTTAGGAATGGATTCTTCAATACCTAATCCTCCTGGGGAAAGTACAGAGATTGTCGACAGTTTGTCTATACGACACTGGACCTTTAGGAATGGATTCTCCAATACCTAATCCTCCTGGGGAAAGTACAGACATTGACGACAGTTTGTCTATACGACTCTGGACCATTAAGAATGGATTCCTCAATACCTAATCCTCCTGGGGAAAGTACAGACATTGACGACAGTTTGTCTATACGACTCTGGACCATTAAGAATGGATTCCTCAATACCTAATCCTCCTGGGGAAAGTACAGACATTGACGACAGTTTGTCTATACGACTCTGGACCATTAAGAATGGATTCCTCAATACCTAATCCTCCTGGGGAAAGTACAGACATTGACGACAGTTTGTCTATACGACTCTGGACCTTTAGGAATGGATTCTTCAATAACTAATCCTCCTGGGGAAAGTACAGACATTGACGACAGTTTGTCTATACGACTCTGGACCATTAAGAATGGATTCCTCAATACCTAATCCTCCTGGGGAAAGTACAGACATTGACGACAGTTTGTCTATACGACACTGGACCATTAAGAATGGATTCCTCAATACCTAATCCTCCTGGGGAAAGTACAGACATTGACGACAGTTTGTCTATACGACTCTGGACCATTAAGAATGGATTCCTCAATACCTAATCCTCCTGGGGAAAGTACAGACATTGACGACAGTTTGTCTATACGACTCTGGACCATTTAAAATGGATTCCTCAATACCTAATCCTCCTGGGGAAAGTACAGACATTGACGACAGTTTGTCTATACGACTCTGGACCATTAAGAATGGATTCCTCAATACCTAATCCTCCTGGGGAAAGTACAGACATTGACGACAGTTTGTCTATACGACTCTGGACCTTTAGGAATGGATTCTTCAATAACTAATCCTCCTGGGGAAAGTACAGACATTGACGACAGTTTGTCTATACGACTCTGGACCATTAAGAATGAATTCCTCAATACCTAATCCTCCTGGGGAAAGTACAGACATTGACGACAGTTTGTCTATACGACTCTGGACCATTAAGAATGGATTCCTCAATACCTAATCCTCCTGGGGAAAGTACAGACATTGACGGCAGTTTGTCTATACGACACTGGACCTTTAGGAATGGATTCTTCAATACCTAATCCTCCTGGGGAAAGTACAAACATTGACGACAGTTTGTCTATACGACTCTGGACCATTAAGAATGAATTCCTCAATACCTAATCCTCCTGGGGAAAGTACAGACATTGACGACAGTTTGTCTATACGACACTGGACCTTTAGGAATGGATTCTTCAATACCTAATCCTCCTGGGGAAAGTACAGACATTGACGACAGTTTGTCTATACGACTCTGGACCATTAAGAATGGATTCTTCAATAACTAATCCTCCTGGGGAAAGTACAGACATTAACGAAAGTTTGTCTATACGACACTGGACCTTTAGGAATGGATTCTTCAATACCTAATCCTCCTGGGGAAAGTACAGACATTGACGACAGTTTGTCTATACGACTCTGGACCATTAAGAATGAATTCCTCAATACCTAAGACTCCTGGGGAAAGTACAGACATTGACGACAGTTTGTCTATACGACTCTGGACCATTAAGAATGGATTCCTCAATACCTAATCCTCCTGGGGAAAGTACAGACATTGACGACTGTTTGTCTATACGACACTGGACTTTTAGGAATGGATTCTTCAATACCTAATCCTCCTGCGGAAAATACAGACATTGACGACAGTTTGTCTATACGATTCTGGACCATTAAGAATGAATTCCTCAATACCTAATCCTCCTGGGGAAAGTACAGACATTGACGACAGTTTGTCTATACGACACTGGACCTTTAGGAATGGATTCTTCAATACCTAATCCTCCTGGGGAAAGTACAGACATTGACGACAGTTTGTCTATACGACACTGGACCTTTAGGAATGCATTCTTCAATACCTAGTCCTCCTGGGGAAAGTACAGACATTGACGACAGTTTGTCTATACGACTCTGGACCATTAAGAATGAATTCCTCAATACCTAATCCTCCTGGGGAAAGAACAGACATAGACGACAGTTTGTCTATACGACTCTGGACCATTAAGCATGAATTCCTCAATACCTAATCCTCCTGGGGAAAGTAATGACATTGACGGCAGTTTGTCTATACGACACTGGACCTTTAGGAATGGATTCTTCAATACCTAATTCTCCTGGGGAAAGTACAGACATTGACGACAGTTTGTCTATACGACACTGGACCTTTAGGAATGGATTCTTCAATACCTAATCCTCCTGGGAAAAGTACAGACATTGACGACAGTTTGTCTATACGACACTGGACCTTTAGGAATGGATTCTTCAATAACTAATCCTCCTGGGGAAAGTACAGACATTGACGACAGTTTGTCTATACGACTCTGGACCATTAAGTATGAATTCCTCAATACCTAATCCTCCTGGGGAAAGTACAGACATTGACGACAGTTTGTCTATACGACACTGGACCATTAGGAATGGATTTTTCAATACCTAATCCTCCTGCGGAAAGTACAGACATTGACGACAGTTTGTCTATACGACTCTGGACCATTAAGAATGAATTCCTCAATACCTAATCCTCCTGGGGAAAGTACAGACATTGACGACAGTTTGTCTATACGACACTGGACCTTTAGGAATGGATTCTTCAATACCTAATCCTCCTGGGGAAAGTACAGACATTGACGACAGTTTGTCTATACGACTCTGGACCATTAAGAATGAATTCCTCAATACCTAATCCTCCTGGGGAAAGTACAGACATTGACGACAGTTTGTCTATACGTTTCTGGACCATTAAGAATGAATTCCTCAATACCTAATCCTCCTGGGGAAAGTACAGACATTGACGACAGTTTGTCTATACGACTCTGGACCATTAAGAATGAATTCCTCAATACCTAATCCTCCTGGGGAAAGTACAGACATTGACGACAGTTTGTCTATACGACTCTGGACCATTAGGATGGATTCTTCAATACATAATCCTCCTGGGGAAAGTACAGACATTGACGACAGTTTGTCTATACGACACTGGACTTTTAGGAATGGATTCTTCAATACCTAATCCTCCTGCGGAAAGTACAGACATTGACGACAGTTTGTCTATACGACTCTGGACCATTAAGAATGAATTCCTCAATACCTAATCCTCCTGGGGAAAGTACAGACATTGACGACAGTTTGTCTATACGACTCTGGACCATTAGGATGGATTCTTTAATACATAATCCTCCTGGGGAAAGTACAGACATTGACGACAGTTTGTCTATACGACACTGGACCTTTAGGAATGGATTCTTCAATACCTAATCCTCCTGCGGAAAGTACAGACATTGACGACAGTTTGTCTATACGACTATGGACTATTAAGAATGAATTCCTCAATACCTAATCCTCCTGGGGAAAGTACAGACATTGACGACAGTTTGCCTATACGACTCTGGACCATTAGGATGGATTCTTCAATACATAATCCTCCTGGGGAAAGTACAGACATTGACGACAGTTTGTCTATACGACACTGGACCTTTAGGAATGGATTCTTCAATACGTAATCCTCCTGGGGAAAGTACAGACATTGACGACAGTTTGTCTATACGACACTGGACCTTTAGGAATGGATTCTTCAATACCTAATCCTCCTGGGGAAAGTACAGACATTGACGACAGTTTGTCTATACGACTCTGGACAATTAGGATGGATTCTTCAATACATAATCCTCCTGGGGAAAGTAAAGACATTGTCGACAGTTTGTCTATACGACACTGGACCTTTAGGAATGGATTCTTTAATACCTAATCCTCCTGGGGAAAGTACAGACATTGACGACAGTTTGTCTATACGACTCTGGACCATTAGGATGGATTCTACAATACATAATCCTCCTGGGGAAAGTACAGACATTGACGACAGTTTGTCTATACGACACTGGACCTTTAGGAATGGATTCTTCAATACGTAATCCTCCTGGGGAAAGTACAGACATTGACTACAGTTTGTCTATACGACACTGGACCTTTAGGAATGGATTCTTCAATACGTAATCCTCCTGGGGAAAGTACAGATATTGACGACAGTTTGTCTATACGACACTGGACCTTTAGGAATGGATTCTTCAATACGTAATCCTCCTGGGGAAAGTACAGACATTGACGACAGTTTGTCTATACGACACTGGACCTTTAGGAATGGATTCTTCAATACCTAATCCTCCTGGGGAAAGTACAGACATTGACGACAGTTTGTCTATACGACACTGGACCTTTAGGAATGGATTCTTCAATACCTAATCCTCCTGGGGAAAGTACAAACATTGGCGACAGTTTGTCTATATGACTCTGGACCATTAGGATGGATTCTTCAATACGTAATCCTCCTAGGGAAAGTACAGACATTGACGACAGTTTGTCTATACGACACTGGACCTTTAGGAATGGATTCTTCAATACCTAATCCTCCTGGGGAAAGTACAGACATTGACGAAAGTTTGTCTATACGACTCTGGACCATTAGAATGGATTCTTCAATACGTAATCCTCCTGGGGAAAGTACAGACATTGACGACAGTTTGTCTATACGACACTGGACCTTTAGGAATGGATTCTTCAATACCTAATCCTCCTGGGGAAAGTACAGACATTGACGTCAGTTTGTCTATAAGACTCTGGACCATTAGGATTGATTCTTCAATACATAATCCTGCTGGGGAAAGTACAGACAATGACGACAGTTTGTCTATACGACACTGGACCTTTAGGAATGGATTCTTTATTACCTAATCCTCCTGGGGAAAGTACAGACATTGACGAAAGTTTGTCTATACGACACTGGACCTTTAGGAATGGATTCTTCAATACCTAGTCCTCCTGGGGAAAGTACAGACATTGACGACAGTTTGTTTATACGACTCTGGACCATTAAGAATGAATTCCTCAATACCTAATCCTCCTGGGGAAAGTACTGACATTGACGACAGTTTGTCTATACGTCACTGGACCTTTAGGAATGGATTCTTCAATACCTAATTCTCCTGGGGAAAGTACAGACATTGACGACAGTTTGTCTATACGACACTGGACCTTTAGGAATGGATTCTTCAATACGTAATCCTCCTGGGAAAAGTACAGACATTGACGACAGTTTGTCTATACGACACTGGACCTTTAGGAATGGATTCTTCAATAACTAATCCTCCTGGGGAAAGTACAGAGATTGACGACAGTTTGTCTATACGACTCTGGACCATTAAGAATGAATTCCTCAATACCTAATCCTCCTGGGGAAAGTACAGACATTGACGACAGTTTGTCTATACGACACTGGACCTTTAGGAATGGATTCTTTAATACCTAATCCTCCTGCGGATAGTACAGACATTGACGATAGTTTGTCTATACGACTCTGGACCATTAAGAATGAATTCCTCAATACCTAATCCTCCTGGGGATAGTACAGACATTGACGATAGTTTGTCTATACGACACTTGACCTTTAGGAATGGATTCTTCAATACCTAATCCTCCTGGGGAAAGTACAGACATTGACGACAGTTTGTTTATACGACTCTGGACCATTAAGAATGAATTCCTCAATACCTAATCCTCCTGGGGAAAGTAAAGACATTGACGACAGTTTGTCTATACGACTCTGGACCATTAAGAATGAATTCCTCAATACCTAATCCTCCTGGGGAAAGTACAGACATTGACGACAGTTTGTCTATACGACTCTGGACCATTAAGAATGAATTCCTCAATACCTAATCCTCCTGGGGAAAGTACAGACATTGACGACAGTTTGGCTATACGACACTGGACCTTTAGGAATGGATTCTTCAATACCTAATCCTCCTGCGGAAAGTACAGACATTGACGACAGTTTGTCTATACGACTCTGGACCATTAAGAATGAATTCCTCAATACCTAATCCTCCTGGGGAAAGTACAGACATTGACGACAGTTTGTCTATACGACACTGGACTTTTAGGAATGGATTCTTCAATACCTAATCCTCCTGCGGAAAGTACAGACATTGTCGACAGTTTGTCTATACGACTCTGGACCATTAAGAATGAATTCCTCAATACCTAATCCTCCTGGGGAAAGTACAGACATTGACGACAGTTTGTCTATACGACTCTGGACCATTAGGATGGATTCTTCAATACCTAATCCTCCTGCGGAAAGTACAGACATTGACGACAGTTTGTCTATACGACTATGGACCATTAAGAATGAATTCCTCAATACCTAATCCTCCTGGGGAAAGTACAGACATTGACGACAGTTTGTCTATACGACTCTGGACCATTAAGATGGATTCTTCAATACATAATCCTCCTGGGGAAAGTACAGACATTGAGGACAGTTTGTCTATACGACACTGGACCTTTAGGAATGGATTCTTCAATACGTAATCCTCCTGGGGAAAGTACAGACATTGCCGACAGTTTGTCTGTACGACACTGGACCTTTAGGAATGGATTCTTCAATACCAAATCCTCCTGGGGAAAGTACAGACATTGACGACAGTTTGTCTATACGACTCTGGACAATTAGGATGGATTCTTCAATACATAATCCTCCTGGGGAAAGTACAGACATTGACGACAGTTTGTCTATACGACACTGGACCTTTAGGAATGGATTCTTTAATACCTAATCCTCCTGGGGAAAGTACAGACATTGACGACAGTTTGTCTATACGACTCTGGACCATTAGGATGGATTCTACAATACATAATCCTCCTGGGGAAAGTACAGACATTGACGACAGTTTGTCTATACGACACTGGACCTTTAGGAATGGATTCTTCAATACGTAATCCTCCTGGGGAAAGTACAGACATTGACGACAGTTTGTCTATACGACACTGGACCTTTAGGAATGGATTCTTCAATACGTAATCCTCCTGGGGAAAGTACAGATATTGACGACAGTTTTTCTATACGACTCTGGACCATTAGGATGGATTCTTCAATACGTAATCCTCCTAGGGAAAGTACAGACATTGACGACAGTTTGTCTGTACGACACTGGACCGTTAGGAATGGATTCTTCAATACCTAATCTTCCTGGGGAAAGTACAGATATTGACGACAGTTTGTCTATACGACTCTGGACAATTAGGATGGATTCTTCAATACATAATCCTCCTGGGGAAAGTACAGACATTGACGACAGTTTGTCTATACGACACTGGACCTTTAGGAATGGATTCTTTAATACCTAATCCTCCTGGGGAAAGTACAGACATTGACGACAGTTTGTCTATACGACTCTGGACCATTAGGATGGATTCTACAATACATAATCCTCCTGGGGAAAGTACAGACATTGACGACAGTTTGTCTATACGACACTGGACCTTTAGGAATGGATTCTTCAATACGTAATCCTCCTGGGGAAAGTACAGACATTGACGACAGTTTGTCTATACGACACTGGACCTTTAGGAATGGATTCTTCAATACGTAATCCTCCTGGGGAAAGTACAGATATTGACGACAGTTTTTCTATACGACTCTGGACCATTAGGATGGATTCTTCAATACGTAATCCTCCTAGGGAAAGTACAGACATTGACGACAGTTTGTCTATACGACACTGGACCTTTAAGAATGGATTCTTCAATACCTAATCCTCCTGGGGAAAGTACAGACATTGACGAAAGTTTGTCTATACGACTCTGGACCATTAGGATGGATTCTTCAATACGTAATCCTAGTGGGGAAAGTAGAGACATTGACGACAGTTTGTCTATACGACACTGGACCTTTAGGAATGGATTCTTCAATACCTAATCCTGATGGGGAAAGTACAGACATTGACGTCAGTTTGTCTATACGACTCTGGACCATTAGGATGGATTCTTCAATACATAATCCTCCTGGGGAAAGTACAGACATTGACGACAATTTGTTTATACGACACTGGACCTTTAGGAATGGATTCTTCAATACGTAATCCTCCTGGGAAAAGTACAGACATTGACGACAGTTTGTCTATACGACAATGGACCTTTAGGAATGGATTCTTCAATAACTAATCCTCCTGGGGAAAGTACAGAGATTGACGACAGTTTGTCTATACGACTCTGGACCATTAAGAATGAATTCCTCAATACCTAATCCTCCTGGGGAAAGTACAGACATTGACGACAGTTTGTCTATACGACACTGGACCTTTAGGAATGGATTCTTTAATACCTAATCCTCCTGCGGATAGTACAGACATTGACGATAGTTTGTCTATACGACTCTGGACCATTAAGAATGAATTCCTCAATACCTAATCCTCCTGGGGATAGTACAGACATTGACGACAGTTTGTCTATACGACACTGGACCTTTAGGAATGGATTCTTCAATACGTAATCCTCCTGCGGAAAGTACAGACATTGACGACAGTTTGTCTATACGACTCTGGACCATTAAGAATGAATTCCTCAATACCTAATCCTCCTGGGGATAGTACAGACATTGACGACAGTTTGTCTATACGACACTGGACCTTTAGGAATGGATTCTTCAATACGTAATCCTCCTAGGGAAAGTACAGACATTGACGACAGTTAGTCTATACGACTCTGGACCATTAAGAATGAATTCCTCAATACCTAATCCTCCTGGGGATAGTACAGACATTGACGACAGTTTGTCTATACGACACTGGACCTTTAGGAATGGATTCTTCAATACGTAATCCTCCTGCGGAAAGTACAGACATTGACGACAGTTTGTCTATACGACTCTAGACCATTAAGAATGAATTCCTCAATACCTAATCCTCCTGGGGAAAGTACAGACATTGACGACAGTTTGTCTATACGACACTTGACCTTTAGGAATGGATTCTTCAATACCTAATCCTCCTGGGGAAAGTACAGACATTGACGAAAGTTTGTCTATACGACTCTGGACCATTAGAATGGATTCTTCAATACGTAATCCTCCTGGGGAAAGTACAGACATTGACGACAGTTTGTCTATACGACACTGGACCTTTAGGAATGGATTCTTCAATACCTAATCCTCCTGGGGAAAGTACAGACATTGACGTCAGTTTGTCTATAAGACTCTGGACCATTAGGATTGATTCTTCAATACATAATCCTGCTGGGGAAAGTACAGACAATGACGACAGTTTGTCTATACGACACTGGACCTTTAGGAATGGATTCTTTATTACCTAATCCTCCTGGGGAAAGTACAGACATTGACGAAAGTTTGTCTATACGACACTGGACCTTTAGGAATGGATTCTTCAATACCTAGTCCTCCTGGGGAAAGTACAGACATTGACGACAGTTTGGTCATACGACTCTGGACCATTAAGAATGAATTCCTCAATACCTAATCCTCCTGGGGAAAGTACTGACATTGACGACAGTTTGTCTATACGTCACTGGACCTTTAGGAATGGATTCTTCAATACCTAATTCTCCTGGGGAAAGTACAGACATTGACGACAGTTTGTCTATACGACACTGGACCTTTAGGAATGGATTCTTCAATACGTAATCCTCCTGGGAAAAGTACAGACATTGACGACAGTTTGTCTATACGACACTGGACCTTTAGGAATGGATTCTTCAATAACTAATCCTCCTGGGGAAAGTACAGAGATTGACGACAGTTTGTCTATACGACTCTGGACCATTAAGAATGAATTCCTCAATACCTAATCCTCCTGGGGAAAGTACAGACATTGACGACAGTTTGTCTATACGACACTGGACCTTTAGGAATGGATTCTTTAATACCTAATCCTCCTGCGGATAGTACAGACATTGACGATAGTTTGTCTATACGACTCTGGACCATTAAGAATGAATTCCTCAATACCTAATCCTCCTGGGGATAGTACAGACATTGACGATAGTTTGTCTATACGACACTTGACCTTTAGGAATGGATTCTTCAATACCTAATCCTCCTGGGGAAAGTACAGACATTGACGACAGTTTGTTTATACGACTCTGGACCATTAAGAATGAATTCCTCAATACCTAATCCTCCTGGGGAAAGTAAAGACATTGACGACAGTTTGTCTATACGACTCTGGACCATTAAGAATGAATTCCTCAATACCTAATCCTCCTGGGGAAAGTACAGACATTGACGACAGTTTGTCTATACGACTCTGGACCATTAAGAATGAATTCCTCAATACCTAATCCTCCTGGGGAAAGTACAGACATTGACGACAGTTTGTCTATACGACACTGGACTTTTAGGAATGGATTCTTCAATACCTAATCCTCCTGCGGAAAGTACAGACATTGTCGACAGTTTGTCTATACGACTCTGGACCATTAAGAATGAATTCCTCAATACCTAATCCTCCTGGGGAAAGTACAGACATTGACGACAGTTTGTCTATACGACTCTGGACCATTAGGATGGATTCTTCAATACCTAATCCTCCTGCGGAAAGTACAGACATTGACGACAGTTTGTCTATACGACTATGGACCATTAAGAATGAATTCCTCAATACCTAATCCTCCTGAGGAAAGTACAGACATTGACGACAGTTTGTCTATACGACTCTGGACCATTAAGATGGATTCTTCAATACATAATCCTCCTGGGGAAAGTACAGACATTGACGACAGTTTGTCTATACGACACTGGACCTTTAGGAATGGATTCTTCAATACGTAATCCTCCTGGGGAAAGTACAGACATTGACGACAGTTTGTCTGTACGACACTGGACCTTTAGGAATGGATTCTTCAATACCTAATCCTCCTGGGGAAAGTACAGACATTGACGACAGTTTGTCTATACGACTCTGGACAATTAGGATGGATTCTTCAATACATAATCCTCCTGGGGAAAGTACAGACATTGACGACAGTTTGTCTATACGACACTGGACCTTTAGGAATGGATTCTTTAATACCTAATCCTCCTGGGGAAAGTACAGACATTGACGACAGTTTGTCTATACGACTCTGGACCATTAGGATGGATTCTACAATACATAATCCTCCTGGGGAAAGTACAGACATTGACGACAGTTTGTCTATACGACACTGGACCTTTAGGAATGGATTCTTCAATACGTAATCCTCCTGGGGAAAGTACAGACATTGACGACAGTTTGTCTATACGACACTGGACCTTTAGGAATGGATTCTTCAATACGTAATCCTCCTGGGGAAAGTACAGATATTGACGACAGTTTTTCTATATGACTCTGGACCATTAGGATGGATTCTTCAATACGTAATCCTCCTAGGGAAAGTACAGACATTGACGACAGTTTGTCTGTACGACACTGGACCGTTAGGAATGGATTCTTCAATATCTAATCTTCCTGGGGAAAGTACAGATATTGACGACAGTTTGTCTATACGACTCTGGACAATTAGGATGGATTCTTCAATACATAATCCTCCTGGGGAAAGTACAGACATTGACGACAGTTTGTCTATACGACACTGGACCTTTAGGAATGGATTCTTTAATACCTAATCCTCCTGGGGAAAGTACAGACATTGACGACAGTTTGTCTATACGACTCTGGACCATTAGGATGGATTCTACAATACATAATCCTCCTGGGGAAAGTACAGACATTGACGACAGTTTGTCTATACGACACTGGACCTTTAGGAATGGATTCTTCAATACGTAATCCTCCTGGGGAAAGTACAGACATTGACGACAGTTTGTCTATACGACACTGGACCTTTAGGAATGGATTCTTCAATACGTAATCCTCCTGGGGAAAGTACAGATATTGACGACAGTTTTTCTATACGACTCTGGACCATTAGGATGGATTCTTCAATACGTAATCCTCCTAGGGAAAGTACAGTCATTGACGACAGTTTGTCTATACGACACTGGACCTTTAAGAATGGATTCTTCAATACCTAATCCTCCTGGGGAAAGTACAGACATTGACGAAAGTTTGTCTATACGACTCTGGACCATTAGGATGGATTCTTCAATACGTAATCCTAGTGGGGAAAGTAGAGACATTGACGACAGTTTGTCTATACGACACTGGACCTTTAGGAATGGATTCTTCAATACCTAATCCTGATGGGGAAAGTACAGACATTGACGTCAGTTTGTCTATACGACTCTGGACCATTAGGATGGATTCTTCAATACATAATCCTCCTGGGGAAAGTACAGACATTAACGACAATTTGTTTATACGACACTGGACCTTTAGGAATGGATTCTTCAATACGTAATCCTCCTGGGAAAAGTACAGACATTGACGACAGTTTGTCTATACGACAATGGACCTTTAGGAATGGATTCTTCAATAACTAATCCTCCTGGGGAAAGTACAGAGATTGACGACAGTTTGTCTATACGACTCTGGACCATTAAGAATGAATTCCTCAATACCTAATCCTCCTGGGGAAAGTACAGACATTGACGACAGTTTGTCTATACGACACTGGACCTTTAGGAATGGATTCTTCAATACCTAATCCTCCTGCGGATAGTACAGACATTGACGATAGTTTGTCTATACGACTCTGGACCATTAAGAATGAATTCCTCAATACCTAATCCTCCTGGGGATAGTACAGACATTGACGACAGTTTGTCTATACGACACTGGACCTTTAGGAATGGATTCTTCAATACGTAATCCTCCTGCGGAAAGTACAGACATTGACGACAGTTTGTCTATACGACTCTGGACCATTAAGAATGAATTCCTCAATACCTAATCCTCCTGGGGATAGTACAGACATTGACGACAGTTTGTCTATACGACACTGGACCTTTAGGAATGGATTCTTCAATACGTAATCCTCCTAGGGAAAGTACAGACATTGACGACAGTTAGTCTATACGACTCTGGACCATTAAGAATGAATTCCTCAATACCTAATCCTCCTGGGGATAGTACAGACATTGACGACAGTTTGTCTATACGAAACTGGACCTTTAGGAATGGATTCTTCAATACGTAATCCTCCTGCGGAAAGTACAGACATTGACGACAGTTTGTCTATACGACTCTAGACCATTAAGAATGAATTCCTCAATACCTAATCCTCCTGGGGAAAGTACAGACATTGACGACAGTTTGTCTATACGACACTTGACCTTTAGGAATGGATTCTTCAATACCTAATCCTCCTGGGGAAAGTACAGACATTGACGACAGTTTGTTTATACGACTCTGGACCATTAAGAATGAATTCCTCAATACCTAATCCTCCTGGGGAAAGTAAAGACATTGACGACAGTTTGTCTATACGACTCTGGACCATTAAGAATGAATTCCTCAATACCTAATCCTCCTGGGGAAAGTACAGACATTGACGACAGTTTGTCTATACGACTCTGGACCATTAAGAATGAATTCCTCAATACCTAATCCTCCTGGGGAAAGTACAGACATTGACGACAGTTTGGCTATACGACACTGGACCTTTAGGAATGGATTCTTCAATACCTAATCCTCCTGCGGAAAGTACAGACATTGACGACAGTTTGTCTATACGACTCTGGACCATTAAGAATGAATTCCTCAATACCTAATCCTCCTGGGGAAAGTACAGACATTGACGACAGTTTGTCTATACGGCACTGGACCTTTAGGAATGGATTCTTCAATACCTAATCCTCCTGGGGAAAGTACAGACATTGACGACAGTTTGTCTATACGACACTGGACTTTTAGGAATGGATTCTTCAATACCTAATCCTCCTGCGGAAAGTACAGACATTGTCGACAGTTTGTCTATACGACTCTGGACCATTAAGAATGAATTCCTCAATACCTAATCCTCCTGGGGAAAGTACAGACATTGACGACAGTTTGTCTATACGACTCTGGACCATTAGGATGGATTCTTCAATACCTAATCCTCCTGCGGAAAGTACAGACATTGACGACAGTTTGTCTATACGACTATGGACCATTAAGAATGCATTCCTCAATACCTAATCCTCCTGGGGAAAGTACAGACATTGACGACAGTTTGTCTATACGACTCTGGACCATTAAGATGGATTCTTCAATACATAATCCTCCTGGGGAAAGTACAGACATTGACGACAGTTTGTCTATACGACACTGGACCTTTAGGAATGGATTCTTCAATACGTAATCCTCCTGGGGAAAGTACAGACATTGACGACAGTTTGTCTGTACGACACTGGACCTTTAGGAATGGATTCTTCAATACCTAATCCTCCTGGGGAAAGTACAGACATTGACGACAGTTTGTCTATACGACTCTGGACAATTAGGATGGATTCTTCAATACATAATCCTCCTGGGGAAAGTACAGACATTGACGACAGTTTGTCTATACGACACTGGACCTTTAGGAATGGATTCTTTAATACCTAATCCTCCTGGGGAAAGTACAGACAATGACGACAGTTTGTCTATACGACTCTGGACCATTAGGATCATTAGGATGGATTCTACAATACATAATCCTCCTGGGGAAAGTACAGACATTGACGACAGTTTGTCTATACGACACTGGACCTTTAGGAATGGATTCTTCAATACGTAATCCTCCTGGGGAAAGTACAGACATTGACGACAGTTTGTCTATACTACACTGGACCTTTAGGAATGGATTCTTCAATACCTAATCCTCCTGGGGAAAGTACAGATATTGACGACAGTTTTTCTATACGACTCTGGACCATTAGGATGGATTCTTCAATACGTAATCCTCCTAGGGAAAGTACAGACATTGACGACAGTTTGTCTGTACGACACTGGACCGTTAGGAATGGATTCTTCAATACCTAATCCTCCTGGGGAAAGTACAGACATTGACGACAGTTTGTCTATACGACTCTGGACAATTAGGATGGATTCTTCAATACATAATCCTCCTGGGGAAAGTACAGACATTGACGACAGTTTGTCTATACGACACTGGACCTTTAGGAATGGATTCTTTAATACCTAATCCTCCTGGGGAAAGTACAGACATTGACGACAGTTTGTCTATACGACTCTGGACCATTAGGATGGATTCTACAATACATAATCCTCCTGGGGAAAGTACAGACATTGACGACAGTTTGTCTATACGACACTGGACCTTTAGGAATGGATTCTTCAATACGTAATCCTCCTGGGGAAAGTACAGACATTGACGACTGTTTGTCTATACGACACTAGACCTTTAGGAATGGATTCTTCAATACGTAATCCTTCTGGGGAAAGTACAGATATTGACGACAGTTTTTCTATACGACTCTGGATCATTAGGATGGATTCTTCAATACGTAATCCTCCTAGGGAAAGTACAGACATTGACGACAGTTTGTCTATACGACACTGGACCTTTAAGAATGGATTCTTCAATACCTAATCCTCCTGGGGAAAGTACAGACATTGACGAAAGTTTGTCTATACGACTCTGGACCATTAGGATGGATTCTTCAATACGTAATCCTAGTGGGGAAAGTAGAGACATTGACGACAGTTTGTCTATACGACACTGGACCTTTAGGAATGGATTCTTCAATACCTAATCCTCCTGGGGAAAGTACAGACATTGACGTCAGTTTGTCTATACGACTCTGGACCATTAGGATGGATTCTTCAATACATAATCCTCCTGGGGAAAGTACAGACATTGACGACAGTTTGTTTATACGACACTGGACCTTTAGGAATGGATTCTCTATTACCTAATCCTCCTGGGGAAAGTACAGACATTGACGAAAGTTTGTCTATACGACACTGGACCTTTAGGAATGGATTCTTCAATACGTAATCCTTCTGGGAAAAGTACAGACATTGACGACAGTTTGTCTATACGACACTGGACCTTTAGGAATGGATTCTTTAATACCTAATCCTCCTGGGCAAAGTACAGACATTGACGACAGTTTGTCTATACGACACTGGACCTTTAGGAATGGATTCTTCAATACGTAATCCTTCTGGGAAAAGTACAGACATTGACGACAGTTTGTCTATACGACACTGGACCTTTAGGAATGGATTCTTTAATACCTAATCCTCCTGGGCAAAGTACAGACATTGACGACAGTTTGTCTATACGACACTGGACCTTTAGGAATGGATTCTTTATTACCTAATCCTCCTGGGGAAAGTACAGACATTGACGAAAGTTTGTCTATACGACACTGGACCTTTAGGAATGGATTCTTCAATACCTAGTCCTCCTGGGGAAAGTACAGACATTGACGACAGTTTGTCTATACGACTCTGGACCATTAAGAATGAATTCCTCAATACCTAATCCTCCTGGGGAAAGAACAGACATAGACGACAGTTTGTCTATACGACTCTGGACCATTAAGAATGAATTCCTCAATACCTAATCCTCCTGGGGAAAGTACTGACATTGACGACAGTTTGTCTATACGACACTGGACCTTTAGGAATGGATTCTTCAATACCTAAATCTCCTGGGGAAAGTACAGACATTGACGACAGTTTGTCTATACGACACTGGACCTTTAGGAATGGATTCTTCAATACGTAATCCTCCTGGGAAAAGTACAGACATTGACGACAGTTTGTCTATACGACACTGGACCTTTAGGAATGCATTCTTCAATAACTAATCCTCCTGGGGAAAGTACAGAGATTGACGACAGTTTGTCTATACGACTCTGGACCATTAAGAATGAATTCCTCAATACCTAATCCTCCTGGGGAAAGTACAGACATTGACGACAGTTTGTCTATACGACTCTGGACCATTAGGATGGATTCTTCAATACCTAATCCTCCTGCGGAAAGTACAGACATTGACGACAGTTTGTCTATACGACTATGGACCATTAAGAATGAATTCCTCAATACCTAATCCTCCTGGGGAAAGTACAGACATTGACGACAGTTTGTCTATACGACTCTGGACCATTAAGATGGATTCTTCAATACATAATCCTCCTGGGGAAAGTACAGACATTGACGACAGTTTGTCTATACGACACTGGACCTTTAGGAATGGATTCTTCAATACGTAATCCTCCTGGGGAAAGTACAGACATTGACGACAGTTTGTCTGTACGACACTGGACCTTTAGGAATGGATTTTTCATTACCTAATCCTCCTGGGGAAAGTACAGACATTGACGACAGTTTGTCTATACGACTCTGGACAATTAGGATGGATTCTTCAATACATAATCCTCCTGGGGAAAGTACAGACATTGACGACAGTTTGTCTATACGACACTGGACCTTTAGGAATGGATTCTTTAATACCTAATCCTCCTGGGGAAAGTACAGACATTGACGACAGTTTGTCTATACGACTCTGGACCATTAGGATGGATTCTACAATACATAATCCTCCTGGGGAAAGTACAGACATTGACGACAGTTTGTCTATACGACACTGGACCTTTAGGAATGGATTCTTCAATACGTAATCCTCCTGGGGAAAGTACAGACATTGACGACAGTTTGTCTATACGACACTGGACCTTTAGGAATGGATTCTTCAATACGTAATCCTCCTGGGGAAAGTACAGATATTGACGACAGTTTTTCTATATGACTCTGGACCATTAGGATGGATTCTTCAATACGTAATCCTCCTAGGGAAAGTACAGACATTGACGACAGTTTGTCTGTACGACACTGGACCGTTAGGAATGGATTCTTCAATATCTAATCTTCCTGGGGAAAGTACAGATATTGACGACAGTTTGTCTATACGACTCTGGACAATTAGGATGGATTCTTCAATACATAATCCTCCTGGGGAAAGTACAGACATTGACGACAGTTTGTCTATACGACACTGGACCTTTAGGAATGGATTCTTTAATACCTAATCCTCCTGGGGAAAGTACAGACATTGACGACAGTTTGTCTATACGACTCTGGACCATTAGGATGGATTCTACAATACATAATCCTCCTGGGGAAAGTACAGACATTGACGACAGTTTGTCTATACGACACTGGACCTTTAGGAATGGATTCTTCAATACGTAATCCTCCTGGGGAAAGTACAGACATTGACGACAGTTTGTCTATACGACACTGGACCTTTAGGAATGGATTCTTCAATACGTAATCCTCCTGGGGAAAGTACAGATATTGACGACAGTTTTTCTATACGACTCTGGACCATTAGGATGGATTCTTCAATACGTAATCCTCCTAGGGAAAGTACAGACATTGACGACAGTTTGTCTATACGACACTGGACCTTTAAGAATGGATTCTTCAATACCTAATCCTCCTGGGGAAAGTACAGACATTGACGAAAGTTTGTCTATACGACTCTGGACCATTAGGATGGATTCTTCAATACGTAATCCTAGTGGGGAAAGTAGAGACATTGACGACAGTTTGTCTATACGACACTGGACCTTTAGGAATGGATTCTTCAATACCTAATCCTGATGGGGAAAGTACAGACATTGACGTCAGTTTGTCTATACGACTCTGGACCATTAGGATGGATTCTTCAATACATAATCCTCCTGGGGAAAGTACAGACATTAACGACAATTTGTTTATACGACACTGGACCTTTAGGAATGGATTCTTCAATACGTAATCCTCCTGGGAAAAGTACAGACATTGACGACAGTTTGTCTATACGACAATGGACCTTTAGGAATGGATTCTTCAATAACTAATCCTCCTGGGGAAAGTACAGAGATTGACGACAGTTTGTCTATACGACTCTGGACCATTAAGAATGAATTCCTCAATACCTAATCCTCCTGGGGAAAGTACAGACATTGACGACAGTTTGTCTATACGACACTGGACCTTTAGGAATGGATTCTTCAATACCTAATCCTCCTGCGGATAGTACAGACATTGACGATAGTTTGTCTATACGACTCTGGACCATTAAGAATGAATTCCTCAATACCTAATCCTCCTGGGGATAGTACAGACATTGACGACAGTTTGTCTATACGACACTGGACCTTTAGGAATGGATTCTTCAATACGTAATCCTCCTGCGGAAAGTACAGACATTGACGACAGTTTGTCTATACGACTCTGGACCATTAAGAATGAATTCCTCAATACCTAATCCTCCTGGGGATAGTACAGACATTGACGACAGTTTGTCTATACGACACTGGATCTTTAGGAATGGATTCTTCAATACGTAATCCTCCTAGGGAAAGTACAGACATTGACGACAGTTAGTCTATACGACTCTGGACCATTAAGAATGAATTCCTCAATACCTAATCCTCCTGGGGATAGTACAGACATTGACGACAGTTTGTCTATACGACACTGGACCTTTAGGAATGGATTCTTCAATACGTAATCCTCCTGCGGAAAGTACAGACATTGACGACAGTTTGTCTATACGACTCTAGACCATTAAGAATGAATTCCTCAATACCTAATCCTCCTGGGGAAAGTACAGACATTGACGACAGTTTGTCTATACGACACTTGACCTTTAGGAATGGATTCTTCAATACCTAATCCTCCTGGGGAAAGTACAGACATTGACGACAGTTTGTTTATACGACTCTGGACCATTAAGAATGAATTCCTCAATACCTAATCCTCCTGGGGAAAGTAAAGACATTGACGACAGTTTGTCTATACGACTCTGGACCATTAAGAATGAATTCCTCAATACCTAATCCTCCTGGGGAAAGTACAGACATTGACGACAGTTTGTCTATACGACTCTGGACCATTAAGAATGAATTCCTCAATACCTAATCCTCCTGGGGAAAGTACAGACATTGACGACAGTTTGGCTATACGACACTGGACCTTTAGGAATGGATTCTTCAATACCTAATCCTCCTGCGGAAAGTACAGACATTGACGACAGTTTGTCTATACGACTCTGGACCATTAAGAATGAATTCCTCAATACCTAATCCTCCTGGGGAAAGTACAGACATTGACGACAGTTTGTCTATACGGCACTGGACCTTTAGGAATGGATTCTTCAATACCTAATCCTCCTGGGGAAAGTACAGACATTGACGACAGTTTGTCTATACGACACTGGACTTTTAGGAATGGATTCTTCAATACCTAATCCTCCTGCGGAAAGTACAGACATTGTCGACAGTTTGTCTATACGACTCTGGACCATTAAGAATGAATTCCTCAATACCTAATCCTCCTGGGGAAAGTACAGACATTGACGACAGTTTGTCTATACGACTCTGGACCATTAGGATGGATTCTTCAATACCTAATCCTCCTGCGGAAAGTACAGACATTGACGACAGTTTGTCTATACGACTATGGACCATTAAGAATGCATTCCTCAATACCTAATCCTCCTGGGGAAAGTACAGACATTGACGACAGTTTGTCTATACGACTCTGGACCATTAAGATGGATTCTTCAATACATAATCCTCCTGGGGAAAGTACAGACATTGACGACAGTTTGTCTATACGACACTGGACCTTTAGGAATGGATTCTTCAATACGTAATCCTCCTGGGGAAAGTACAGACATTGACGACAGTTTGTCTGTACGACACTGGACCTTTAGGAATGGATTCTTCAATACCTAATCCTCCTGGGGAAAGTACAGACATTGACGACAGTTTGTCTATACGACTCTGGACAATTAGGATGGATTCTTCAATACATAATCCTCCTGGGGAAAGTACAGACATTGACGACAGTTTGTCTATACGACACTGGACCTTTAGGAATGGATTCTTTAATACCTAATCCTCCTGGGGAAAGTACAGACAATGACGACAGTTTGTCTATACGACTCTGGACCATTAGGATCATTAGGATGGATTCTACAATACATAATCCTCCTGGGGAAAGTACAGACATTGACGACAGTTTGTCTATACGACACTGGACCTTTAGGAATGGATTCTTCAATACGTAATCCTCCTGGGGAAAGTACAGACATTGACGACAGTTTGTCTATACTACACTGGACCTTTAGGAATGGATTCTTCAATACCTAATCCTCCTGGGGAAAGTACAGATATTGACGACAGTTTTTCTATACGACTCTGGACCATTAGGATGGATTCTTCAATACGTAATCCTCCTAGGGAAAGTACAGACATTGACGACAGTTTGTCTGTACGACACTGGACCGTTAGGAATGGATTCTTCAATACCTAATCCTCCTGGGGAAAGTACAGACATTGACGACAGTTTGTCTATACGACTCTGGACAATTAGGATGGATTCTTCAATACATAATCCTCCTGGGGAAAGTACAGACATTGACGACAGTTTGTCTATACGACACTGGACCTTTAGGAATGGATTCTTTAATACCTAATCCTCCTGGGGAAAGTACAGACATTGACGACAGTTTGTCTATACGACTCTGGACCATTAGGATGGATTCTACAATACATAATCCTCCTGGGGAAAGTACAGACATTGACGACAGTTTGTCTATACGACACTGGACCTTTAGGAATGGATTCTTCAATACGTAATCCTCCTGGGGAAAGTACAGACATTGACGACTGTTTGTCTATACGACACTAGACCTTTAGGAATGGATTCTTCAATACGTAATCCTTCTGGGGAAAGTACAGATATTGACGACAGTTTTTCTATACGACTCTGGATCATTAGGATGGATTCTTCAATACGTAATCCTCCTAGGGAAAGTACAGACATTGACGACAGTTTGTCTATACGACACTGGACCTTTAAGAATGGATTCTTCAATACCTAATCCTCCTGGGGAAAGTACAGACATTGACGAAAGTTTGTCTATACGACTCTGGACCATTAGGATGGATTCTTCAATACGTAATCCTAGTGGGGAAAGTAGAGACATTGACGACAGTTTGTCTATACGACACTGGACCTTTAGGAATGGATTCTTCAATACCTAATCCTCCTGGGGAAAGTACAGACATTGACGTCAGTTTGTCTATACGACTCTGGACCATTAGGATGGATTCTTCAATACATAATCCTCCTGGGGAAAGTACAGACATTGACGACAGTTTGTTTATACGACACTGGACCTTTAGGAATGGATTCTCTATTACCTAATCCTCCTGGGGAAAGTACAGACATTGACGAAAGTTTGTCTATACGACACTGGACCTTTAGGAATGGATTCTTCAATACGTAATCCTTCTGGGAAAAGTACAGACATTGACGACAGTTTGTCTATACGACACTGGACCTTTAGGAATGGATTCTTTAATACCTAATCCTCCTGGGCAAAGTACAGACATTGACGACAGTTTGTCTATACGACACTGGACCTTTAGGAATGGATTCTTCAATACGTAATCCTTCTGGGAAAAGTACAGACATTGACGACAGTTTGTCTATACGACACTGGACCTTTAGGAATGGATTCTTTAATACCTAATCCTCCTGGGCAAAGTACAGACATTGACGACAGTTTGTCTATACGACACTGGACCTTTAGGAATGGATTCTTTATTACCTAATCCTCCTGGGGAAAGTACAGACATTGACGAAAGTTTGTCTATACGACACTGGACCTTTAGGAATGGATTCTTCAATACCTAGTCCTCCTGGGGAAAGTACAGACATTGACGACAGTTTGTCTATACGACTCTGGACCATTAAGAATGAATTCCTCAATACCTAATCCTCCTGGGGAAAGAACAGACATAGACGACAGTTTGTCTATACGACTCTGGACCATTAAGAATGAATTCCTCAATACCTAATCCTCCTGGGGAAAGTACTGACATTGACGACAGTTTGTCTATACGACACTGGACCTTTAGGAATGGATTCTTCAATACCTAAATCTCCTGGGGAAAGTACAGACATTGACGACAGTTTGTCTATACGACACTGGACCTTTAGGAATGGATTCTTCAATACGTAATCCTCCTGGGAAAAGTACAGACATTGACGACAGTTTGTCTATACGACACTGGACCTTTAGGAATGCATTCTTCAATAACTAATCCTCCTGGGGAAAGTACAGAGATTGACGACAGTTTGTCTATACGACTCTGGACCATTAAGAATGAATTCCTCAATACCTAATCCTCCTGGGGAAAGTACAGACATTGACGACAGTTTGTCTATACGACTCTGGACCATTAAGAATGAATTCCTCAATACCTAATCCTCCTGGGGAAAGTACAGACATTGACGACAGTTTGTCTATACGACTCTGGACCATTAAGAATGAATTCCTCAATACCTAATCCTCCTGGGGAAAGTACAGACATTGACGACAGTTTGTCTATACGACACTGGACCTTTAGGAATGGATTCTTCAATACCTAATCCTCCTGCGGAAAGTACAGACATTGACGACAGTTTGTCTATACGACTCTGGACCATTAAGAATGAATTCCTCAATACCTAATCCTCCTGGGGAAAGTACAGACATTGACGACAGTTTGTCTATACGACACTGGACCTTTAGGAATGGATTCTTCAATACCTAATCCTCCTGGGGAAAGTACAGACATTGACGACAGTTTGTCTATACGACACTGGACTTTTAGGAATGGATTCTTCAATACCTAATCCTCCTGCGGAAAGTACAGACATTGTCGACAGTTTGTCTATACGACTCTGGACCATTAAGAATGAATTCCTCAATACCTAATCCTCCTGGGGAAAGTACAGACATTGACGACAGTTTGTCTATACGACTCTGGACCATTTGGATGGATTCTTCAATACCTAATCCTCCTGCGGAAAGTACAGACATTGACGACAGTTTGTCTATACGACTATGTACCATTAAGAATGAATTCCTCAATACCTAATCCTCCTGGGGAAAGTACAGACATTGACGACAGTTTGTCTATACGACTCTGGACCATTAAGATGGATTCTTCAATACATAATCCTCCTGGGGAAAGTACAGACATTGACGACAGTTTGTCTATACGACACTGGACCTTTAGGAATGGATTCTTCAATACGTAATCCTCCTGGGGAAAGTACAGACATTGACGACAGTTTGTCTGTACGACACTGGACCTTTAGGAATGGATTCTTCAATACCTAATCCTCCTGGGGAAAGTACAGACATTGACGACAGTTTGTCTATACGACTCTGGACAATTAGGATGGATTCTTCAATACATAATCCTTCTGGGGAAAGTACAGACATTGACGACAGTTTGTCTATACGACACTGGACCTTTAGGAATGGATTCTTTAATACCTAATCCTCCTGGGGAAAGTACAGACATTGACGACAGTTTGTCTATACGACTCTGGACCATTAGGATGGATTCTACAATACATAATCCTCCTGGGGAAAGTACAGACATTGACGACAGTTTGTCTATACGACACTGGACCTTTAGGAATGGATTCTTCAATACGTAATCCTCCTGGGGAAAGTACAGACATTGACGACAGTTTGTCTATACGACACTGGACCTTTAGGAATGGATTCTTCAATACGTAATCCTCCTGGGGAAAGTACAGATATTGACGACAGTTTTTCTATACGACTCTGGACCATTAGGATGGATTCTTCAATACGTAATCCTCCTAGGGAAAGTACAGACATTGACGACAGTTTGTCTGTACGACACTGGACCGTTAGGAATGGATTCTTCAATACCTAATCCTCCTGGGGAAAGTACAGACATTGACGACAGTTTGTCTATACGACTCTGGACAATTAGGATGGATTCTTCAATACATAATCCTCCTGGGGAAAGTACAGACATTGACGACAGTTTGTCTATACGACACTGGACCTTTAGGAATGGATTCTTTAATACCTAATCCTCCTGGGGAAAGTACAGACATTGACGACAGTTTGTCTATACGACTCTGGACCATTAGGATGGATTCTACAATACATAATCCTCCTGGGGAAAGTACAGACATTGACGACAGTTTGTCTATACGACACTGTACCTTTAGGAATGGATTCTTCAATACGTAATCCTCCTGGGGAAAGTACAGACATTGACGACAGTTTGTCTATACGACACTGGACCTTTAGGAATGGATTCTTCAATACGTAATCCTCCTGGGGAAAGTACAGATATTGACGACAGTTTTTCTATACGACTCTGGACCATTAGGATGGATTCTTCAATACGTAATCCTCCTAGGGAAAGTACAGACATTGACGACAGTTTGTCTATACGACACTGGACCTTTAAGAATGGATTCTTCAATACCTAATCCTCCTGGGGAAAGTACAGACATTGACGAAAGTTTGTCTATACGACTCTGGACCATTAGGATGGATTCTTCAATACGTAATCCTAGTGGGGAAAGTAGAGACATTGACGACAGTTTGTCTATACGACACTGGACCTTTAGGAATGGATTCTTCAATACCTAATCCTCCTGGGGAAAGTACAGACATTGACGTCAGTTTGTCTATACGACTCTGGACCATTAGGATGGATTCTTCAATACATAATCCTCCTGGGGAAAGTACAGACATTGACGACAGTTTGTTTATATGACACTGGACCTTTAGGAATGCATTCTTTATTACCTAATCCTCCTGGGGAAAGTACAGACATTGACGAAAGTTTGTCTATACGACACTGGACCTTTAGGAATGGATTCTTCAATACGTAATCCTTCTGGCAAAAGTACAGACATTGACGACAGTTTGTCTATACGACACTGGACCTTTAGGAATGGATTCTTTAATACCTAATCCTCCTGGGCAAAGTACAGACATTGACGACAGTTTGTCTATACGACACTGGACCTTTAGGAATGGATTCTTCAATACGTAATCCTTCTGGGAAAAGTACAGACATTGACGACAGTTTGTCTATACGACACTGGACCTTTAGGAATGGATTCTTTAATACCTAATCCTCCTGGGCAAAGTACAGACATTGACGACAGTTTGTCTATACGACACTGGACCTTTAGGAATGGATTCTTCAATACCTAATCCTCCTGGGGAAAGTACAGACATTGACGACAGTTTGTCTATACGACTCTGGACCATTAAGAATGAATTCCTCAATACCTAATCCTCCTGGGGAAAGTACAGACATTGACGACAGTTTGTCTATACGACACTGGACTTTTAGGAATGGATTCTTCAATAACTAATCCTCCTGGGGAAAGTACAGACATTGACGACAGTTTGTCAATACGACTCTGGACCATTAAGAATGAATTCCTCAATACCTAATCCTCCTGGGGAAAGTACAGACATTGACGACAGTTTGTCTATACGACACTGGACCTTTAGGAATGGATTCTTCAATACCTAATCCTCCTGCGGAAAGTACAGACATTGACGACAGTTTGTCTATACGACTCTGGACCATTAAGAATGAATTCCTCAATACCTAATCCTGGGGAAAGTACAGACATTGACGACAGTTTGTCTATACGACTCTGGACCATTAAGAATGAATTCCTCAATACCTAATCCTCCTGGGGAAATTACAGACATTGACGACAGTTTGTCTATACGACACTGGACCTTTAGGAATGGATTCTTCAATACCTAATTCTCCTGGGGAAAGTACAGACATTGACGACAGTTTGTCTATACGACACTGGACCTTTAGGAATGGATTCTTCAATACGTAATCCTTCTGGGAAAAGTACAGACATTGACGACAGTTTGTCTATACGACACTGGACCTTTAGGAATGGATTCTTCAATACGTAATCCTTCTGGGAAAAGTACAGACATTGACGACAGTTTGTCTATACGACACTGGACCTTTAGGAATGGATTCTTATATACCTAATCCTCCTGGGGAAAGTACAGACATTGACGACAGTATGTCTATACGACACTGGACCTTTAGGAATGGATTCTTATATACCTAATCCTCCTGGGGAAAGTACAGACATTGACGACAGTTTGTCTATACGACTCTGAACCATTAGGATGGATTCTTCAATACATAATCCTCCTGGGGAAAGTACAGACATTGACGACAGTTTGTCTATACGACACTGGACCTTTAGGAATGGATTCTTCAATACGTAATCCTCCTGGGGAAAGTACAGACATTGACGACAGTTTGTCTATACGACACTGGACCATTAAGAATGAATTCCTCAATACCTAATCCTCCTGGGGAAAGTACAGACATTGACGACAGTTTGTCTATACGACACTGGACCTTTAGGAATGGATTCTTCAATACCTAATCCTCCTGGGGAAAGTACAGACATTGACGACAGTTTGTCTATACGACACTGGACTTTTAGGAATGGATTCTTCAATACCTAATCCTCCTGCGGAAAGTACAGACATTGTCGACAGTTTGTCTATACGACTCTGGACCATTAAGAATGAATTCCTCAATACCTAATCCTCCTGGGGAAAGTACAGACATTGACGACAGTTTGTCTATACGACTCTGGACCATTTGGATGGATTCTTCAATACCTAATCCTCCTGCGGAAAGTACAGACATTGACGACAGTTTGTCTATACGACTATGTACCATTAAGAATGAATTCCTCAATACCTAATCCTCCTGGGGAAAGTACAGACATTGACGACAGTTTGTCTATACGACTCTGGACCATTAAGATGGATTCTTCAATACATAATCCTCCTGGGGAAAGTACAGACATTGACGACAGTTTGTCTATACGACACTGGACCTTTAGGAATGGATTCTTCAATACGTAATCCTCCTGGGGAAAGTACAGACATTGACGACAGTTTGTCTGTACGACACTGGACCTTTAGGAATGGATTCTTCAATACCTAATCCTCCTGGGGAAAGTACAGACATTGACGACAGTTTGTCTATACGACTCTGGACAATTAGGATGGATTCTTCAATACATAATCCTTCTGGGGAAAGTACAGACATTGACGACAGTTTGTCTATACGACACTGGACCTTTAGGAATGGATTCTTTAATACCTAATCCTCCTGGGGAAAGTACAGACATTGACGACAGTTTGTCTATACGACTCTGGACCATTAGGATGGATTCTACAATACATAATCCTCCTGGGGAAAGTACAGACATTGACGACAGTTTGTCTATACGACACTGGACCTTTAGGAATGGATTCTTCAATACGTAATCCTCCTGGGGAAAGTACAGACATTGACGACTGTTTGTCTATACGACACTGGACCTTTAGGAATGGATTCTTCAATACGTAATCCTCCTGGGGAAAGTACAGATATTGACGACAGTTTTTCTATACGACTCTGGACCATTAGGATGGATTCTTCAATACGTAATCCTCCTAGGGAAAGTACAGACATTGACGACAGTTTGTCTGTACGACACTGGACCGTTAGGAATGGATTCTTCAATACCTAATCCTCCTGGGGAAAGTACAGACATTGACGACAGTTTGTCTATACGACTCTGGACAATTAGGATGGATTCTTCAATACATAATCCTCCTGGGGAAAGTACAGACATTGACGACAGTTTGTCTATACGACACTGGACCTTTAGGAATGGATTCTTTAATACCTAATCCTCCTGGGGAAAGTACAGACATTGACGACAGTTTGTCTATACGACTCTGGACCATTAGGATGGATTCTACAATACATAATCCTCCTGGGGAAAGTACAGACATTGACGACAGTTTGTCTATACGACACTGGACCTTTAGGAATGGATTCTTCAATACGTAATCCTCCTGGGGAAAGTACAGACATTGACGACAGTTTGTCTATACGACACTGGACCTTTAGGAATGGATTCTTCAATACGTAATCCTCCTGGGGAAAGTACAGATATTGACGACAGTTTTTCTATACGACTCTGGACCATTAGGATGGATTCTTCAATACGTAATCCTCCTAGGGAAAGTACAGACATTGACGACAGTTTGTCTATACGACACTGGACCTTTAAGAATGGATTCTTCAATACCTAATCCTCCTGGGGAAAGTACAGACATTGACGAAAGTTTGTCTATACGACTCTGGACCATTAGGATGGATTCTTCAATACGTAATCCTAGTGGGGAAAGTAGAGACATTGACGACAGTTTGTCTATACGACACTGGACCTTTAGGAATGGATTCTTCAATACCTAATCCTCCTGGGGAAAGTACAGACATTGACGTCAGTTTGTCTATACGACTCTGGACCATTAGGATGGATTCTTCAATACATAATCCTCCTGGGGAAAGTACAGACATTGACGACAGTTTGTTTATATGACACTGGACCTTTAGGAATGCATTCTTTATTACCTAATCCTCCTGGGGAAAGTACAGACATTGACGAAAGTTTGTCTATACGACACTGGACCTTTAGGAATGGATTCTTCAATACGTAATCCTTCTGGCAAAAGTACAGACATTGACGACAGTTTGTCTATACGACACTGGACCTTTAGGAATGGATTCTTTAATACCTAATCCTCCTGGGCAAAGTACAGACATTGACGACAGTTTGTCTATACGACACTGGACCTTTAGGAATGGATTCTTCAATACGTAATCCTTCTGGGAAAAGTACAGACATTGACGACAGTTTGTCTATACGACACTGGACCTTTAGGAATGGATTCTTTAATACCTAATCCTCCTGGGCAAAGTACAGACATTGACGACAGTTTGTCTATACGACACTGGACCTTTAGGAATGGATTCTTCAATACCTAATCCTCCTGGGGAAAGTACAGACATTGACGACAGTTTGTCTATACGACTCTGGACCATTAAGAATGAATTCCTCAATACCTAATCCTCCTGGGGAAAGTACAGACATTGACGACAGTTTGTCTATACGACACTGGACTTTTAGGAATGGATTCTTCAATAACTAATCCTCCTGGGGAAAGTACAGACATTGACGACAGTTTGTCAATACGACTCTGGACCATTAAGAATGAATTCCTCAATACCTAATCCTCCTGGGGAAAGTACAGACATTGACGACAGTTTGTCTATACGACACTGGACCTTTAGGAATGGATTCTTCAATACCTAATCCTCCTGCGGAAAGTACAGACATTGACGACAGTTTGTCTATACGACTCTGGACCATTAAGAATGAATTCCTCAATACCTAATCCTGGGGAAAGTACAGACATTGACGACAGTTTGTCTATACGACTCTGGACCATTAAGAATGAATTCCTCAATACCTAATCCTCCTGGGGAAATTACAGACATTGACGACAGTTTGTCTATACGACACTGGACCTTTAGGAATGGATTCTTCAATACCTAATTCTCCTGGGGAAAGTACAGACATTGACGACAGTTTGTCTTTACGACTCTGGACCCTTAGGATGGATTCTTCAATACATAATCCTCCTGCGGAAAGTACAGACATTGACGACAGTTTGTCTATACGACACTGGACCTTTAGGAAAGGATTCTTTAATACCTAATCCTCCTGGGGAAAGTACAGACATTGACGACAGTTTGTCTATACGACACTGGACCTTTAGGAATGGATTCTTCAATACGTAATCCTTCTGGGAAAAGTACAGACATTGACGACAGTTTGTCTATACGACACTGGACCTTTAGGAATGGATTCTTCAATACGTAATCCTTCTGGGAAAAGTACAGACATTGACGACAGTTTGTCTATACGACACTGGACCTTTAGGAATGGATTCTTATATACCTAATCCTCCTGGGGAAAGTACAGACATTGACGACAGTATGTCTATACGACACTGGACCTTTAGGAATGGATTCTTATATACCTAATCCTCCTGGGGAAAGTACAGACATTGACGACAGTTTGTCTATACGACTCTGAACCATTAGGATGGATTCTTCAATACATAATCCTCCTGGGGAAAGTACAGACATTGACGACAGTTTGTCTATACGACACTGGACCTTTAGGAATGGATTCTTCAATACGTAATCCTCCTGGGGAAAGTACAGACATTGACGACAGTTTGTCTATACGACACTGGACCTTTAGGAATGGATTCTTCAATACCTAATCCTCCTGCGGAAACTACAGGCATTGACGACAGTTTGTCTATACGACTCTGGACCATTAAGAATGAATTCCTCAATACCTAATCCTCCTGGGGAAAGTACAGACATTGACGACAGTTTGTCTATACGACTCTGGACCATTAGGATGGATTCTTCAATACATAATCCTCCTGGGGAAAGTACAGACATTGACGACAGTTTGTCTATACGACACTGGACCTTTAGGAATGGATTCTTCAATACCTAATCCTCCTGCGGAAAGTACAGACATTGACGACAGTTTGTCTATACGACTATGGACCATTAAGAATGAATTCCTCAATACCTAATCCTCCTGCGGAAAGTACAGACATTGACGACAGTTTGTCTATACGACACTGGACCTTTAGGAATGGATTCTTCAATACCTAATCCTCCTGCGGAAAGTACAGACATTGACGACAGTTTGTCTATACGACACTGTACCTTTAGGAATGGATTCTTCAATACCTAATCCTCCTGGGGAAAGTACAGACATTGACGACAGTTTGTCTATACGACTCTGGACTATTAGGATGGATTCTTCAATATATAATCCTCCTGGGGAAAGTACAGACATGGACGACAGTTTGTCTATACGACTCTGGACCACTAGGACGGATTCTTCAATACGTATTCCTCCTGGGGAAAGTACAGACATTGACGACAGTTTGTCTATACGACACTGGACCTTTAGGAATGGATTCTTCAATACCTAATCCTCCTGGGGAAAGTACAGACATTGACGACAGTTTGTCTATACGACTCTGGACCATTAGGATGGATTCTTCAATATATAATCCTCCTGGGGAAAGTACAGACATTGACGACAGTTTGTCTATACGACACTGGACCTTTAGGAATGGATTCTTCAATACGTAATCCTCCTGGGGAAAGTACAGACATTGACGACAGTTTGTCTATACGACACTGGACCTTTAGGAATCTATTCTTCAATACGTAATCCTCCTGGGGAAAGTACAGACATTGACGACAGTTTGTCTATACGACACTGGACCTTTAGGAATGGATTCTTCAATACCTAATCCTCCTGGGGAAAGTACAGACATTGACGACAGTTTGTCTATACGACTCTGGACCATTAGGATGGATTCTTCAATATATAATCCTCCTGGGGAAAGTACAGACATTGACGACAGTTTGTCTATACGACACTGGACCTTTAGGAATGGATTCTTCAATACGTAATCCTCCTGGGGAAAGTACAGACATTGACGACAGTTTGTCTATACGACACTGGACCTTTAGGAATGGATTCTTCAATACGTAATCCTCCTGAGGAAAGTACAGACATTGACGACAGTTTGTCTATACGACACTGGACCTTTAGGAATGGATTCTTCAATACGTAATCCTCCTGGGGAAAGTACAGACATTGACGACAGTTTGTCTATACGACACTGGACCTTTAGGAAAGGATTCTTTAATACCAAATCCTCCTGGGGAAAGTACAGACATTGACGACAGTTTGTCTATACGACACTGGACCTTTAGGAATGGATTCTTCAATACGTAATCCTTCTGGGAAAAGTACAGACATTGACGACAGTTTGTCTATACGACACTGGACCTTTAGGAATGGATTCTTCAATACGTAATCCTTCTTGGAAAAGTACAGACATTGACGACAGTTTGTCTATACGACACTGGACCTTTAGGAATGGATTCTTATATACCTAATCCTCCTGGGGAAAGTACAGACATTGACGACAGTTTGTCTATACGACACTGGACCTTTAGGAATGGATTCTTATATACCTAATCCTCCTGGGGAAAGTACAGACATTGACGACAGTTTGTCTATACGACTCTGGACCATTAGGATGGATTCTTCAATACATAATCCTCCTGGGGAAAGTACAGACATTGACGACAGTTTGTCTATACGACACTGGACCTTTAGGAATGGATTCTTCAATACGTAATCCTCCTGGGGAAAGTACAGACATTGACGACAGTTTGTCTATACGACACTGGACCTTTAGGAATGGATTCTTCAATACCTAATCCTCCTGCGGAAAGTACAGGCATTGACGACAGTTTGTCTATACGACTCTGGACCATTAAGAATGAATTCCTCAATACCTAATCCTCCTGGGGAAAGTACAGACATTGACGACAGTTTGTCTATACGACTCTGGACCATTAGGATGGAATCTTCAATACATAATCCTCCTGGGGAAAGTACAGACATTGACGACAGTTTGTCTATACGACACTGGACTTTTAGGAATGGATTCTTCAATACCTAATCCTCCTGCGGAAAGTACAGACATTGACGACAGTTTGTCTATACGACTATGGACCATTAAGAATGAATTCCTCAATACCTAATCCTCCTGCGGAAAGTACAGACATTGACGACAGTTTGTCTATACGACACTGGACCTTTAGGAATGGATTCTTCAATACCTAATCCTCCTGCGGAAAGTACAGACATTGACGACAGTTTGTCTATACGACACTGTACCTTTAGGAATGGATTCTTCAATACCTAATCCTCCTGGGGAAAGTACAGACATTGACGACAGTTTGTCTATACGACTCTGGACCATTAGGATGGATTCTTCAATATATAATCCTCCTGGGGAAAGTACAGACATTGACGACAGTTTGTCTATACGACTCTGGACCATTAGGATGGATTCTTCAATACGTAATCCTCCTGGGGAAAGTACAGACATTGACGACAGTTTGTCTATACGACACTGGACCTTTAGGAATGGATTCTTCAATACCTAATCCTCCTGGGGAAAGTACAGACATTGACGACAGTTTGTCTATACGACTCTGGACCATTAGGATGGATTCTTCAATATATAATCCTCCTGGGGAAAGTACAGACATTGACGAGAGTTTGTCTATACGACACTGGACCTTTTGGAATGGATTCTTCAATACGTAATCCTCCTGGGGAAAGTACAGACATTGACGACAGTTTGTCTATACGACACTGGACCTTTAGGAATGGATTCTTCGATACGTAATCCTCCTGGGGAAAGTTCAGACATTGACGACAGTTTGTCTATACGACACTGGACCTTTAGGAATGGATTCTTCAATACCTAATCCTCCTGGGGAAAGTACAGACATTGACGACAGTTTGTCTATACGACTCTGGACCATTAGGATGGATTCTTCAATATATAATCCTCCTGGGGAAAGTACAGACATTGACGACAGTTTGTCTATACGACACTGGACCTTTAGGAATGGATTCTTCAATACGTAATCCTCCTGGGGAAAGTACAGACATTGACGGCAGTTTGTCTATACGACACTGGACCTTTAGGAATGGATTCTTCAATACGTAATCCTCCTGAGGAAAGTACAGACATTGACGACAGTTTGTCTATACGACACTGGACCTTTAGGAATGGATTCTTCAATACGTAATCCTCCTGGGGAAAGTACAGACATTGACGACAGTTTGTCTATACGACTCTGGACCATTAGGATGGATTCTTCTATATATAATCCTCCTGGGGAAAGTACAGACATTGACGACAGTTTGTCTATACGACACTGGACCTTTAGGAATGGATTCTTCAATACCTAATCCTCCTGGGGAAAGTACAGACATTGACGACAGTTTGTCTATACGACTCTGGACCATTAGGATGGATTCTTCAATATATAATCCTCCTGGGGAAAGTACAGACATTGACGACAGTGTGTCTATACGACACTGGACCTTTAGGAATGGATTCTTCAATACGTAATCCTCCTGGGGAAAGTACAGACATTGACGGCAGTTTGTCTATACGACACTGGACCTTTAGGAATGGATTCTTCAATACGTAATCCTCCTGAGGAAAGTACAGACATTGACGACAGTTTGTCTATACGACACTGGACCTTTAGGAATGGATTTTTCAATACCTAATCCTCCTGATGAAAGTACAGACATTGACGACAGTTTGTCTATACGACTCTGGACCATTAGGATGGATTCTTCAATATATAATCCTCCTGGGGAAAGTACAGACATTGACGACAGTTTGTCTATACGACACTGGACCTTTAGGAATGGATTCTTCAATACCTAATCCTCCTGGGGAAAGTACAGACATTGACGACAGTTTGTCTATACGACTCTGGACCATTAGGATGGATTCTTCAATATATAATCCTCCTGGGGAAAGTACAGACATTGACGACAGTGTGTCTATACGACACTGGACCTTTAGGAATGGATTCTTCAATACGTAATCCTCCTGGGGAAAGTACAGACATTGACGGCAGTTTGTCTATACGACACTGGACCTTTAGGAATGGATTCTTCAATACGTAATCCTCCTGAGGAAAGTACAGACATTGACGACAGTTTGTCTATACGACACTGGACCTTTAGGAATGGATTTTTCAATACCTAATCCTCCTGATGAAAGTACAGACATTGACGACAGTTTGTCTATACGACTCTGGACCATTAGGATGGATTCTTCAATATATAATCCTCCTGGGGAAAGTACAGACATTGACGACAGTTTGTCTATACGACACTGGACCTTTAGGAATGGATTCTTCAATACCTAATCCTCCTGGGGAAAGTACAGACATTGACGACAGTTTGTCTATACGACTCTGGACCATTAAGAATGAATTCCTCAATACCTAATCCTCCTGGGGAAAGTACAGACATTGACGACAGTTTGTCTATACGACACTGGACCTTTAGGAATGGATTCTTCAATACCTAATTCTCCTGGGGAAAGTACAGACATTGACGACAGTTTGTCTATACGACACTGGACCTTTAGGAATGGATTTTTCAATACCTAATCCTCCTGATGAAAGTACAGACATTGACGACAGTTTGTCTATACGACTCTGGACCATTAGGATGGATTCTTCAATACATAATCCTCCTGCGGAAAGTACAGGCATTGACGACAGTTTGTCTATACGACACTGGACCTTTAGGAAAGGATTCTATAATACCTAATCCTCCTGGGGAAAGTACAGACATTGACGACAGTTTGTCTATACGACACTGGACCTTTAGGAATGGATTCTTCAATACGTAATCCTTCTGGGAAAAGTACAGACATTGACGACAGTTTGTCTATACGACACTGGACCTTTAGGAATGGATTATTCAATACGTAATCCTTCTGGGAAAAGTATAGACATTGACGATAGTTTGCCTATACGACACTGGACCTTTAGGAATGGATTCTTATATACCTAATCCTCCTGGGGAAAGTACAGACATTGACGACAGTTTGTCTATACGACACTGGACCTTTAGGAATGGATTCTTATATACCTAATCCTCCTGGGGAAAGTACAGACATTGACGACAGTTTGTCTATACGACTCTGGACGATTAGGATGGATTCTTCAATACATAATCCTCCTTTGGAAAGTACAGACATTGACGACAGTTTGTCTATACCACACTGGACCTTTAGGAATGGATTCTTCAATACGTAATCCTCCTGGGGAAAGTACAGACATTGACGACAGTTTGTCTATACGACACTGGACCTTTAGGAATGGATTCTTCAATACCTAATCCTCCTGGGGAAAGTACAGACATTGACGACAGTTTGTCTATACGACACTGGACCTTTAGGAATGGATTCTTCAATACCTAATCCTCCTGCGGAAAGTACAGACATTGACGACAGTTTGTCTATACGACTCTGGACCATTAGGAATGAATTCCTCAATACCTAATCCTCCTGGGGAAAGTACAGACATTGACGACAGTTTGTCTATACGACTCTGGACCATTAGGATGGATTCTTCAATACATAATCCTCCTGGGGAAAGTACAGACATTGACGACAGTTTGTCTATACGACACTGGACCTTTAGGAATGGATTCTTCAATACCTATTCCTCCTGCGGAAAGTACAGACATTGACGACAGTTTGTCTATACGACTATGGACCATTAAGAATGAATTCCTCAATACCTAATCCTCCTGGGGAAAGTACAGACATTGACGACAGTTTGTCTATACGACTCTGGACCATTAGGATGGATTCTTCAATACATAATCCTCCTGGGGAAAGTACAGACATTGACGACAGTTTGTCTATACGACACTGGACCTTTAGGAATGGATTCTTCAATACGTAATCCTCTTGGGGAAAGTACAGACATTGACGACAGTTTGTCTATACGACACTGGACCTTTAGGAATGGATTCTTCTATACGTAATCCTCCTGGAGAAAGTACAGACATTGACAGTTTGTCTATACGACACTGGACCTTTAGGAATGGATTATTCAATATATAATCCTCCTGGGGAAAGTACAGACATTGACGACAGTTTGTCTATACGACTCTGGACCATTAGGATGGATTCTTCAATACGTAATCCTCCTGGGGAAAGTACAGACATTGACGACAGTTTGTCTATACGACACTGGACCTTTAGGAATGGATACTTCAATACCTTATCCTCCTGGGGAAAGTACAGACATTGACGACAGTTTGTCTATACGACACTGCACCTTTAGGAATGGATTCTTCAATACGTACTCCTCCTGGGGAAAGTACAGACATTGACGACAGTTTGTCTATACGACTCTGGACCATTAGGATGGATTCTTCAATACGTAATCCTCCTGGGGAAAGTACAGAAATTGACGACAGTTTGTCTATACGACACTGGACCTTTAGGAATGGATTCTTCAATACCTAATCCTCCTGGTGAAAGTACAGACATCGACGTCAGTTTGTCTATACGACTCTGGACCATTAGGATGGATTCTTCAATACATAATCCTCCTGGGGAAAGTACAGACATTGACGACAGTTTGTCTATACGACACTGGACCTTTAGGAATGGATTCTTTATTACCTAATCCTCCTGGGGAAAGTACAGACATTGACGAAAGTTTGTCTTTACGACACTGGACCTTTAGGAATGGATACTTCAATACGTAATCCTTCTGGGAAAAGTACAGACATTGACGACAGTTTGTCTATACGACACTGGACCTTTAGGAATGGATTCTTCAATACCTAATCCTCCTGCGGAAAGTACAGACATTGACGACAGTTTGTCTATACGACTATGGACCATTAAGAATGAATTCCTCAATACCTAATCCTCCTGGGGAAAGTACAGACATTGACGACAGTTTGTCTATACGACACTGGACCTTTAGGAATGGATTCTTCAATACCTAATCCTCCTGGGGAAAGTACAGACATTGACGACAGTTTGTCTATACGACTCTGGACCATTAGGATGGATTCTTCAATATATAATCCTCCTGGGGAAAGTACAGACATTGACGACAGTGTGTCTATACGACACTGGACCTTTAGGAATGGATTCTTCAATACGTAATCCTCCTGGGGAAAGTACAGACATTGACGGCAGTTTGTCTATACGACACTGGACCTTTAGGAATGGATTCTTCAATACGTAATCCTCCTGAGGAAAGTACAGACATTGACGACAGTTTGTCTATACGACACTGGACCTTTAGGAATGGATTTTTCAATACCTAATCCTCCTGATGAAAGTACAGACATTGACGACAGTTTGTCTATACGACTCTGGACCATTAGGATGGATTCTTCAATATATAATCCTCCTGGGGAAAGTACAGACATTGACGACAGTTTGTCTATACGACACTGGACCTTTAGGAATGGATTCTTCAATACCTAATCCTCCTGGGGAAAGTACAGACATTGACGACAGTTTGTCTATACGACTCTGGACCATTAAGAATGAATTCCTCAATACCTAATCCTCCTGGGGAAAGTACAGACATTGACGACAGTTTGTCTATACGACACTGGACCTTTAGGAATGGATTCTTCAATACCTAATTCTCCTGGGGAAAGTACAGACATTGACGACAGTTTGTCTATACGACACTGGACCTTTAGGAATGGATTTTTCAATACCTAATCCTCCTGATGAAAGTACAGACATTGACGACAGTTTGTCTATACGACTCTGGACCATTAGGATGGATTCTTCAATACATAATCCTCCTGCGGAAAGTACAGGCATTGACGACAGTTTGTCTATACGACACTGGACCTTTAGGAAAGGATTCTATAATACCTAATCCTCCTGGGGAAAGTACAGACATTGACGACAGTTTGTCTATACGACACTGGACCTTTAGGAATGGATTCTTCAATACGTAATCCTTCTGGGAAAAGTACAGACATTGACGACAGTTTGTCTATACGACACTGGACCTTTAGGAATGGATTATTCAATACGTAATCCTTCTGGGAAAAGTATAGACATTGACGATAGTTTGCCTATACGACACTGGACCTTTAGGAATGGATTCTTATATACCTAATCCTCCTGGGGAAAGTACAGACATTGACGACAGTTTGTCTATACGACACTGGACCTTTAGGAATGGATTCTTATATACCTAATCCTCCTGGGGAAAGTACAGACATTGACGACAGTTTGTCTATACGACTCTGGACGATTAGGATGGATTCTTCAATACATAATCCTCCTTTGGAAAGTACAGACATTGACGACAGTTTGTCTATACCACACTGGACCTTTAGGAATGGATTCTTCAATACGTAATCCTCCTGGGGAAAGTACAGACATTGACGACAGTTTGTCTATACGACACTGGACCTTTAGGAATGGATTCTTCAATACCTAATCCTCCTGGGGAAAGTACAGACATTGACGACAGTTTGTCTATACGACACTGGACCTTTAGGAATGGATTCTTCAATACCTAATCCTCCTGCGGAAAGTACAGACATTGACGACAGTTTGTCTATACGACTCTGGACCATTAGGAATGAATTCCTCAATACCTAATCCTCCTGGGGAAAGTACAGACATTGACGACAGTTTGTCTATACGACTCTGGACCATTAGGATGGATTCTTCAATACATAATCCTCCTGGGGAAAGTACAGACATTGACGACAGTTTGTCTATACGACACTGGACCTTTAGGAATGGATTCTTCAATACCTATTCCTCCTGCGGAAAGTACAGACATTGACGACAGTTTGTCTATACGACTATGGACCATTAAGAATGAATTCCTCAATACCTAATCCTCCTGGGGAAAGTACAGACATTGACGACAGTTTGTCTATACGACTCTGGACCATTAGGATGGATTCTTCAATACATAATCCTCCTGGGGAAAGTACAGACATTGACGACAGTTTGTCTATACGACACTGGACCTTTAGGAATGGATTCTTCAATACGTAATCCTCTTGGGGAAAGTACAGACATTGACGACAGTTTGTCTATACGACACTGGACCTTTAGGAATGGATTCTTCTATACGTAATCCTCCTGGAGAAAGTACAGACATTGACAGTTTGTCTATACGACACTGGACCTTTAGGAATGGATTATTCAATATATAATCCTCCTGGGGAAAGTACAGACATTGACGACAGTTTGTCTATACGACTCTGGACCATTAGGATGGATTCTTCAATACGTAATCCTCCTGGGGAAAGTACAGACATTGACGACAGTTTGTCTATACGACACTGGACCTTTAGGAATGGATACTTCAATACCTTATCCTCCTGGGGAAAGTACAGACATTGACGACAGTTTGTCTATACGACACTGCACCTTTAGGAATGGATTCTTCAATACGTACTCCTCCTGGGGAAAGTACAGACATTGACGACAGTTTGTCTATACGACTCTGGACCATTAGGATGGATTCTTCAATACGTAATCCTCCTGGGGAAAGTACAGAAATTGACGACAGTTTGTCTATACGACACTGGACCTTTAGGAATGGATTCTTCAATACCTAATCCTCCTGGTGAAAGTACAGACATCGACGTCAGTTTGTCTATACGACTCTGGACCATTAGGATGGATTCTTCAATACATAATCCTCCTGGGGAAAGTACAGACATTGACGACAGTTTGTCTATACGACACTGGACCTTTAGGAATGGATTCTTTATTACCTAATCCTCCTGGGGAAAGTACAGACATTGACGAAAGTTTGTCTTTACGACACTGGACCTTTAGGAATGGATACTTCAATACGTAATCCTTCTGGGAAAAGTACAGACATTGACGACAGTTTGTCTATACGACACTGGACCTTTAGGAATGGATTCTTCAATACCTAATCCTCCTGCGGAAAGTACAGACATTGACGACAGTTTGTCTATACGACTATGGACCATTAAGAATGAATTCCTCAATACCTAATCCTCCTGGGGAAAGTACAGACATTGACGACAGTTTGTCTATACGACTCTGGACCATTAGGATGGATTCTTCAATACATAATCCTCCTGGGGAAAGTACAGACATTGACGACAGTTTGTCTATACGACACTGGACCTTTAGGAATGGATTCTTCAATACCTAATCCTCCTGGGGAAAGTACAGACATTGACGACCGTTTGTCTATACGACTCTGGACCATTAGGATGGATTCTACAATACATAATCCTCCTGGGGAAAGTACAGACATTGACGACAGTTTGTCTATACGACATTGGAACTTTAGGAATGGATTCTTCAATACCTATTCCTCCTGCGGAAAGTACAGACATTGACGACAGTTTGTCTATACGACTATGGACCATTAAGAATGAATTCCTCAATACCTAATCCTCCTGGGGAAAGTTTAGACATTGACGACAGTTTGTCTATACGACTCTGGACCATTATGATGGATTCTTCAATACATAATCCTCCTGGGGAAAGTACAGACATTGACGACAGTTTGTCTATACGACACTGGACCTTTAGGAATGGATTCTTCAATACCTAATCCTCCTGCGGAAAGTACAGACATTGACGACAGTTTGTCTATACGACTCTGGACCATTAGGATGGATTCTTCAATATATAATCCTCCTGGGGAAAGTACAGACATTGACGACAGTTTGTCTATACGACTCTGGACCATTAGGATGGATTCTTCAATACGTAATCCTCCTGGGGAAAGTACAGACATTGACGACAGTTTGTCTATACGACACTGGACCTTTAGGAATGGATTCTTCAATACCTAATCCTCCTGGGGAAAGTACAGATATTGACGACAGTTTGTCTATACGACTCTGGACCATTAGGATGGATTCTTCAATATATAATCCTCCTGGGGAAAGTACAGACATTGACGAGAGTTTGTCTATACGACACTGGACCTTTTGGAATGGATTCTTCAATACGTAATCCTCCTGGGGAAAGTACAGACATTGACGACAGTTTGTCTATACGACACTGGACCTTTAGGAATGGATTCTTCGATACGTAATCCTCCTGGGGAAAGTTCAGACATTGACGACAGTTTGTCTATACGACACTGGACCTTTAGGAATGGATTCTTCAATACCTAATCCTCCTGGGGAAAGTACAGACATTGACGACAGTTTGTCTATACGACTCTGGACCATTAGGATGGATTCTTCAATATATAATCCTCCTGGGGAAAGTACAGACATTGACGACAGTTTGTCTATACGACACTGGACCTTTAGGAATGGATTCTTCAATACGTAATCCTCCTGGGGAAAGTACAGACATTGACGGCAGTTTGTCTATACGACACTGGACCTTTAGGAATGGATTCTTCAATACGTAATCCTCCTGAGGAAAGTACAGACATTGACGACAGTTTGTCTATACGACACTGGACCTTTAGGAATGGATTCTTCAATACGTAATCCTCCTGGGGAAAGTACAGACATTGACGACAGTTTGTCTATACGACTCTGGACCATTAGGATGGATTCTTCAATATATAATCCTCCTGGGGAAAGTACAGACATTGACGACAGTTTGTCTATACGACACTGGACCTTTAGGAATGGATTCTTCAATACCTAATCCTCCTGGGGAAAGTACCGACATTGACGACAGTTTGTCTATACGACTCTGGACCATTAGGATGGATTCTTCAATATATAATCCTCCTGGGGAAAGTACAGACATTGACGACAGTGTGTCTATACGACACTGGACCTTTAGGAATGGATTCTTCAATACGTAATCCTCCTGGGGAAAGTACAGACATTGACGGCAGTTTGTCTATACGACACTGGACCTTTAGGAATGGATTCTTCAATACGTAATCCTCCTGAGGAAAGTACAGACATTGACGACAGTTTGTCTATACGACACTGGACCTTTAGGAATGGATTTTTCAATACCTAATCCTCCTGATGAAAGTACAGACATTGACGACAGTTTGTCTATACGACTCTGGACCATTAGGATGGATTCTTCAATATATAATCCTCCTGGGGAAAGTACAGACATTGACGACAGTTTGTCTATACGACACTGGACCTTTAGGAATGGATTCTTCAATACCTAATCCTCCTGGGGAAAGTACAGACATTGACGACAGTTTGTCTATACGACTCTAGACCATTAGGATGGATTCTTCAATATATAATCCTCCTGGGGAAAGTACAGACATTGACGACAGTGTGTCTATACGACACTGGACCTTTAGGAATGGATTCTTCAATACGTAATCCTCCTGGGGAAAGTACAGACATTGACGGCAGTTTGTCTATACGACACTGGACCTTTAGGAATGGATTCTTCAATACGTAATCCTCCTGAGGAAAGTACAGACATTGACGACAGTTTGTCTATACGACACTGGACCTTTAGGAATGGATTTTTCAATACCTAATCCTCCTGATGAAAGTACAGACATTGACGACAGTTTGTCTATACGACTCTGGACCATTAGGATGGATTCTTCAATATATAATCCTCCTGGGGAAAGTACAGACATTGACGACAGTTTGTCTATACGACACTGGACCTTTAGGAATGGATTCTTCAATACCTAATCCTCCTGGGGAAAGTACAGACATTGACGACAGTTTGTCTATACGACTCTGGACCATTAAGAATGAATTCCTCAATACCTAATCCTCCTGGGGAAAGTACAGACATTGACGACAGTTTGTCTATACGACACTGGACCTTTAGGAATGGATTCTTCAATACCTAATTCTCCTGGGGAAAGTACAGACATTGACGACAGTTTGTCTATACGACACTGGACCTTTAGGAATGGATTTTTCAATACCTAATCCTCCTGATGAAAGTACAGACATTGACGACAGTTTGTCTATACGACTCTGGACCATTAGGATGGATTCTTCAATACATAATCCTCCTGCGGAAAGTACAGGCATTGACGACAGTTTGTCTATACGACACTGGACCTTTAGGAAAGGATTCTATAATACCTAATCCTCCTGGGGAAAGTACAGACATTGACGACAGTTTGTCTATACGACACTGGACCTTTAGGAATGGATTCTTCAATACGTAATCCTTCTGGGAAAAGTACAGACATTGACGACAGTTTGTCTATACGACACTGGACCTTTAGGAATGGATTATTCAATACGTAATCCTTCTGGGAAAAGTATAGACATTGACGATAGTTTGCCTATACGACACTGGACCTTTAGGAATGGATTCTTATATACCTAATCCTCCTGGGGAAAGTACAGACATTGACGACAGTTTGTCTATACGACACTGGACCTTTAGGAATGGATTCTTATATACCTAATCCTCCTGGGGAAAGTACAGACATTGACGACAGTTTGTCTATACGACTCTGGACGATTAGGATGGATTCTTCAATACATAATCCTCCTTTGGAAAGTACAGACATTGACGACAGTTTGTCTATACCACACTGGACCTTTAGGAATGGATTCTTCAATACGTAATCCTCCTGGGGAAAGTACAGACATTGACGACAGTTTGTCTATACGACACTGGACCTTTAGGAATGGATTCTTCAATACCTAATCCTCCTGGGGAAAGTACAGACATTGACGACAGTTTGTCTATACGACACTGGACCTTTAGGAATGGATTCTTCAATACCTAATCCTCCTGCGGAAAGTACAGACATTGACGACAGTTTGTCTATACGACTCTGGACCATTAGGAATGAATTCCTCAATACCTAATCCTCCTGGGGAAAGTACAGACATTGACGACAGTTTGTCTATACGACTCTGGACCATTAGGATGGATTCTTCAATACATAATCCTCCTGGGGAAAGTACAGACATTGACGACAGTTTGTCTATACGACACTGGACCTTTAGGAATGGATTCTTCAATACCTATTCCTCCTGCGGAAAGTACAGACATTGACGACAGTTTGTCTATACGACTATGGACCATTAAGAATGAATTCCTCAATACCTAATCCTCCTGGGAAAAGTACAGACATTGACGACAGTTTGTCTATACGACTCTGGACCATTAGGATGGATTCTTCAATACATAATCCTCCTGGGGAAAGTACAGACATTGACGACAGTTTGTCTATACGACACTGGACCTTTAGGAATGGATTCTTCAATACGTAATCCTCTTGGGGAAAGTACAGACATTGACGACAGTTTGTCTATACGACACTGGACCTTTAGGAATGGATTCTTCTATACGTAATCCTCCTGGAGAAAGTACAGACATTGACAGTTTGTCTATACGACACTGGACCTTTAGGAATGGATTATTCAATATATAATCCTCCTGGGGAAAGTACAGACATTGACGACAGTTTGTCTATACGACTCTGGACCATTAGGATGGATTCTTCAATACGTAATCCTCCTGGGGAAAGTACAGACATTGACGACAGTTTGTCTATACGACACTGGACCTTTAGGAATGGATACTTCAATACCTTATCCTCCTGGGGAAAGTACAGACATTGACGACAGTTTGTCTATACGACACTGGACCTTTAGGAATGGATTCTTCAATACGTACTCCTCCTGGGGAAAGTACAGACATTGACGACAGTTTGTCTATACGACTCTGGACCATTAGGATGGATTCTTCAATACGTAATCCTCCTGGGGAAAGTACAGAAATTGACGACAGTTTGTCTATACGACACTGGACCTTTAGGAATGGATTCTTCAATACCTAATCCTCCTGGTGAAAGTACAGACATCGACGTCAGTTTGTCTATACGACTCTGGACCATTAGGATGGATTCTTCAATACATAATCCTCCTGGGGAAAGTACAGACATTGACGACAGTTTGTCTATACGACACTGGACCTTTAGGAATGGATTCTTTATTACCTAATCCTCCTGGGGAAAGTACAGACATTGACGAAAGTTTGTCTTTACGACACTGGACCTTTAGGAATGGATACTTCAATACGTAATCCTTCTGGGAAAAGTACAGACATTGACGACAGTTTGTCTATACGACACTGGTCCTTTAGGAATGGATTCTTCAATACCTAATCCTCCTGCGGAAAGTACAGACATTGACGACAGTTTGTCTATACGACTATGGACCATTAAGAATGAATTCCTCAATACCTAATCCTCCTGGGGAAAGTACAGACATTGACGACAGTTTGTCTATACGACTCTGGACCATTAGGATGGATTCTTCAATACATAATCCTCCTGGGGAAAGTACAGACATTGACGACAGTTTGTCTATACGACACTGGACCTTTAGGAATGGATTCTTCAATACCTAATCCTCCTGGGGAAAGTACAGACATTGACGACCGTTTGTCTATACGACTCTGGACCATTAGGATAGATTCTACAATACATAATCCTCCTGGGGAAAGTACAGACATTGACGACAGTTTGTCTATACGACATTGGAACTTTAGGAATGGATTCTTCAATACCTATTCCTCCTGCGGAAAGTACAGACATTGACGACAGTTTGTCTATACGACTATGGACCATTAAGAATGAATTCCTCAATACCTAATCCTCCTGGGGAAAGTTTAGACATTGACGACAGTTTGTCTATACGACTCTGGACCATTATGATGGATTCTTCAATACATAATCCTCCTGGGGAAAGTACAGACATTGACGACAGTTTGTCTATACGACACTGGACCTTTAGGAATGGATTCTTCAATACCTAATCCTCCTGCGGAAAGTACAGACATTGACGACAGTTTGTCTATACGACTATGGACCATTAAGAATGAATTCCTCAATACCTAATCCTCCTGGGGAAAGTTTAGACATTGACGACAGTTTGTCTATACGACTCTGGACCATTATGATGGATTCTTCAATACATAATCCTCCTGGGGAAAGTACAGACATTGACGACAGTTTGTCTATACGACTCTGGACCATTAGGATGGATTCTTCAATACGTAATCCTCCTGGGGAAAGTACAGACATTGACGACAGTTTGTCTATACGACACTGGACCTTTAGGAATGGATTCTTCAATACCTTATCCTCCTGGGGAAAGTACAGACATTGAAGACAGTTTGTCTATACGACTCTGGACCATTAGGATGGATTCTTCAATACGTAATCCTCCTGGGGAAAGTACAGACATTGACGACAGTTTGTCTATACGACTCTGGACCTTTAGGAATGGATTCTTCAATACCTAATCCTCCTGGGGAAAGTACAGACATTGACGTCAGTTTGTCTATACGACTCTGGACCATTAGGATGGATTCTTCAATACATAATCCTCCTGGGGAAAGTACAGACATTGACGACAGTTTGTCTATACGACACTGGACTTTTAGGAATGGATTCTTTATTACCTAATCCTCCTGGGGAAAGTACAGACATTGACGAAAGTTTGTCTTTACGACACTGGACCTTTAGGAATGGATTCTTCAATACGTAATCCTTCTGGGAAAAATACAGACATTGACGACAGTTTGTCTATACGACACTGGACCTTTAGGAATGGATTCTTTAATACCTAATCCTCCTGGGCAAAGTACAGACATTGACGACAGTTTGTCTATACGACACTGGACCTTTAGGAATCGATTCTTCAATACGTAATCCTTCTGGGAAAAGTACAGACATTGACGACAGTTTGTCTATACAACACTGGACCTTTAGGAATGGATTCTTTAATACCTAATCCTCCTGGGCAAAGTACAGGCATTGACGACAGTGTGTCTATACGAGACTGGACCTTTAGGAATGGATTCTTCAATACGTAATCCTTCTGGGAAAAGTACAGACATTGACGACAGTTTGTCTATATGACACTGGACCTTTAGGAATGGAATCTTTAATACCTAATCCTCCTGGGGAAAGTACAGACATTGACGACAGTTTGTCTATACGACACTGGACATTTAGGAATGGATTCTTCAATACGTAATCCTTCTGGGAAAAATACAGACATTGACGACAGTTTGTCTATACGACACTGGACCTTTAGGAATGGATTCTTCAATACCTAATCCTCCTGGGGAAAGTACAGACATTGACGACAGTTTGTCTATACGACTCTGGACCACTAAGAATGAATTCCTCAATACCTAATCCTCCTGGGGAAAGTACAGACATTGACGACAGTTTGTCTATACGACACTGGACCTTTAGGAATGGATTCTTCAATACCTAATTCTCCTGGGGAAAGTACAGACATTGACGACAGTTTGTCTATACGACACTGGACCTTTAGGAATGGATTCTTCAATACCTAATCCTCCTGGGAAAAGTACAGACATTGACGGCAGTTTGTCTATACGACACTGGACCTTTAGGAATGGATTCTTCAATAACTAATCCTCCTGGGGAAAGTACAGACATTGACGACAGTTTGTCAATACGACTCTGGACCATTAAGAATGAATTCCTCAATACCTAATCCTCCTGGGGAAAGTACAGACATTGACGACAGTTTGTCTATACGACACTGGACCTTTAGGAATGGATTCTACAATACCTAATCCTCCTGCGGAAAGTACAGACATTGACGACAGTTTGTCTATACGACTCTGGACCATTAAGAATGAATTCCTCAATACCTAATCCTCGTGGGGAAAGTACAGACATTGACGACAGTTTGTCTATACGACTCTGGACCATTAAGAATGAATTCCTCAATACCTAATCCTCCTAGGGAAAGTACAGACATTGACGACAGTTTGTCTATACGACTCTGGACCATTAAGAATGAATTCCTCAATACCTAATCCTCCTGGGGAAAGTACAGACATTGACGACAGTTTGTCTATACGACACTGGACCTTTAGGAATGGATTCTTCAATACCAAATTCTCCTGGGGAAAGTACAGACATTGACGACAGTTTGTCTATACGACTCTGGACCATTAGGATGGATTCTTCAATACATAATCCTCCTGCGGAAAGTACAGACATTGACAACAGTTTGTCTATACGACACTGGACCTTTAGGAAAGGATTCTTTAATACCTAATCCTCTTGGGGAAAACACAGACATTGACGACAGTTTGTCTATACGACACTGGACCATTAGAAATGGATTCTTCAATACGTAATCCTTCTGGGAAAAGTACAGACATTGACGACAGTTTGTCTATACGACACTGAACCTTTAGGAATGGATTCTTCAATACGTAATCCTTCTGGGAAAAGTACAGACATTGACGACAGTTTGTCTATACGACACTGGACCTTTAGGAATGGATTCTTATATACCTAATCCTTCTGGGGAAAGCACAGACATTGACGACAGTTTGTCTATACGACACTGGACCTTTAGGAATGGATTCTTATATACCTAATCCTCCTGGGGAAAGTACAGACATTGACGACAGTTTGTCTATACGACTCTGGACCATTAGGGTGGATTCTTCAATACATAATCCTCCTGGGGAAAGTACAGACATTGACGACAGTTTGTCTATACGACACTGGCCTTTAGGAATGGATTCTTCAATACGTAATCCTCCTGGGGAAAGTACAGACATTGACGACAGTTTGTCTATTCGACACTGGACCTTTAGGAATGGATTCTTCAATACCTAATCCTCCTGGGGAAAGTACAGACATTGACGACAGTTTGTCTATACGACACTGGACCTTAAGGAATGGATTCTTCAATACCTAATCCTCCTGCGGAAAGTACAGACATTGACGACAGTTTGTCTATACGACACTGGACCTTTAGGAATGGATTCTTCAATACGTAATCCTTCTGGGAAAAGTACAGACATTGACGACAGTTTGTCTATACGACACTGGACCTTTAGGAATGGATTCTTCAATACGTAATCCTTCTGGGAAAAGTACAGACATTGACGACAGTTTGTCTATACGACACTGGACCTTTAGGAATAAATTCTTATATACCTAATCCTCCTGGGGAAAGTACAGACATTGACAACTGTTTGTCTATACGACACTGAACCTTTAGGAATGGATTCTTATATACCTAATCCTCCTGGGGAAAGTACAGACATTGACGACAGTTTGTCTATACGACACTGGACCTTTAGGAATGGATTCTTTAATACCTAATCCTCCTGGGAAAAGTGCAGTCATTGACGACAGTTTGTCTATACGACTCTGGACCATTAGGATGGATTCTTCAATACATAATCCTTCTGGGGAAAGTACAGATATTGACGACAGATTGTCTATACGACACTGGACCTTTAGGAATGGATTCGTCAATACGTAATCCTTCTGGGAAAAGTACAGACATTGACGACAGTTTGTCTATACGACACTGGACCTTTAGGAATGGATTCCTCAATACCTAATCCTCCTGGGGAAAGTACAGACATTGACGACAGTTTGTCTATACGACACTGGACCTTTAGGAATGGATTCTTCAATACCTAATTCTCCTGGGAAAAGTACAGACATTGACGACAGTTTCTCTATACGACACTGGACCTTTAGGAATGGATTCTTCAATAACTAATCCTCCTGGGGAAAGTACAGACATTGAAGACAGTTTGTCTATACGACTCTGGACCATTAAGAATGAATTCCTCAATACCTAATCCTCCTGGTGAAAGTACAGACATTGACGACAGTTTGTCTATATGACACTGGACCTTTAGGAATGGATTCTTCAATACCTAATCCTCCTGCGGAAAGTACAGACATTGACGACTGATTGTCTATACGACTCTGGACCATTAACAATGAATTCCTCAATACGTAATCCTCCTGGGGAAAGTACAGACATTGACGACAGTTTGTCTATACGACACTGGACCTTTAGGAATGGATTCTTCAATACCTAATCCTCCTGGGAAAAGTACAGACATTGGCGACAGTTTGTCTATACGACACTGGACCTTTAGGAATGGATTTTTCAATACCTAATCCTCCTGCGGAAAGTACAGACATTGACGACAGTTTGTCTATACGACTCTGGACCATTAAGAATGAATTCCTCAATACCTAATCCTCCTGGGGAAAGTACAGACATTGACGACAGTTTGTCTATACGACTCTGGCCCATTAGGATGGATTCTACAATACCTAATCCTCCTGGGGAAAGTACAGACATTGACGACAGTTTGTCTATACGACACTGGACCGTTAGGAATGGATTCTTCAATACCTAAACCTCCTGGGGAAAGTACAGACATTGACGACAGTTTGTCTATACGACACTGGACTTTTAGGAATGGATTCTTCAATACGTAATCCTCCTGGGGAAAGTACAGACATTGACGACAGTTTGTCTATACGACACTGGACCTTTAGGAATGGATTCTTCAATACCTAATCCTCCTGGGGAAAGTACAGACATTGACGACAGTTTTTCTATACGACTCTGGACCATTAGGATGGATTCTTCAATACCTAATCCTCCTGGGGAAAGTACAGACATTGACGACAGTTTGTCTATACGACACTGGACTTTTAGGAATGGATTCTTCAATACCTAATCCTCTTGCGGAAAGTACAGACATTGACGACAGTTTGTCTATACGACTCTGGACCATTAAGAATGAATTCCTCAATACCTAATCCTCCTGGGAAAAGTACAGACATTGACGACAGTTTGTCTATACGACACTGGACCTTTAGGAATGGATTCTTCAATACCTAATCCTCCTGGGGAAAGTACAGTCATTGACGTCAGTTTGTCTATACGACTATGGACCTTTAGGATGGATTCTTCAATACATAATCCTCCTGGGGAAAGTACAGACATTGACGACAGTTTGTCTATACGACACTGGACCTTTAGGAATGGATTATTCAATACGTAATCCTTCTGGGAAAAGTACAGACATTGACGACAGTTTGTCTATACGACACTGGACCTTTAGGAATGGATTCTTTAATACCTAATCCTCCTGGACAAAATACAGACATTGACGACAGTTTGTCTATACGACACTGGACCTTTAGGAATGGATTCTTCAATACGTAATCCTTCTGGGAAAAGTACAGACATTGACGACAGTTTGTCTATACGACACTGGAACTTTAGGAATGGATTCTTTAATACCTAATTCTCCTGGGCAAAGTACAGACATTGACGACAGTGTGTCTATACGAGACTGTACCTTTAGGAATGGATTCTTCAATACGTAATCCTTCTGGGAAAAGTACAGACATTGACGACAGTTTGTCTATACGACACTGGACCTTTAGGAATGGATTCTTCAATACCTAAACCTCCTGGGGAAAGTACAGACATTGACGACAGTTTGTCTATACGACTCTGGACCATTAAAAATGAATTCCTCAATACCTAATCCTCCTGGGGAAAGTACAGACATTGACGACAGTTTGTCTATACGACACTGGACCTTTAGGAATGGATTCTTCAATACCTAATTCTCCTGGGGAAAGTACAGACATTGACGACAGTTTGTCTATACGACACTGGACCTTTAGGAATGGATTCTTCAATAACTAATCCTCCTGGGGAAAGTACAGACATTGACGACAGTTTGTCTATACGACTCTGGACCATTAGGACGGATTCTTCAATACATAATCCTCCTGGGGAAAGTACAGACATTGACGACAGTTTGTCTATACGACACTGGACCTTTAGGAATGGATTCTTCAATACGTAATCCTCCTGGGGAAAGTACAGACATTGACGACAGTTTGTCTATACGACACTGGACCTTTAGGAATGGATTCTTCAATACCTAATCCTCCTGGGGAAAGTACAGACATTGACGACAGTTTGTCTATACGACACTGGACCTTTAGGAATGGATTCTTCAATACCTAATCCTCCTGGGGAAAGTACAGACATTGACGACAGTTTGTCTATACGACTCTGGACCATTAGGATGGATTCTTCAATACATAATCCTCCTGGGGAAAGTACAGACATTGACGACAGTTTGTCTATACGACACTGGACCTTTAGGAATGGATTCTTCAATACCTAATCCTCCTGGCGAAAGTACAGACATTGACGTCAGTTTGTCTATACGACTCTGGACCATTAGGATGGATTCTTCAATACATAATCCTCCTGGGGAAAGTACAGACATTGACGACAGTTTGTCTATACGACACTGGACCTTTAGGAATGGATTCTTCAATACGTAAACCTTCTGGGAAAAGTACAGACATTTACGACAGTTTGTCTATACGACACTGGAACTTTAGGAATGGATTCTTCAATACCTAATTCTCCTGGGGAAAGTACAGACATTGACGACAGTTTGTCTATACGACACTGGACCTTTAGGAATGGATTCTTCAATACCTAATCCTCCTGGGAAAAGTACAGACATTGACGACAGTTTGTCTATACGACACTGGAACATTAGGAATGGATTCTTCAATACTTAATCCTCCTGGGGAAAGTACAGACATTGACGACAGTTTGTCTATACGACTCTGGACCATTAAGAATGAATTCCTCAATACCTAATCCTCCTGGTGAAAGTACAGACATTGACGACAGTTTGTCTATACGACACTGGACCTTTAGGAATGGATTCTTCAATACCTAATCCTCCTGCGGAAAGTATAGACATTGACGACAGTTTGTCTATACGACTCTGGACCATTAAGAATGAATTCCTCAATACCTAATCCTCCTGGGGAAAGTACAGTCATTGACGACAGTTTGTCTATACGACACTGGAAATTTAGGAATGGATTCTTCAATACCTAATCCTCCTGGGGAAAGTACAGACATTGACGACAGTTTGTCTATACGACACTGGACCTTTAAGAATGGATTCTTCAATACCTAATCCTCCTGCGGAAAGTACAGACATTGACGACAGTTTGTCTATACGACTCTGGACCATTAAGAATGAATTCCTCAATCTCTATTCCTCCTGGGGAAAGTACAGACATTGACGACAGTTTGTCTATACGACACTGGACCTTTAGGAATGGATTCTTCAATACCTAATTCTCCTGCGGAAAGTACAGACATTGACGACAGTTTGTCTATACTACTCTGGACCATTAAGAATGAATTCCTCAATACCTAATCCTCCTGGGGAAAGTACAGACATTGACGACAGTTTGTCTATACGACTCTGGACCATTAGGATGGATTCTTCAATACATAATCCTCCTGGGAAAAGTACAGACATTGACGACAGTTTGTCTATACGACACTGGACCTTTAGGAATGGATTCTTCAATACGTAATCCTTCTGGGAAAAGTACAGACATTGACGACAGTTTGTCTATACGACACTGGACCTTTAGGAATGGATTCTTTAATACCTAATCCTACTGGGCAAAGTACAGAAATTGACGACAGTGTGTCTATACGAGACTGGACCTTTAGGAATGGATTCTTCAATACCTAATCCTCCTGCGGAAAGTACAGACATTGACGACAGTTTGTCTATACGACTCTGGACCATTAAGAATGAATTCCTCAATACCTATTCCTCCTGGGGAAAGTACAGACATTGACGACAGTTTGTCTATACGACTCTGGACCATTAGGATGGATTCTTCAATACCTAATCCTCCTGGGGAAAGTACAGACATTGACGACAGTTTGTCTATAGGACACTGGACCTTTAGGAATGGATTTTTCAATACCTAATCCTCCTGGGGAAAGTACAGACATTGACGACAGTTTGTCTATACGACACTGGACCTTTAGGAATGGATTCTTCAATACCTAATCCTCCTGCGGAAAGTACAGACATTGACGACAGTTTGTCTATACGACTCTGGACCATTAAGAATGAATTCCTCAATACCTAATCCTCCTGGGGAAAGTACAGACATTGACGACAGTTTGTCTATACGACTCTGGACCATTAAGAATGAATTCCTCAATACCTAATCCTCCTGGGGAAAGTACAGACATTGACGACAGTTTGTCTATACGACTCTGGACCATTAGGATGGATTCTTCAATACATAATCCTCCTGGGGAAAGTACAGACATTGATGACAGTTTGTCTATACGACACTGGACCTTTAGGAATGGAATCTTCAATACCTAATCCTCCTGCGGAAAGTACAGACATTGACGACAGTTTGTCTATACGACTCTGGACCATTAAGAATGAATTCCTCAATACCTAATCCTCCTGGGGAAAGTACAGACATTGACGACAGTTTGTCTATACGACTCTGGACCATTAGGATGGATTCTTCAATAGATAATCCTCCTGGGGAAAGTACAGACATTGACGACAGTTTGTCTATACGACTCTGGACCATTAGGATGGATTCTTCAATACATAATCCTCCAGGGAAAGTACAGACATTAACGACAGTTTGTCTATACGACACTGGACCTTTAGGAATGGATTCTTCAATACCTAATCCTCCTGGGAAAAGTACAGACATTGACGACAGTTTGTCTATACGACACTGGACCTTTAGGAATGGATTCTTCAATACCTAATCCTCCTGCGGAAAGTACAGACATTGACGACAGTTTGTCTATACGACTCTGGACCATTAAGAATGAATTCCTCAATACCTAATCCTCCTGGGGAAATTACAGACATTGACGACAGTTTGTCTATACGACACTGGACCTTTAGGAATGGATTCTTCAATACCTAATCCTCCTGCGGAAAGTACAGACATTGACGACAGTTTGTCTATACGACTCTGGACCATTAAGAATGAATTCCTCAATACCTAATCCTCCTGGGGAAAGTACAGACATTGACGACAGTTTGTCTATACGACTCTGGACCATTAGGATGGATTCTTCAATACATAATCCTCCTGGGGAAAGTACAGACATTGACGACAGTTTGTCTATACGACTCTGGACCATTAGGATGGATTCTTCAATACATAATCCTCCTGGAGAAAGTACAGACATTGACGACAGTTTGTCTATACGACACTGGACCTTTAGGAATGGATTCTTCAATACCTAATCCTCCTGCGGAAAGTACAGACATTGACGACAGTTTGTCTATACGACTCTTGACCATTAAGAATGAATTCCTCAATACCTATTCCTCCTGGGGAAAGTACAGACATTGACGACAGTTTGTCTATACGACTCTGGACCATTAGGATGGATTCTTCAATACCTAATCCTCCTGGGGAAAGTACAGACATTGACGACAGTTTGTCTATACGACACTGGACCTTTAGGAATGGATTCTTCAATACCTAATCCTCCTGGGGAAAGTACAGACATTGACGACAGTTTGTCTATTCGACACTGGACCTTTAGGAATGGATTCTTCAATACGTAATCTTCCTGCGGAAAGTACAGACATTGATGACAGTTTGTCTATACGACTCTGGACCATTAAGAATGAATTCCTCAATACCTAATCCTCCTGGGGAAAGTACAGACATTGACGACAGTTTGTCTATACGACTCTGGACCATTAGGATGGATTCTTCAATACATAATCCTCCTGGGGAAAGTACAGACATTGACGACAGTTTGTCTATACGACACTTGGCCTTTAGGAATGGATTCTTCAATACCTAATCCTCCTGCGGAAAGTACAGACATTGACGACAGTTTGTCTATACGACTCTGGACCATTAAGAATGAATTCCTCAATACCTAATCCTCCTGGGGAAAGTACAGACATTGACGACAGTTTGTCTATACGACTCTGGACCATTAGGATGGATTCTTCAATACATAATCCTCCAGGGGAAAGTACAGACATTGACGACAGTTTGTCTATACGACACTGGACCTTTAGGAATGGATTCTTCAATACCTAATCCTCCTGGGGAAAGTACAGACATTGACGTCAGTTTGTCTATACGACTCTGGACCATTAGGATGGATTCTTCAATACATAATCCTCCTGGGGAAAGTAGACACATTGACGACAGTTTGTCTATACGACACTGGAACTTTAGGAATGGATTCTTCAATACGTAATCCTTCTGGGAAAAGTACAGACATTGACGACAGTTTGTCTATACGACACTGGACCTTTAGGAATGGATTCTTCAATACCTAATCCTCCTGGGGAAAGTACAGACATTGACGTCAGTTTGTCTATACGACTCTGGACCATTAGGATGGATTCTTCAATACATAATCCTCCTGGGGAAAGTGGAGACATTGACGACAGTTTGTCTATACGACTCTGGACCATTAAGAATGAATTCCTCAATACCTAATCCTCCTGGGGAAAGTACAGACATTGACGACAGTTTGTCTATACGACACTGGACCTTTAGGAATGGATTCTTCAATACCTAATCCTCCTGCGGAAAGTACAGACATTGACGACAGTTTGTCTATACGACTCTGGACCCTTAGGAATGAATTCCTCAATACCTAATCCTCCTGGGGAAAGTACAGACATTGACGACAGTTTGTCTATACGACACTGGACCTTTAGGAATGGATTCTTCAATACCTAATCCTCCTGGGGAATGTACAGACATTGACGACAGTTTGTCTATACGACTCTGGACCATTAGGATGGATTCTTCAATACATAATCCTCCTGGGGAAAGTACAGACATTGACGACAGTTTGTCTATACGACTCTGGACCATTAGGATGGATTCTTCAATACATAATCCTCCTGGGGAAAGTACAGACATTGACGACAGTTTGTCTATACGACACTGGACCTTTAGGAATGGATTCTTCAATACCAAATCCTCCTGCGGAAAGTACAGACATTGACGACAGTTTGTCTATACGACTCTGGACCATTAAGAATGAATTCCTCAATACCTATTCCTCCTGGGGAAAGTACAGACATTGACGACAGTTTGTCTATACGACTCTGGACCATTAAGAATGAATTCCTCAATACATAATCCTCCTGGGGAAAGTACAGACATTGACGACAGTTTGTCTATACGACTCTGGACCATTAGGATGGATTCGTCAATACATAATCCTCCTGGGGAAAGTACAGACATTGACGACAGTTTGTCTATACGACACTGGATCTTTAGGAATGGATTCTTCAATACCTAATCCTCCTGCGGAAAGTACAGACATTGACGACAGTTTGTCTATACGACTCTGGACCATTAAGAATGAATTCCTCAATACCTAATCCTCCTGGGGAAAGTACAGACATTGACGACAGTTTGTCTATACGACTCTGGACCATTAGGATGGATTCTTCAATAGATAATCCTCCTGGGGAAAGTACAGACATTGACGACAGTTTGTCTATACGACTCTGGACCATTAGGATGGATTCTTCAATACATAATCCTCCTGGGGAAAGTACAGACAATGACGACAGTTTGTCTATACGACACTGGACCTTTAGGAATGGATTCTTCAATACCTAATCCTCCTGGGAAAAGTACAGACATTGACGACAATTTGTCTATACGACACTGGACCTTTAGGAATGGATTCTTCAATACCTAATCCTCCTGCGGAAAGTACAGACATTGACGACAGTTTGTCTATACGACTCTGGACCATTAAGAATGAATTCCTCAATACCTAATCCTCCTGGGGAAAGTACAGACATTGACGACAGTTTGTCTATACGACACTGGACCTTTAGGAATGGATTCTTCAATACCTAATCCTGCTGCGGAAAGTACAGACATTGACGACAGTTTGTCTATACGACTCTGGACCATTAAGAATGAATTCCTCAATACCTAATCCTCCTGGGGAAAGTACAGACATTGACGACAGTTTGTCTATACGACTCTGGACAATTAGGATGGATTCTTCAATACATAATCCTCCTGGGGAAAGTACAGACATTGACGACAGTTTGTCTATACGACTCTGGACCATTAGGATGGATTCTTCAATACATAATCCTCCTGGGGAAAGTACAGACATTGACGACAGTTTGTCTATACGACACTGGACCATAAGAATGAATTCCTCAATACCTATTCCTCCTGGGGAAAGTACAGACATTGACGACAGTTTGTCTATACGACTCTGGACCATTAGGATGGATTCTTCAATACCTAATCCTCCTGGGGAAAGTACAGACATTGACGACAGTTTGTCTATACGACACTGGACCTTTAGGAATGGATTCTTCAATACCTAATCCTCCTGGGGAAAGTACAGACATTGACGACAGTTTGTCTATACGACACTGGACCTTTAGGAATGGATTCTTCAATACCTAATCCTCCTGCGGAAAGTACAGACATTGACGACAGTTTGTCTATACGACTCTGGACCATTAAGAATGAATTCCTCAATACCTAATCCTCCTGCGGAAAGTACAGACATTGACGACAGTTTGTCTATACGACTCTGGACCATTAGGATGGATTCTTCAATACATTATCCTCCTGGGGAAAGTACAGACATTGACGACAGTTTGTCTATACGACACTGGACCTTTAGGAATGGATTCTTCAATACCTAATCCTCCTGCGGAAAGTACAGACATTGACGACAGTTTGTCTATACGACTCTGGACCATTAAGAATGAATTCCTCAATACCTAATCCTCCTGCGGAAAGTACAGACATTGACGACAGTTTGTCTATACGACTCTGGACCATTAGGATGGATTCTTCAATAGATAATCCTCCTGGGGAAAGTACAGACATTGACGACAGTTTTTCTATACGACTCTGGACCATTAGGATGGATTCTTCAATACATAATCCTCCTGGGGAAAGTACAGACATTGACGACAGTTTGTCTATACGACACTGGACCTTTAGGAATGAATTCTTCAATATCTAATCCTCCTGGGGAAAGTACAGACATTGACGTCAGTTTGTCTATACGACTCTGGACCATTAGGATGGATCCTTCAATACATAATCCTCCTGGGGAAAGTAGAGACATTGACGACAGTTTGTCTATACGACACTGGAACTTTAGGAATGGATTCTTCAATACGTAATCCTTCTGGGAAAAGTACAGACATTGACGACAGTTTGTCTATACGACACTGGACCTTTAGGAATGGATTCTTTAATACCTAATCCTACTGGGCAAAGTACAGACATTGACGACAGTGTGTCTATACGAGACTGGACCTTTAGGAATGGATTCTTCAATACCTAATCCTCCTGCGGAAAGTACAGACATTGACGACAGTTTGTCTATACGACTCTGGACCATTAAGAATGAATTCCTCAATACCTATTCCTCCTGGGGAAAGTACAGACATTGACGACAGTTTGTCTATACGACTCTGGACCATTAAGAATGAATTCCTCAATACCTAATCCTCCTGGGGAAAGTACAGACATTGACGACAGTTTGTCTATACGACTCTGGTCCATTAGGATGGATTCGTCAATACATAATCCTCCTGGGGAAGGTACAGACATTGACGACAGTTTTTCTATACGACACTGGACCTTTAGGAATGGATTCTTCAATACCTAATCCTCCTGCGGAAAGTACAGACATTGACGACAGTTTGTCTATACGACTCTGGACCATTAAGAATGAATTCCTCAATACCTAATCCTCCTGGGGAAAGTACAGACATTGACGACAGTTTGTCTATACGACTCTGGACCATTAGGATGGATTCTTCAATAGATAATCCTCCTGGGGTAAGTACAGACATTGACGACAGTTTGTCTATACGACTCTGGACCATTAGGATGGATTCTTCAATACATAATCCTCCTGGGGAAAGTACAGACATTGACGACAGATTGTCTATACGACACTGGACCTTTAGGAATGGATTCTTCAATACCTAATCCTCCTGGGGAAAGTACAGACATTGACGTCAGTTTGTCTATACGACTCTGGACCATTAGTATGGATTCTTCAATATATAATCCTCCTGGGGAAAGTAGAGACATTGACGACAGTTTGTCTATACGACTCTGGACCATTAAGAATGAATTCCTCAATACCTAATCCTCCTGGGGAAAGTACAGACATTGACGACAGTTTGTCTATACGACTCTGGACCATTAGGATGGATTCTTCAATACCTAATCCTCCTGCGGAAAGTACAGACATTGACGACAGTTTGTCTATACGACTCTGGACCATTAAGAATGAATTCCTAAATACCTATTCCTCCTGGGGAAAGTACAGACATTGACGACAGTTTGTCTATACGACTCTGGACCATTAGGATGGATTCTTCAATACCTAATCCTCCTGGGGAAAGTACAGACATTGACGACAGTTTGTCTATACGACACTGGACCTTTAGGAATGGATTCTTCAATACCTAATCCTCCTGGGGAAAGTACAGACATTGACGACATTTTGTCTATACGACACTGGACCTTTAGGAATGGATTCTTCAATACCTAATCCTCCTGCGGAAAGTACAGACATTGACGACAGTTTGTCTATACGACTCTGGACCATTAAGAATGAATTCCTCAATACCTAATCCTCCTGGGGAAAGTACAGACATTGACGACAGTTTGTCTATACGACTCTGGACCATTAGGATGGATTCTTCAATACATAATCCTCCTGGGGAAAGTACAGACATTGACGACAGTTTGTCTATACGACACTGGACCTTTAGGAATGGATTCTTCAATACCTAATCCTCCTGGGGAAAGTACAGACATTGACGTCAGTTTGTCTATACGACTCTGGACCATTAGGATGGATTCTTCAATACATAATCCTCCTGGGGAAAGTAGAGACATTGACGACAGTTTGTCTATACGACACTGGACCTTTAGGAATGGATTCTTCAATACGTAATCCTTCTGGGAAAAGTACAGACATTGACGACAGTTTGTCTATACGACACTGGACCTTTAGGAATGGATTCTTCAATACCTAATCCTCCTGCGGAAAGTACAGACATTGACGACAGTTTGTCTATACGACTCTGGACCATTAAGAATGAATTCCTCAATACCTAATCCTCCTGGGGAAAGTACAGACATTGACGACAGTTTGTCTATACGACTCTGGACCATTAGGATGGATTCTTCAATACATAATCCTCCTGGGGAAAGTACAGACATTGACCACAGTTTGTCTATTCGACTCTGGACCATTAGGATGGATTCTTCAATACATAATCCTCCTGGGGAAAGTACAGACATTGACGACAGTTTGTCTATACGACACTGGACCTTTAGGAATGGATTCTTCAATACCTAATCCTCCTGCGGAAAGTACAGACATTGACGACAGTTTGTCTATACGACTCTGGACCATTAAGAATGAATTCCTCAATACCTAATCCTCCTGCGGAAAGTACAGACATTGACGACAGTTTGTCTATACGACTCTGGACCATTAGGATGGATTCTTCAATACATTATCCTCCTGGGGAAACTACAGACATTGACGACAGTTTGTCTATACGACACTGGACCATTAGGATGGATTCTTCAATACATAATCCTCCTGGGGAAAGTACAGACATTGACGACAGTTTGTCTATACGACACTGGACCTTTAGGAATGGATTCTTCAATACCTAATCCTCCTGGGGAAAGTACAGACATTGACGTCAGTTTATCTATACGACTCTGGACCATTAGTATGGATTCTTCAATATATAATCCTCCTGGGGAAAGTAGAGACATTGACGACAGTTTGTCTATACGACTCTGGACCATTAAGAATGAATTCCTCAATACCTAATCCTCCTGGGGAAAGTACAGACATTGACGACAGTTTGTCTATACGACTCTGGACCATTAGGATGGATTCTTCAATACCTAATCCTCCTGCGGAAAGTACAGACATTGACGACAGTTTGTCTATACGACTCTGGACCATTAAGAATGAATTCCTAAATACCTATTCCTCCTGGGGAAAGTACAGACATTGACGACAGTTTGTCTATACGACTCTGGACCATTAGGATGGATTCTTCAATACCTAATCCTCCTGGGGAAAGTACAGACATTGACGACAGTTTGTCTATACGACACTGGACCTTTAGGAATGGATTCTTCAATACCTAATCCTCCTGGGGAAAGTACAGACATTGACGACATTTTGTCTATACGACACTGGACCTTTAGGAATGGATTCTTCAATACCTAATCCTCCTGCGGAAAGTACAGACATTGACGACAGTTTGTCTATACGACTCTGGACCATTAAGAATGAATTCCTCAATACCTAATCCTCCTGGGGAAAGTACAGACATTGACGACAGTTTGTCTATACGACTCTGGACCATTAGGATGGATTCTTCAATACATAATCCTCCTGGGGAAAGTACAGACATTGACGACAGTTTGTCTATACGACACTGGACCTTTAGGAATGGATTCTTCAATACCTAATCCTCCTGGGGAAAGTACAGACATTGACGTCAGTTTGTCTATACGACTCTGGACCATTAGGATGGATTCTTCAATACATAATCCTCCTGGGGAAAGTAGAGACATTGACGACAGTTTGTCTATACGACACTGGACCTTTAGGAATGGATTCTTCAATACGTAATCCTTCTGGGAAAAGTACAGACATTGACGACAGTTTGTCTATACGACACTGGACCTTTAGGAATGGATTCTTCAATACCTAATCCTCCTGCGGAAAGTACAGACATTGACGACAGTTTGTCTATACGACTCTGGACCATTAAGAATGAATTCCTCAATACCTAATCCTCCTGGGGAAAGTACAGACATTGACGACAGTTTGTCTATACGACTCTGGACCATTAGGATGGATTCTTCAATACATAATCCTCCTGGGGAAAGTACAGACATTGACCACAGTTTGTCTATTCGACTCTGGACCATTAGGATGGATTCTTCAATACATAATCCTCCTGGGGAAAGTACAGACATTGACGACAGTTTGTCTATACGACACTGGACCTTTAGGAATGGATTCTTCAATACCTAATCCTCCTGCGGAAAGTACAGACATTGACGACAGTTTGTCTATACGACTCTGGACCATTAAGAATGAATTCCTCAATACCTAATCCTCCTGCGGAAAGTACAGACATTGACGACAGTTTGTCTATACGACTCTGGACCATTAGGATGGATTCTTCAATACATTATCCTCCTGGGGAAAGTACAGACATTGACGACAGTTTGTCTATACGACACTGGACCTTTAGGAATGGATTCTTCAATACCTAATCCTCCTGCGGAAAGTACAGACATTGACGACAGTTTGTCTATACGACTCTGGACCATTAAGAATGAATTCCTCAATACCTAATCCTCCTGGGGAAAGTACAGACATTGACGACAGTTTGTCTATACGACTCTGGACCATTAGGATGGATTCTTCAATACATAATCCTCCTGGGGAAAGTACAGACATTGACGACAGTTTGTCTATACGACACTGGACCTTTAGGAATGGATTCTTCAATACCTAATCCTCCTGCGGAAAGTACAGACATTGACGACAGTTTGTCTATACGACTCTGGACCATTAAGAATGAATTCCTCAATACCTAATCCTCCAGGGGAAAGTACAGACATTGACGACAGTTTGTCTATACGACTCTGGACCATTAGGATGGATTCTTCAATAGATAATCCTCCTGGGGTAAGTACAGACATTGACGACAGTTTGTCTATACGACTCTGGACCATTAGGATGGATTCTTCAATACATAATCCTCCTGGGGAAAGTACAGACATTGACGACAGTTTGTCTATACGACACTGGACCTTTAGGAATGGATTCTTCAATACCTAATCCTCCTGGGGAAAGTACAGACATTGACGTCAGTTTGTCTATACGACTCTGGACCATTAGGATGGATTCTTCAATATATAATCCTCCTGGGGAAAGTAGAGAAATTGACGACAGTTTGTCTATACGACTCTGGACCATTAAGAATGAATTCCTCAATACCTAATCCTCCTGGGGAAAGTACAGACATTGACGACAGTTTGTCTATACGACTCTGGACCATTAGGATGGATTCTTCAATACCTAATCCTCCTGCGGAAAGTACAGACATTGACGACAGTTTGTCTATACGACTCTGGACCATTAAGAATGAATTCCTAAATACCTATTCCTCCTGGGGAAAGTACAGACATTGACGACAGTTTGTCTATACGACTCTGGACCATTAGGATGGATTCTTCAATACCTAATCCTCCTGGGGAAAGTACAGACATTGACGACAGTTTGTCTATACGACACTGGACCTTTAGGAATGGATTCTTCAATACCTAATCCTCCTGGGGAAAGTACAGACATTGACGACATTTTGTCTATACGACACTGGACCTTTAGGAATGGATTCTTCAATACCTAATCCTCCTGCGGAAAGTACAGACATTGACGACAGTTTGTCTATACGACTCTGGACCATTAAGAATGAATTCCTCAATACCTAATCCTCCTGGGGAAAGTACAGACATTGACGACAGTTTGTCTATACGACTCTGGACCATTAGGATGGATTCTTCAATACATAATCCTCCTGGGGAAAGTACAGACATTGACGACAGTTTGTCTATACGACACTGGACCTTTAGGAATGGATTCTTCAATACGTAATCCTTCTGGGAAAAGTACAGACATTGACGACAGTTTGTCTATACGACACTGGACCTTTAGGAATGGATTCTTCAATACCTAATCCTCCTGCGGAAAGTACAGACATTGACGACAGTTTGTCTATACGACTCTGGACCATTAAGAATGAATTCCTCAATACCTAATCCTCCTGGGGAAAGTACAGACATTGACGACAGTTTGTCTATACGACTCTGGACCATTAGGATGGATTCTTCAATAAATAATCCTCCTGGGGAAAGTACAGACATTGACCACAGTTTGTCTATTCGACTCTGGACCATTAGGATGGATTCTTCAATACATAATCCTCCTGGGGAAAGTACAGACATTGACGACAGTTTGTCTATACGACACTGGACCTTTAGGAATGGATTCTTCAATACCTAATCCTCCTGCGGAAAGTACAGACATTGACGACAGTTTGTCTATACGACTCTGGACCATTAAGAATGAATTCCTCAATACCTAATCCTCCTGCGAAAAGTACAGACATTGACGACAGTTTGTCTATACGACTCTGGACCATTAGGATGGATTCTTCAATACATTATCCTCCTGGGGAAAGTACAGACATTGACGATAGTTTGTCTATACGACACTGGACCTTTAGGAATGGATTCTTCAATACCTAATCCTCCTGCGGAAAGTACAGACATTGACGACAGTTTGTCTATACGACTCTGGACCATTAAGAATGAATTCCTCAATACCTAATCCTCCTGGGGAAAGTGCAGACATTGACGACAGTTTGTCTATACGACTCTGGACCATTAGGATGGATTCTTCAATACATAATCCTCCTGGGGAAAGTGGAGACATTGACGACAGTTTGTCTATACGACTCTGGACCATTAAGAATGAATTCCTCAATACCTAATCCTCCTGGGGAAAGTACAGACATTGACGACAGTTTGTCTATACGACACTGGACCTTTAGGAATGGATTCTTCAATACCTAATCCTCCTGCGGAAAGTACAGACATTGACGACAGTTTGTCTATACGACTCTGGACCCTTAGGAATGAATTCCTCAATACCTAATCCTCCTGGGGAAAGTACAGACATTGACGACAGTTTGTATATACGACACTGGACCTTTAGGAATGGATTCTTCAATACCTAATCCTCCTGGGGAATGTACAGACATTGACGACAGTTTGTCTATACGACTCTGGACCATTAGGATGGATTCTTCAATACATAATCCTCCTGGGGAAAGTACAGACATTGACGACAGTTTGTCTATACGACTCTGGACCATTAGGATGGATTCTTCAATACATAATCCTCCTGGGGAAAGTACAGACATTGACGACAGTTTGTCTATACGACACTGGACCTTTAGGAATGGATTCTTCAATACCAAATCCTCCTGCGGAAAGTACAGACATTGACGACAGTTTGTCTATACGACTCTGGACCATTAAGAATGAATTCCTCAATACCTATTCCTCCTGGGGAAAGTACAGACATTGACGACAGTTTGTCTATACGACTCTGGACCATTAAGAATGAATTCCTCAATACCTAATCCTCCTGGGGAAAGTACAGACATTGACGACAGTTTGTCTATACGACACTGGACCTTTAGGAATGGATTCTTCAATACCTAATCCTCCTGCGGAAAGTACAGACATTGACGACAGTTTGTCTATACGACTCTGGACCCTTAGGAATGAATTCCTCAATACCTAATCCTCCTGGGGAAAGTACAGACATTGACGACAGTTTGTCTATACGACACTGGACCTTTAGGAATGGATTCTTCAATACCTAATCCTCCTGGGGAATGTACAGACATTGACGACAGTTTGTCTATACGACTCTGGACCATTAGGATGGATTCTTCAATACATAATCCTCCTGGGGAAAGTACAGACATTGACGACAGTTTGTCTATACGACTCTGGACCATTAGGATGGATTCTTCAATACATAATCCTCCTGGGGAAAGTACAGACATTGACGACAGTTTGTCTATACGACACTATACCTTTAGGAATGGATTCTTCAATACCAAATCCTCCTGCGGAAAGTACAGACATTGACGACAGTTTGTCTATACGACTCTGGACCATTAAGAATGAATTCCTCAATACCTATTCCTCCTGGGGAAAGTACAGACATTGACGACAGTTTGTCTATACGACTCTGGACCATTAAGAATGAATTCCTCAATACATAATCCTCCTGGGGAAAGTACAGACATTGACGACAGTTTGTCTATACGACTCTGGACCATTAGGATGGATTCGTCAATACATAATCCTCCTGGGGAAAGTACAGACATTGACGACAGTTTGTCTATACGACACTGGATCTTTAGGAATGGATTCTTCAATACCTAATCCTCCTGCGGAAAGTACAGACATTGACGACAGTTTGTCTATACGACTCTGGACCATTAAGAATGAATTCCTCAATACCTAATCCTCCTGGGGAAAGTACAGACATTGACGACAGTTTGTCTATACGACTCTGGACCATTAGGATGGATTCTTCAATAGATAATCCTCCTGGGGAAAGTACAGACATTGACGACAGTTTGTCTATACGACTCTGGACCATTAGGATGGATTCTTCAATACATAATCCTCCTGGGGAAAGTACAGACAATGACGACAGTTTGTCTATACGACACTGGACCTTTAGGAATGGATTCTTCAATACCTAATCCTCCTGGGAAAAGTACAGACATTGACGACAGTTTGTCTATACGACACTGGACCTTTAGGAATGGATTCTTCAATACCTAATCCTCCTGCGGAAAGTACAGACATTGACGACAGTTTGTCTATACGACTCTGGACCATTAAGAATGAATTCCTCAATACCTAATCCTCCTGGGGAAAGTACAGACATTGACGACAGTTTGTCTATACGACACTGGACCTTTAGGAATGGATTCTTCAATACCTAATCCTGCTGCGGAAAGTACAGACATTGACGACAGTTTGTCTATACGACTCTGGACCATTAAGAATGAATTCCTCAATACCTTATCCTCCTGGGGAAAGTACAGACATTGACGACAGTTTGTCTATACGACTCTGGACAATTAGGATGGATTCTTCAATACATAATCCTCCTGGGGAAAGTACAGACATTGACGACAGTTTGTCTATACGACTCTGGACCATTAGGATGGATTCTTCAATACATAATCCTTCTGGGGAAAGTACAGACATTGACGACAGTTTGTCTATACGACACTGGACCATAAGAATGAATTCCTAAATACCTATTCCTCCTGGGGAAAGTACAGACATTGACGACAGTTTGTCTATACGACTCTGGACCATTAGGATGGATTCTTCAATACCTAATCCTCCTGGGGAAAGTACAGACATTGACGACAGTTTGTCTATACGACACTGGACCTTTAGGAATGGATTCTTCAATACCTAATCCTCCTGGGGAAAGTACAGACATTGACGACAGTTTGTCTAAACGACACTGGACCTTTAGGAATGGATTCTTCAATACCTAATCCTCCTGCGGAAAGTACAGACATTGACGACAGTTTGTCTATACGACTCTGGACCATTAAGAATGAATTCCTCAATACCTAATCCTCCTGCGGAAAGTACAGACATTGACGACAGTTTGTCTATACGACTCTGGACCATTAGGATGGATTCTTCAATACATTATCCTCCTGGGGAAAGTACAGACATTGACGACAGTTTGTCTATACGACACTGGACCTTTAGGAATGGATTCTTCAATACCTAATCCTCCTGCGGAAAGTACAGACATTGACGACAGTTTGTCTATACGACTCTGGACCATTAAGAATGAATTCCTCAATACCTAATCCTCCTGCGGAAAGTACAGACATTGACGACAGTTTGTCTATACGACTCTGGACCATTAGGATGGATTCTTCAATAGATAATCCTCCTGGGGAAAGTACAGACATTGACGACAGTTTTTCTATACGACTCTGGACCATTAGGATGGATTCTTCAATACATAATCCTCCTGGGGAAAGTACAGACATTGACGACAGTTTGTCTATACGACACTGGACCTTTAGGAATGAATTCTTCAATATCTAATCCTCCTGGGGAAAGTACAGACATTGACGTCAGTTTGTCTATACGACTCTGGACCATTAGGATGGATCCTTCAATACATAATCCTCCTGGGGAAAGTAGAGACATTGACGACAGTTTGTCTATACGACACTGGAACTTTAGGAATGGATTCTTCAATACGTAATCCTTCTGGGAAAAGTACAGACATTGACGACAGTTTGTCTATACGACACTGGACCTTTAGGAATGGATTCTTTAATACCTAATCCTACTGGGCAAAGTACAGACATTGACGACAGTGTGTCTATACGAGACTGGACCTTTAGGAATGGATTCTTCAATACCTAATCCTCCTGCGGAAAGTACAGACATTGACGACAGTTTGTCTATACGACTCTGGACCATTAAGAATGAATTCCTCAATACCTATTCCTCCTGGGGAAAGTACAGACATTGACGACAGTTTGTCTATACGACTCTGGACCATTAAGAATGAATTCCTCAATACCTAATCCTCCTGGGGAAAGTACAGACATTGACGACAGTTTGTCTATACGACTCTGGACCATTAGGATGGATTCGTCAATACATAATCCTCCTGGGGAAGGTACAGACATTGACGACAGTTTGTCTATACGACACTGGACCTTTAGGAATGGATTCTTCAATACCTAATCCTCCTGCGGAAAGTACAGACATTGACGACAGTTTGTCTATACGACTCTGGACCATTAAGAATGAATTCCTCAATACCTAATCCTCCTGGGGAAAGTACAGACATTGACGACAGTTTGTCTATACGACTCTGGACCATTAGGATGGATTCTTCAATAGATAATCCTCCTGGGGTAAGTACAGACATTGACGACAGTTTGTCTATACGACTCTGGACCATTAGGATGGATTCTTCAATACATAATCCTCCTGGGGAAAGTACAGACATTGACGACAGTTTGTCTATACGACACTGGACCTTTAGGAATGGATTCTTCAATACCTAATCCTCCTGGGGAAAGTACAGACATTGACGTCAGTTTGTCTATACGACTCTGGACCATTAGTATGGATTCTTCAATATATAATCCTCCTGGGGAAAGTAGAGACATTGACGACAGTTTGTCTATACGACTCTGGACCATTAAGAATGAATTCCTCAATACCTAATCCTCCTGGGGAAAGTACAGACATTGACGACAGTTTGTCTATACGACTCTGGACCATTAGGATGGATTCTTCAATACCTAATCCTCCTGCGGAAAGTACAGACATTGACGACAGTTTGTCTATACGACTCTGGACCATTAAGAATGAATTCCTAAATACCTATTCCTCCTGGGGAAAGTACAGACATTGACGACAGTTTGTCTATACGACTCTGGACCATTAGGATGGATTCTTCAATACCTAATCCTCCTGGGGAAAGTACAGACATTGACGACAGTTTGTCTATACGACACTGGACCTTTAGGAATGGATTCTTCAATACCTAATCCTCCTGGGGAAAGTACAGACATTGACGACATTTTGTCTATACGACACTGGACCTTTAGGAATGGATTCTTCAATACCTAATCCTCCTGCGGAAAGTACAGACATTGACGACAGTTTGTCTATACGACTCTGGACCATTAAGAATGAATTCCTCAATACCTAATCCTCCTGGGGAAAGTACAGACATTGACGACAGTTTGTCTATACGACTCTGGACCATTAGGATGGATTCTTCAATACATAATCCTCCTGGGGAAAGTACAGACATTGACGACAGTTTGTCTATACGACACTGGACCTTTAGGAATGGATTCTTCAATACCTAATCCTCCTGGGGAAAGTACAGACATTGACGTCAGTTTGTCTATACGACTCTGGACCATTAGGATGGATTCTTCAATACATAATCCTCCTGGGGAAAGTAGAGACATTGACGACAGTTTGTCTATACGACACTGGACCTTTAGGAATGGATTCTTCAATACGTAATCCTTCTGGGAAAAGTACAGACATTGACGACAGTTTGTCTATACGACACTGGACCTTTAGGAATGGATTCTTCAATACCTAATCCTCCTGCGGAAAGTACAGACATTGACGACAGTTTGTCTATACGACTCTGGACCATTAAGAATGAATTCCTCAATACCTAATCCTCCTGGGGAAAGTACAGACATTGACGACAGTTTGTCTATACGACTCTGGACCATTAGGATGGATTCTTCAATACATAATCCTCCTGGGGAAAGTACAGACATTGACCACAGTTTGTCTATTCGACTCTGGACCATTAGGATGGATTCTTCAATACATAATCCTCCTGGGGAAAGTACAGACATTGACGACAGTTTGTCTATACGACACTGGACCTTTAGGAATGGATTCTTCAATACCTAATCCTCCTGCGGAAAGTACAGACATTGACGACAGTTTGTCTATACGACTCTGGACCATTAAGAATGAATTCCTCAATACCTAATCCTCCTGCGGAAAGTACAGACATTGACGACTGTTTGTCTATACGACTCTGGACCATTAGGATGGATTCTTCAATACATTATCCTCCTGGGGAAAGTACAGACATTGACGACAGTTTGTCTATACGACACTGGACCTTTAGGAATGGATTCTTCAATACCTAATCCTCCTGCGGAAAGTACAGACATTGACGACAGTTTGTCTATACGACTCTGGACCATTACGAATGAATTCCTCAATACCTAATCCTCCTGGGGAAAGTACAGACATTGACGACAGTTTGTCTATACGACTCTGGACCATTAGGATGGATTCTTCAATACATAATCCTCCTGGGGAAAGTACAGACATTGACGACAGTTTGTCTATACGACACTGGACCTTTAGGAATGGATTCTTCAATACCTAATCCTCCTGCGGAAAGTACAGACATTGACGACAGTTTGTCTATACGACTCTGGACCATTAAGAATGAATTCCTCAATACCTAATCCTCCAGGGGAAAGTACAGACATTGACGACAGTTTGTCTATACGACTCTGGACCATTAGGATGGATTCTTCAATAGATAATCCTCCTGGGGTAAGTACAGACATTGACGACAGTTTGTCTATACGACTCTGGACCATTAGGATGGATTCTTCAATACATAATCCTCCTGGGGAAAGTACAGACATTGACGACAGTTTGCCTATACGACACTGGACCTTTAGGAATGGATTCTTCAATACCTAATCCTCCTGGGGAAAGTACAGACATTGACGTCAGTTTGTCTATACGACTCTGGACCATTAGGATGGATTCTTCAATATATAATCCTCCTGGGGAAAGTAGAGACATTGACGACAGTTTGTCTATACGACTCTGGACCATTAAGAATGAATTCCTCAATACCTAATCCTCCTGGGGAAAGTACAGACATTGACGACAGTTTGTCTATACGACTCTGGACCATTAGGATGGATTCTTCAATACCTAATCCTCCTGCGGAAAGTACAGACATTGACGACAGTTTGTCTATACGACTCTGGACCATTAAGAATGAATTCCTAAATACCTATTCCTCCTGGGGAAAGTACAGACATTGACGACAGTTTGTCTATACGACTCTGGACCATTAGGATGGATTCTTCAATACCTAATCCTCCTGGGGAAAGTACAGACATTGACGACAGTTTGTCTATACGACACTGGACCTTTAGGAATGGATTCTTCAATACCTAATCCTCCTGGGGAAAGTACAGACACTGACGACATTTTGTCTATACGACACTGGACCTTTAGGAATGGATTCTTCAATACCTAATCCTCCTGCGGAAAGTACAGACATTGACGACAGTTTGTCTATACGACTCTGGACCATTAGGAATGAATTCCTCAATACCTAATCCTCCTGGGGAAAGTACAGACATTGACGACAGTTTGTCTATACGACTCTGGACCATTAGGATGGATTCTTCAATACATAATCCTCCTGGGGAAAGTACAGACATTGACGACAGTTTGTCTATACGACACTGGACCTTTAGGAATGGATTCTTCAATACGTAATCCTTCTGGGAAAAGTACAGACATTGACGACAGTTTGTCTATACGACACTGGACCTTTAGGAATGGATTCTTCAATACCTAATCCTCCTGCGGAAAGTACAGACATTGACGACAGTTTGTCTATACGACTCTGGACCATTAAGAATGAATTCCTCAATACCTAATCCTCCTGGGGAAAGTACAGACATTGACGACAGTTTGTCTATACGACTCTGGACCATTAGGATGGATTCTTCAATAAATAATCCTCCTGGGGAAAGTACAGACATTGACCACAGTTTGTCTATTCGACTCTGGACCATTAGGATGGATTCTTCAATACATAATCCTCCTGGGGAAAGTACAGACATTGACGACAGTTTGTCTATACGACACTGGACCTTTAGGAATGGATTCTTCAATACCTAATCCTCTTGCGGAAAGTACAGACATTGACGACAGTTTGTCTATACGACTCTGGACCATTAAGAATGAATTCCTCAATACCTAATCCTCCTGCGAAAAGTACAGACATTGACGACAGTTTGTCTATACGACTCTGGACCATTAGGATGGATTCTTCAATACATTATCCTCCTGGGGAAAGTACAGACATTGACGACAGTTTGTCTATACGACACTGGACCTTTAGGAATGGATTCTTCAATACCTAATCCTCCTGCGGAAAGTACAGACATTGACGACAGTTTGTCTATACGACTCTGGACCATTAAGAATGAATTCCTCAATACCTAATCCTCCTGGGGAAAGTACAGACATTGACGACAGTTTGTCTATACGACTCTGGACCATTAGGATGGATTCTTCAATACATTATCCTCCTGGGGAAAGTACAGACATTGACGACAGTTTGTCTATACGACACTGGACCTTTAGGAATGGATTCTTCAATACCTAATCCTCCTGCGGAAAGTTCAGACATTGACGACAGTTTGTCTATACGACTCTGGACCATTAAGAATGAATTCCTCAATACCTAAACCTCCTGGGGAAAGTACAGACATTGACGACAGTTTGTCTATACGACTCTGGACCATTAGGATGGATTCTTCAATACATAATCCTCCTGGGGAAAGTACAGACATTGACCACAGTTTGTCTATTCGACTCTGGACCATTAGGATGGATTCTTCAATACATAATCCTCCTGGGGAAAGTACAGACATTGACGACAGTTTGTCTATACGACACTGGACCTTTAGGAATGGATTCTTCAATACCTAATCCTCCTGCGGAAAGTACAGACATTGACGACAGTTTGTCTATACGACTCTGGACCATTAAGAATGAATTCCTCAATACCTAATCCTCCTGCGGAAAGTACAGACATTGACGACAGTTTGTCTATACGACTCTGGACCATTAGGATGGATTCTTCAATACATTATCCTCCTGGGGAAAGTACAGACATTGACGACAGTTTGTCTATACGACACTGGACCTTTAGGAATGGATTCTTCAATACCTAATCCTCCTGCGGAAAGTACAGACATTGACGACAGTTTGTCTATACGAGACTGGACCTTTAGGAATGGATTCTTCAATAAGTAATCCTCCTGCGGAAAGTACAGACATTGACGACAGTTTGTCTATACGACTCTGGACCATTAAGATTGAATTCCTCAATACCTATTCCTCCTGGGGAAAGTATAGACATTGACGACAGTTTGTCTATACGACTCTGGACCATTAAGAATGAATTCCTCAATACCTAATCCTCCTGGGGAAAGTACAGACATTGACGACAGTTTGTCTATACGACTCTGGACCATTAGGATGGATTCTTCAATACATAATCCTCCTGGGGAAAGTACAGACATTGACGACAGTTTGTCTATACGACACTGGACCTTTAGGAATGGATTCTTCAATACCTAATCCTCCTGCGGAAAGTACAGACATTGACGACAGTTTGTCTATACGACTCTGGACCATTAAGAATTAATTCCTCAATACCTAATCCTCCTGGGGAGAGTACAGACATTGACGACAGTTTGTCTATACGACTCTGGACCATTAGGATGGATTCTTCAATAGATAATCCTCCTGGGGTAAGTACAGACATTGACGACAGTTTGTCTATACGACTCGGGACCATTAGGATGGATTCTTCAATACATAATCCTCCTGGGGAAAGTACAGACATTGACGACAGTTTGTCTATACGACACTGGACCTTTAGGAATGGATTCTTCAATACCTAATCCTCCTGGGGAAAGTACAGACATTGACGTCAGTTTGTCTATACGACTCTGGACCATTAGGATGGATTCTTCAATACATAATCCTCCTGGGGAAAGTAGAGACATTGACGACAGTTTGTCTATACGACACTGGACCTTTAGGAATGGATTCTTCAATACGTAATCCTTCTGGGAAAAGTACAGACATTGACGACAGTTTGTCTATACGACACTGGACCTTTAGGAATGGATTCTTCAATACCTAATCCTCCTGCGGAAAGTACAGACATTAACGACAGTTTGTCTATACGACTCTGGACTATTAAGAATGAATTCCTCAATACCTAATCCTCCTGGGGAAAGTACAGACATTGACGACAGTTTGTCTATACGACTCTGGACCATTAGGATGGATTCTTCAATACATAATCCTCCTGGGGAAAGTACAGACATTGACGACAGTTTGTCTATTCGACTCTGGACCATTAGGATGGATTCTTCAATACATAATCCTCCTAGGGAAAGTACAGACATTGACGACAGTTTGTCTATACGACACTGGACCTTTAGGAATGGATTCTTCAATACCTAATCCTCCTGCGGAAAGTACAGACATTGACGACAGTTTGTCTATACGACACTGGACCATTAAGAATGAATTCCTCAATACCTATTCCTCCTGGGGAAAGTACAGACATTGACGACAGTTTGTCTATACGACTCTAGACCATTAAGATGGATTCTTCAATACCTAATCCTCCTGGGGAAAGTACAGACATTGACGACAGTTTGTCTATACGACACTGGACCTTTAGGAATGGATTCTTCAATACCTAATCCTCCTGCGGAAAGTACAGACATTGACGACAGTTTGTCTATACGACTCTGGACCATTAAGAATGAATTCCTCAATACCTAATCCTCCTGAGGAAAGTACAGACATTGACGACAGTTTGTCTATACGACTCTGGAAAATTAGGATGGATTCTTCAATACATAATCCTCCTGGGAAAAGTACAGACATTGACGACAGTTTGTCTATACGACACTGGACCTTTAGGAATGGATTCTTCAATACCTAATCCTCCTGGGGAAAGTACAGACATTGACGTCAGTTTGTCTATACGACTCTGGACCATTAGGATGGATTCTTCAATACATAATCCTCCTGGGGAAAGTAGAGACATTGACGACAGTTTGTCTATACGACACTGGACCTTTAGGAATGGATTCTTCAATACGTAATCCTACTGGGAAAAGTACAGACATTGACGACAGTTTGTCTATACGACACTGGACCTTTAGGAATGGATTCTTCAATACCTAATCCTCCTGCGGAAGGTACAGACATTGACGACAGTTTGTCTATACGACTCTGGACCATTAAGAATGAATTCCTCATTACCTAATCCTCCTGGGGAAAGTACAGACATTGACGACAGTTTGTCTATACGACTCTGGACCATTAGGATGGATTCTTCAATACATAATCCTCCTGGGGAAAGTACAGACATTGACGACAGTTTGTCTATTCGACTCTGGACCATTAGGATGGATTCTTCAATACATAATCCTCCTGGGGAAAGTACAGACATTGGCGACAGTTTGTCTATTCGACTCTGGACCATTAGGATGGATTCTTCAATACATAATCCTCCTGGGGAAAGTACAGACATTGACGACAGTTTGTCTATTCGACTCTGGACCATTAGGATGGATTCTTCAATACATAATCCTCCTGGGGAAAGTACAGACATTGACGACAGTTTGTCTATTCGACTCTGGGCCATTAGGATGGATTCTTCAATACATAATCCTCCTGGGGAAAGTACAGACATTGACGACAGTTTGTCTATTCGACTCTGGACCATTAGGATGGATTCTTCAATACATAATCCTCCTGGGGAAAGTACAGACATTGACGACAGTTTGTCTATTCGACTCTGGACCATTAGGATGGATTCTTCAATACATAATCCTCCTGGGGAAAGTACAGACATTGACGACAGTTTGTCTATTCGACTCTGGACCATTAGGATGGATTCTTCAATACATAATCCTCCTGGGGAAAGTACAGACATTGACGACAGTTTGTCTATTCGACTCTGGACCATTAGGATGGATTCTTCAATACATAATCCTCCTGGGGAAAGTACAGACATTGACGACAGTTTGTCTATACGACTCTGGACCATTAGGATGGATTCTTCAATACATAATCCTCCTGGGGAAAGTACAGACATTGACGACAGTTTGTCTATTCGACTCTGGACCATTAGGATGGATTCTTCAATACATAATCCTCCTGGGGAAAGTACAGACATTGACGACAGTTTGTCTATTCGACTCTGGACCATTAGGATGGATTCCTCAATACATAATCCTCCTGGGGAAAGTACAGACATTGACGACAGTTTGTCTATTCGACTCTGGACCATTAGGATGGATTCTTCAATACATAATCCTCCTGGGGAAAGTACAGACATTGACGACAGTTTGTCTATTCGACTCTGGACCATTAGGATGGATTCTTCAATACATAATCCTCCTGGGGAAAGTACAGACATTGATGACAGTTTGTCTATACGACTCTGGACCATTAGGATGGATTCTTCAATACATAATCCTCCTGGGGAAAGTACAGACATTGACGACAGTTTGTCTATTCGACTCTGGACCATTAGGATGGATTCTTCAATACATAATCCTCCTGGGGAAAGTACAGACATTGACGACAGTTTGTCTATTCGACTCTGGACCATTAGGATGGATTCTTCAATACATAATCCTCCTGGGGAAAGTACAGACATTGACGACAGTTTGTCTATTCGACTCTGGACCATTAGGATGGATTCTTCAATACATAATCCTCCTGGGGAAAGTACAGACATTGACGACAGTTTGTCTATTCGACTCTGGACCATTAGGATGGATTCTTCAATACATAATCCTCCTGGGGAAAGTACAGACATTGACGACAGTTTGTCTATTCGACTCTGGACCATTAGGATGGATTCTTCAATACATAATCCTCCTGGGGAAAGTACAGACATTGACGACAGTTTGTCTATTCGACTCTGGACCATTAGGATGGATTCTTCAATACATAATCCTCCTGGGCAAAGTACAGACATTGACGACAGTTTGTATATTCGACTCTGGACCATTAGGATGGATTCGTCAATACATAATCCTCCTGGGGAAAGTACAGACATTGACGACAGTTTGTCTATTCGACTCTGGACCATTAGGATGGATTCTTCAATACATAATCCTCCTGGGCAAAGTACAGACATTGACGACAGTTTGTCTATTCGACTCTGGACCATTAGGATGGATTCTTCAATACCTACTCCTCCTGGGGAAAGTACAGACATTGATGACAGTTTGTCTATACGACACTGGACCTTTAGGAATTTATTCTTCAATACCTAATCCTCCTGCGGAAAGTACAGACATTGACGACAGTTTGTCTATACGACTCTGGACCATTAAGAATGAATTCCTCAATACCTATTCCTCCTGGGGAAAGTACAGACATTGACGACAGTTTGTCTATACGACACTGGACCTTTAGGAATGGATTCTTCAATACCTAATCCTCCTGGGGAAAGTACAGACATTGACGACAGTTTGTCTATACGACACTAGACCTTTAGGAATGGATTCTTCAATACCTAATCCTCCTGCGGAAAGTACAGACATTGACGACAGTTTGTCTATACGACTCTGGACCATTAAGAATGAATTCCTTAATACCTAATCCTCCTGGGGAAAGTAGAGATATTGACGACAGTTTGTCTATACGACTCTGGACCATTAGGATGGATTCTTCAATACATAATCCTCCTGGGGAAAGTACAGACATTGACGACAGTTTGTCTATACGACACTGGACCTTTTGGAATGGATTCTTCAATACCTAATCCTCCTGCGGAAAGTACAGACATTGACGACAGTTTGTCTATACGACTCTGGACCATTAAGAATGAATTCCTCAATACCTAATCCTCCTGGGGAAAGTACAGACATTGACGACAGTTTGTCTATACGACTCTGGACCATTAGGATGGATTCTTCAATTGATAATCCTCCTGGAGAAAGTACAGACATTGACGACAGTTTGTCTATACGACTCTGGACCATTAGGATGGATTCTTCAATACATAATCCTCCTGGGGAAAGTACAGACATTGACGACAGTTTGTCTATACGACACTGGACCTTTAGGAATGGATTCTTCAATACCTAATCCTCCTGCGGAAAGTACAGACATTGACGACAGTTTGTCTATACGACTCTGGACCATTAAGAATGAATTCCTCAATACCTAATCCTCCTGGGGAAAGTACAGACATTGACGACAGTTTGTCTATACGACTCTGGACCATTAGGATGGATTCTTCAATACATAATCCTCCTGGGGAAAGTACAGACATTGACGACAGTTTGTCTATACGACACTGGACCTTTAGGAATGGATTCTTCAATACCTAATCCTCCTGCGGAAAGTACAGACATTGACGACAGTTTGTCTATACGACTCTGGACCATTAGGAATGAATTCCTCAATACCTAATCCTCCTGGGGAAAGTACAGACATTGACGACAGTTTGTCTATACGACTCTGGACCATTAGGATGGATTCTTCAATAGATAATCCTCCTGGGGAAAGTACAGACATTGACGACAGTTTGTCTATACGACTCTGGACCATTAGGATGGATTCTTCAATACATAATCCTCCTGGGGAAAGTACAGACTTTGACGACAGTTTGTCTATACGACACTGGACCTTTAGGAATGGATTCTTCAATACCTAATCCTCCTGGGGAAAGTACAGACATTGACGTCAGTTTGTCTATACGACTCTGGACCATTAGGATGGATTCTTCAATACATAATCCTCCTGGGGAAAGTAGAGACATTGACGACAGTTTGTCTATACTACACTGGACCTTTAGGAATGGATTCTTCAATACGTAATCCTTCTGGGAAAAGTACAGACATTGACGACAGTTTGTCTATACGACACTGGACCTTTAGGAATGGATTCTTTAATACCTAATCCTACTGGGCAAAGTACAGACATTGACGACAGTGTGTCTATACGAGACTTGACCTTTAAGAATGGATTCTTCAATACCTAATCCTCCTGGGGAAAGTACAGACATTGACGACAGTTTGTCTATACGACTCTGGACCATTAGGATGGATTCTTCAATAGATAATCCTCCTGGGGAAAGTACAGACATTGACGACAGTTTGTCTATACGACTCTGGAGCATTAGGATGGATTCTTCAATACATAATCCTCCTGCGGAAAGTACAGACATTGACGACAGTTTGTCTATACGACTCTGGACCATTAAGAATGAATTCCTCAATACCTATTCCTCCTGGGGATAGTACAGACATTGACGACAGTTTGTCTATACGACTCTGGACCATTAGGATGGATTCTTCAATACCTAATCCTCCTGGGGAAAGTACAGACATTGACGACAGTTTGTCTATACGACACTGGACCTTTAGGAATGGATTCTTCAATACCTAATCCTCCTGGGGAAAGTACAGACATTGACGACAGTTTGTCTATACGACACTGGACCTTTAGGAATGGATTCTTCAATACCTAATCCTCCTGCGGAAAGTACAGACATTGACGACAGTTTGTCTATACGACTCTGGTACATTAAGAATGAATTCCTCAATACCTAATCCTCCTCGGGAAAGTACAGACATTGACGACAGTTTGTCTATACGACTCTGGACCATTAGGATGGATTCTTCAATACATAATCCTCCTGGGGAAAGTACAGACATTGACGACAGTTTGTCTATACGACACTGGACCTTTAGGAATGGATTCTTCAATACCTAATCCTCCTGCGGAAAGTACAGACATTGACGACAGTTTGTCTATACGACTCTGGACCATTAAGAATGAATTCCTCAATACCTAATCCTCCTGGGGAAAGTACAGACATTGACGACAGTTTGTCTATACGACTCTGGACCATTAGGACGGACTCTTCAATACATAATCCTCCTGGGGAAAGTACAGACATTGACGACAGTTTGTCTATACGACACTGGACCTTTAGGAATGGATTCTTCAATACGTAATCCTTCTGGGAAAAGTACAGACATTGACGACAGTTTGTCTATACGACACTGGACCTTTAGGAATGGATTATTTAATACCTAATCCTCCTGGGCAAAGTACAGACATTGACGACAGTTTGTCTATACGACACTGGACCTTTAGGAATGGACTCTTCAATACGTAATCCTTCTGGGAAAAGTACAGACATTGACGACAGTTTGTCTATACGACACTGGACCTTTAGGAATGGATTCTTTATTACCTAATCCTACTGGGCAAAGTACAGACATTGACGACAGTGTGTCTATACGGACTGGACCTTTAGGAATGGATTCTTCAATACCTAATCCTCCTGCGGAAAGTACAGACATTGACGACAGTTTGTCTATACGACTCTGGACCATTAAGAATGAATTCCTCAATACATATTCCTCCTGGGGAAAGTACAGACATTGACGGCAGTTTGTCTATACGACTCTGGACCATTAGGATGGATTCTTTAATACCTAATCCTCCTGGGGAAAGTACAGACATTGACGACAGTTTTTCTATACGACACTGGACCTTTAGGAATGGATTCTTCAATACCTAATCCTCCTGGGGAAAGTACAGACCTTGACGACAGTTTGTCTATACGACACTGGACCTTTAGGAATGGATTCTTCAATACCTAATCCTCCTGCGGAAAGTACAGACATTGACGAGAGTTTGTCTATACGACTCTGGACCATTAAGAATGAATTCCTCAATACCTAATCCTCCTGGGGAAAGTACAGACATTAACGACAGTTTGTCTATACGACACTGGACCTTTAGGAATGGATTCTTCAATACCTAATCCTCCTGGGGAAAGTACAGACATTGACGACAGTTTGTCTATACGACTCTGGACCATTAGGATGGATTCTTAAATACATAATCCTCCTGGGGAAAGTACAGACATTGACGACAGTTTGTCTATACGACACTGGACCTTTAGGAATGGATTCTTCAATACCTAATCCTCCTGCGGAAAGTACAGACATTGACGACAGTTTGTCTATACGACTCTGGACCATTAAGAATGAATTCCTCAATACCTATTCCTCCTGGGGAAAGTACAGACATTGACGACAGTTTGTCTATACGACTCTGGACCTTTAGGATGGATTCTTCAATACCTAATCCTCCTGGGGAAAGTACAGACATTGACGACAGTTTGTCTATACGACACTGGACCTTTAGGAATGGATTCTTCAATACCTAATCCTCCTGGGGAAAGTACAGACATTGACGACAGTTTGTCTATACGACACTGGACCTTTAGGAATGGATTCTTCAATACCTAATCCTCCTGCGGAAAGTAGAGACATTGACGACAGTTTGTCTATACGACTCTGGACCATTAAGAATGAATTGCTCAATACCTAATCCTCCTGGGGAAAGTACAGACATTGACGACAGTTTGTCTATACGACTCTGGACCATTAGGATGGATTCTTCAATACATAATCCTCCTGGGGAAAGTACAGACATTGACGACAGTTTGTCTATACGACACTGGACCTTTAGGAATGGATTCTTCAATACCTAATCCTCCTGCGGAAAGTACAGACATTGACGACAGTTTGTCTATACGACTCTGGACCATTAAGAATGAATTCCTCAATACCTAATCCAACTGGGGAAAGTACAGACATTGACGACAGTTTGTCTATACGACTCTGGACCATTAGGATGGATTCTTCAATAGATAATCCTCCTGGGGAAAGTACAGACATTGACGACAGTTTGTCTATACGACTCTGGACCATTAGGATGGATTCTTCAATACATAATCCTCCTGGGGAAAGTACAGACATTGACGACAGTTTGTCTATACGACACTGGACCTTTAGGAATGGATTCTTCAATACCTAATCCTCCTGGGGAAAGTACAGACATTGACGTCAGTTTGTCTATACGACTCTGGACCATTAGGATGGATTCTTCAATACATAATCCTCCTGGGGTAAGTAGAGACATTGACGAAAGTTTGTCTATACGACACTGGAACTTTAGGAATGGATTCTTCAATACGTAATCCTTCTGGGAAAAGTACAGACATTGACGACAGTTTGTCTATACGACACTGGACCTTTAGGAATGGATTCTTTAATATCTAATCCTACTGGGCAAAGTACAGACATTGACGACAGTGTGTCTATACGAGACTGGACCTTTAGGAATGGATTCTTCAATACCTAATCCTCCTGCGGAAAGTACAGACATTTACGACAGTTTGTCTATACGACTCTGGACCATTAAGAATGAATTCCTCAATACCTAATCCTCCTGGGGAAAGTACAGACATTGACGACAGTTTGTCTATACGACTCTGGACCATTAGGATGGATTCTTCAATACATAATCCTCCTGGGGAAAGTACAGACATTGACGACAGTTTGTCTATACGACACTGGACCTTTAGGAATGGATTCTTCAATACCTAATCCTCCTGCGGAAAGTACAGACATTGACGACAGTATGTCTATACGACTCTGGACCATTAAGAATGAATTCCTCAATACCTAATCCTCCTGGGGAAAGTACAGACATTGACGACAGTTTGTCTATACGACTCTGGACCATTAGGATGGATTCTTCAATAGATAATCCTCCTGGGGAAAGTACAGACATTGACGACAGTTTGTCTATACGACTCTGGACCATTAGGATGGATTCTTCAATACATAATCCTCCTGGGGAAAGTACAGACATTGACGACAGTTTGTCTATACGACACTGGACCTTTAGGAATGGATTCTTCAATACCTAATCCTCCTGGGGAAAGTACAGACATTGACGTCAGTTTGTCTATACGACTCTGGACCATTAGGATGGATTCTTCAATACATAATCCTCCTGGGGAAAGTAGAGACATTGACGACAGTTTGTCTATACGACACTGGACCTTAAGGAATGGATTCTTCAATACGTAATCCTTCTGGGAAAAGTACAGACATTGACGACAGTTTGTCTATACGACACTGGACCTTTAGGAATGGATTCTTCAATACCTAATCCTCCTGCGGAAAGTACAGACATTGACGACAGTTTGTCTATACGACTCTGGACCATTAAGAATGAATTCCTCAATACCTAATCCTCCTGGGGAAAGTACAGACAATGACGACAGTTTGTCTATACGACTCTGGACCATTAGGATGGATTCTTCAAACCATAATCCTCCTGGGGAAAGTACAGACATTGACGACAGTTTGTCTATACGACTCTGGACCATTAGGATGGATTCTTCAATACATAATCCTCCTGGGGAAAGTACAGACATTGACGACAGTATGTCTATACGACACTGGACCTTTAGGAATGGATTCTTCAATACCTAATCCTCCTGCGGAAAGTACAGACATTGACGACAGTTTGTCTATACGACTCTGGACCATTAAGAATGAATTCCTCAATACCTATTCCTCCTGGGGAAAGTACAGACATTGACGACAGTTTGTCTATACGACTCTGGACCATTAGGATGGATTCTTCAATACCTAATCCTCCTGGGGAAAGTACAGACATTGACGACAGTTTGTCTATACGACACTGGACCTTTAGGAATGGATTCTTCAATACCTAATCCTCCTGCGGAAAGTACAGACATTGACGACAGTTTGTCTATACGACTCTGGACCATTAGGATGGATTCTTCAATACATAATCCTCCTGGGGAAAGTACAGACATTGACGACAGTTTGTCTATACGACTCTGGACCATTATAATGGATTCTTCAATACATAATCCTCCTGGGGAAAGTACAGACATTGACGACAGTTTGTCTATACGACACTGGACCTTTAGGAATGGATTCTTCAATACCTAATCCTCCTGGGAAAAGTACAGACATTGACGTCAGTTTGTCTATACGACTCTGGACCATTAGGATGGATTCTTCAATACATAATCCTCCTGGGGAAAGTAGAGACATTGACGACAGTTTGTCTATACGACACTGGACCTTTAGGAATGGATTCTTCAATACGTAATCCTTCTGGGAAGAGTACAGACATTGACGACAGTTTGTCTATACGACACTGGACCTTTAGGAATGGATTCTGCAATACCTAATCCTCCTGCGGAAAGTACAGACATTGACGACAGTTTGTCTATACGACTCTGGACCATTAAGAATGAATTCCTCAATACCTAATCCTCCTGGGGAAAGTACAGACATTGACGACAGTTTGTCTATACGACTCTGGACCATTAGGATGGATTCTTCAATACATAATCCTCCTGGGGAAAGTACAGACATTGACGACAGTTTGTCTATACGACTCTGGACCATTAGGATGGATTCTTCAATACATAATCCTCCTGGGGAAAGTACAGACATTGACGACAGTTTGTCTATACGACACTGGACCTTTAGGAATGGATTCTTCAATACCTAATCCTCCTGCGGAAAGTACAGACATTGACGACAGTTTGTCTATACGACTCTGGACCATTAAGAATGAATTCCTCAATACCTATTCCTCCTGGGGAAAGTACAGACATTGACGACAGTTTGTCTATACGACTCTGGACCATTAGGATGGATTCTTCAATACCTAATCCTCCTGGGGAAAGTACAGACATTGACGACAGTTTGTCTATAAGACACTGGACCTTTAGGAATGGATTCTTCAATACCTAATCCTCCTGGGGAAAGTACAGACATTGACGACAGTTTGTCTATACGACACTGGACCTTTAGGAATGGATTCTTCAATACCTAATCCTCCTGCGGAAAGTACAGACATTGACGACAGTTTGTCTATACGACTCTAGACCATTAAGAATGAATTCCTCAATACCTAATCCTCCTGGGGAAAGTACAGACATTGACGACAGTTTGTCTATACGACTCTGGACCATTAGGATGGATTCTTCAATACATAATCCTCCTGGGGAAAGTACAGACATTGACGACAGTTTGTCTATACGACACTGGACCTTTAGGAATGGATTCTTCAATACCTAATCCTCCTGCGGAAAGTACAGACATTGACGACAGTTTGTCTATACGACTCTGGACCATTAAGAATGAATTCCTCAATACCTAATCCTCCTGGGGAAAGTACAGACATTGACGACAGTTTGTCTATACGACTCTGGACCATTAGGATGGATTCTGCAATAGATAATCCTCCTGGGGAAAGTACAGACATTGACGACAGTTTGTCTATACGACTCTGGACCATTAGGATGGATTCTTCAATACATAATCCTCCTGGGGAAAGTACAGACATTGACGACAGTTTGTCTATACGACACTGGACCTTTAGGAATGGATTCTTCAATACCTAATCCTCCTGGGGAAAGTACAGACATTGACGTCAGTTTGTCTATACGACTCTGGACCATTAGGATGGATTCTTCAATACATAATCCTCCTGGGGAAAGTAGAGACATTGACGACAGTTTGTCTATACGACACTGGACCTTTAGGAATGGATTCTTCAATACGTAATCCTTCTGGGAAAAGTACAGACATTGACGACAGTTTGTCTATACGACACTGGACCTTTAGGAATGGATTCTTTAATACCTAATCCTACTGGGCAAAGTACAGACATTGACGACAGTGTGTCTATACGAGACTGGATCTTTAGGAATGGATTCTTCAATACCTAATCCTCCTGCGGAAAATACAGACATTGACGACAGTTTGTCTATACGACTCTGGACCATTAAGAATGAATTCCTCAATACCTATTCCTCCTGGGGAAAGTACAGACATTGACGACAGTTTGTCTATACGACTCTGGACCATTAGGATGGATTCTTCAATACCTAATCCTCCTGGGGAAAGTACAGACATTGACGACAGTTTGTCTATACGACACTGGACCTTTAGGAATGGATTTTTCAATACCTAATCCTCCTGGGGAAAGTACAGACATTGACGACAGTTTGTCTATACGACACTGGACCTTTAGGAATGGATTCTTCAATACCTAATCCTCCTGCGGAAAGTACAGACATTGACGACAGTTTGTCTATACGACTCTGGACCATTAAGAATGAATTCCTCAATACCTAATCCTCCTGGGGAAAGTACAGACATTGACGACAGTTTGTCTATACGACTCTGGACCATTAGGATGGATTCTTCAATACATAATCCTCCTGGGGAAAGTACAGACATTGACGACAGTTTGTCTATAGGACACTGGACCTTTAGGAATGGATTCTTCAATACCTAATCCTCCTGCGGAAAGTACAGACATTGACGACAGTTTGTCTATACGACTCTGGACCATTAAGAATGAATTCCTCAATACCTAATCCTCCTGGGGAAAGTACAGACATTGACGACAGTTTGTCTATACGACTCTGGACCATTAGGATGGATTCTTCAATACATAATCCTCCTGGGGAAAGTACAGACATTGACGACAGTTTGTCTATACGACTCTGGACCATTAGGATGAATTCTTCAATACATAATCCTCCTGGGGAAAGTACAGACATTGACGACAGTTTGTCTATACGACACTGGACCTTTAGGAATGGATTCTTCAATACGTAATCCTTCTGGGAAAAGTACAGACATTGACGACAGTTTGTCTATACGACACTGGACCTTTAGGAATGGATTCTTTAATACCTAATCCTCCTGGGCAAAGTACAGACATTGACGACAGTTTGTCTATACGACACTGGACCTTTAGGAATGGATTCTTCAATACGTAATTTTTCTGGGAAAAGTACAGACATTGACGACAGTTTGTCTATACGACACTGGACCTTTAGGAATGGATTCTTTAATACCTAATCCTACTGGGCAAAGTACAGACATTGACGACAGTGTGTCTATACGAGACTGGACCTTTAGGAATGGATTCTTCAATACCTAATCCTCCTGCGGAAAGTACAGACATTGACGACAGTTTGTCTATACGACTCTGGACCATTAAGAATGAATTCCTCAATACCTATTCCTCCTGGAGAAAGTACAGACATTGACGACAGTTTGTCTATACGACTCTGGACCATTAGCATGGATTCTTCAATACCTAATCCTCCTGGGGAAAGTACAGACATTGACGACAGTTTGTCTATACGACACTGGACCTTTAGGAATGGATTCTTCAATACCTAATCCTCCTGGGGAAAGTACAGACATTGACGACAGTTTGTCTATACGACACTGGACCTTTAGGAATGGATTCTTCAATACCTAATCCTCCTGCGGAAAGTACAGACATTGACGACAGTTTGTCTATACGACTCTGGACCATTAAGAATGAATTCCTCAATACCTAATCCTCCTGGGGAAAGTACAGACATTGACGACAGTTTGTCTATACGACTCTGGACCATTAGGATGGATTCTTCAATACATAATCCTCCTGGGGAAAGTACAGCCATTGACGACAGTTTGTCTATACGACACTGGACCTTTAGGAATGGATTCTTCAATACCTAATCCTCCTGCGGAAAGTACAGACATTGACGACAGTTTGTCTATACGACTCTGGACCATTAAGAATGAATTCCTCAATACCTAATCCTCCTATGGAAAGTACAGACATTGACGACAGTTTGTCTATACGACTCTGGACCTTTAGGAATGGATTCTTCAATACATAATCCTCCTGGGGAAAGTACAGACATTGACGACAGTTTGTCTATACGACACTGGACCTTTAGGAATGGATTCTTCAATACCTAATCCTCCTGGGGAAAGTACAGACATTGACGTCAGTTTGTCTATACGACTCTGGACCATTAGGATGGATTCTTCAATACATAATCCTCCTGGGGAAAGTAGAGACATTGACGACAGTTTGTCTATACGACACTGGACCTTTAGGAATGGATTCTTCAATACCTAATCCTCCTGCGGAAAGTACAGACAATTACGACAGTTTGTCTATACGACTCTGGACCATTAAGAATGAATTCCTCAATACCTAATCCTCCTGGGGAAAGTACAGACATTGACGACAGTTTGTCTATACGACTCTGGACCATTAAGAATGAATTCCTCAATACCTAATCCTCCTATGGAAAGTACAGACATTGACGACAGTTTGTCTATACGACTCTGGACCTTTAGGAATGGATTCTTCAATACATAATCCTCCTGGGGAAAGTACAGACATTGACGACAGTTTGTCTATACGACACTGGACCTTTAGGAATGGATTCTTCAATACCTAATCCTCCTGGGGAAAGTACAGACATTGACGTCAGTTTGTCTATACGACTCTGGACCATTAGGATGGATTCTTCAATACATAATCCTCCTGGGGAAAGTAGAGACATTGACGACAGTTTGTCTATACGACACTGGACCTTTAGGAATGGATTCTTCAATACGTAATCCTTCTGGGAAAAGTACAGACATTGACGACAGTTTGTCTATACGACACTGGACCTTTAGGAATGGATTCTTTAATACCTAATCCTCCTGGGCAAAGTACAAACATTGACGACAGTTTGTCTATACGACACTGGACCTGTAGGAATGGATTCTTCAATACGTAATCCTTCTGGGAAAAGTACAGACATTGACGACAGTTTGTCTATACGACACTGGACCTTTAGGAATGGATTCTTTAATACCTAATCCTACTGGGCAAAGTACAGACATTGACGACAGTGTGTCTATACGAGACTGGACCATTAGGAATGGATTCTTCAATACCTAATCCTCCTGCGGAAAGTACAGACATTGACGACAGTTTGTCTATACGACTCTGGACCATTAAGAATGAATTCCTCTATACCTATTTCTCCTGGGGAAAGTACAGACATTGACGACAGTTTGTCTATACGACTCTGACCTTTAGGAATGGATTCTTCAATACCTAATCCTCCTGCGGAAAGTACAGACATTGACGACAGTTTGTCTATACGACTCTGGACCATTAAGAATGAATTCCTCAATACCTATTCCTCCTGGGGAAAGTACAGACATTGACGACAGTTTGTCTATACGACTCTGGACAATTAGCATGGATTCTTCAATACCTAATCCTCCTGGGGAGAGTACAGACATCGACGACAGTTTGTCTATACGACACTGGACCTTTAGGAATGGATTCTTCAATACCTAATCCTCCTGGGGAAAGTACAGACATTGACGACAGTTTGTCTATACGACACTGGACCTTTAGGAATGGATTCTTCAATACCTAATCCTCCTGCGGAAAGTACAGACATTGACGACCGTTTGTCTATACGACTCTGGACCATTAAGAATGAATTCCTCAATACCTAATCCTCCTGGGGAAAGTACAGACATTGACGACAGTTTGTCTATACGACTCTGGACCATTAGGATGGATTCTTCAATACATAATCCTCCTGGGGAAAGTACAGACATTGACGACAGTTTGTCTATACGACACTGGACCTTTAGGAATGGATTCTTCAATACCTAATCCTCCTGCGGAAAGTACAGACATTGACGACAGTTTGTCTATACGACTCTGGACCATTAAGAATGAATTCCTCAATACCTAATCCTCCTATGGAAAGTACAGACATTGACGACAGTTTGTCTATACGACTCTGGACCTTTAGGAATGGATTCTTCAATACATAATCCTCCTGGGGAAAGTACAGACATTGACGACAGTTTGTCTATACGACACTGGACCTTTAGGAATGGATTCTTCAATACCTAATCCTCCTGGGGAAAGTACAGACATTGACGTCAGTTTGTCTATACGACTCTGGACCATTAGGATGGATTCTTCAATACATAATCCTCCTGGGGAAAGTAGAGACATTGACGACAGTTTGTCTATACGACACTGGACCTTTAGGAATGGATTCTTCAATACGTAATCCTTCTGGGAAAAGTACAGACATTGACGACAGTTTGTCTATACGACACTGGACCTTTAGGAATGGATTCTTTAATACCTAATCCTCCTGGGCAAAGTACAAACATTGACGACAGTTTGTCTATACGACACTGGACCTGTAGGAATGGATTCTTCAATACGAAATCCTTCTGGGAAAAGTACAGACATTGACGACAGTTTGTCTATACGACACTGGACCTTTAGGAATGGATTCTTTAATACCTAATACTACTGGGCAAAGTACAGACATTGACGACAGTGTGTCTATACGAGACTGGACCTTTAGGAATGGATTCTTCAATACCTAATCCTCCTGCGGAAAGTACAGACATTGACGACAGTTTGTCTATACGACTCTGGACCATTAAGAATGAATTCCTCTATACCTATTTCTCCTGGGGAAAGTACAGACATTGACGACAGTTTGTCTATACGACTCTGACCATTAGGATGGATTCTTCAATACCTAATCCTCCTGGGGAAAGTACAGACATTGACGACAGTTTGTCTATACGACACTGGACCTTTAGGAATGGATTCTTCAATACCTAATCCTCCTGGGGAAAGTACAGACATTGACGGCAGTTTGTCTGTACGACACTGGACCTTTAGGAATGGATTCTTTAATACCTAATCACCTGGGGAAAGTACAGACATTGACGACAGTTTGTCTATACGACACTGGACCTTTAGGAATGGATTCTTCAATACGTAATCCTTCTGGGAAAAGTACAGACATTGACGACAGTTTGTCTATACGACACTGGACCTTTAGGAATGGATTCTTCAATACGTAATCCTTCTGGGAAAAGTACAGACATTGACGACAGTTTGTCTATACGACACTGGACCTTTAGGAATGGATTCTTATATACCTAATCCTTCTGGGGAAAGTACAGACATTGACGACCGTTTGTCTATACGACACTGGACCTTTAGGAATGGATTCTTATATACGTAATCCTCCTGGGGAAAGTACCGACATTGACGACAGTTTGTCTATACGACTCTGGACCATTAGGATGGATTCTTCAATACATAATCCTTCTGGGGAAAGTACAGACATTGACGACAGTTTGTCTATACGACACTGGACCTTTAGGAATGGATTCTTCAATACCTAATCCTCCTGGGGAAAGTACATACATTGACGACAGTTTGTCTATACGACACTGGACCATTAGGAATGGATTCTTCAATACGTAATCCTGCTGGGAAAAGTTCAGACATTGACGACAGTTTGTCTATACGACACTGGACCTTTAGGAATGGATTCTTATATACCTAATCCTCCTGGGGAAAGTACAGACATTGACGACAGTTTGTCTATACGACACTGGACCTTTAGGAATGGATTCTTATATACCTAATCCTCCTGGGGAAAGTACAGACATTGACGACAGTTTGTCTATACGACTCTGGACCATTAGGATGGATTCTTCAATACATAATCCTCCTAGGGAAATTACAGACATTGACGACAGTTTGTCTATACGACACTGGACCTTTAGGAATGGATTCTTCAATACCTAATCCTCCTGGGGAAAGTACAGACATTGACGACAGCTTGTCTATACGACACTGGACCTTTAGGAATGGATTCTTTAATACCTAATCCTCCTGGGGAAAGTACAGACATTGACGACAGCTAGTCTATACGACACTGGACCTTTAGGAATGGATTCTTCAATACGTAATCCTCCTGGGAAAAGTACAGACATTGACGACAGTTTGTCTATACGACTCTGGACCATTAGGATGGATTCTTCAATACATAATCCTCCTAGGGAAAGTACAGACATTGACGACAGCTTGTCTATACGACACTGGACCTTTAGGAATGGATTCTTTAATACCTAATCCTCCTGGGGAAAGTACCGACATTGACGACAGATTGTCTATACGACACTGGACCTTTAGGAATGGATTCTTCAATACGTAATCAACCTGGGGAAAGTACAGACATTGACGACAGATTGTCTATATACGACACTGGACCTTTAGGAATGGATTCTTCAATACTTAATCCTCCTGGGAAAAGTACAGACATTGACGACAGTTTGTCTATACGACACTGGACCTTTAGGAATGGATTCTTCAATACCTAATCCTCCTGGGGAAAGTACAGACATTGACGACAGCTGGTCTATACGACACTGGACCTTTAGGAATGGATTCTTTAATACCTAATCCTCCTGGGGAAAGTACAGACATTGACGACAGTTTGTCTATACGACACTGGACCTTTAGGAATGGATTCTTTAATACCTAATCCTCCTGGGGAAAGTACAGACATTGACGACAGTTTATCTATACGACACTGGACCTTTAGGAATGGATTCTTCAATACGTAATCCTTCTGGGAAAAGTACAGACATTGACGACAGTTTGTCTATACGACACTGGACCTTTAGGAATGGATTCTTCAATACGTAATCCTTCTGGGAAAAGTACAGACATTGACGACAGTTTGTCTATACGACACTGGACCTTTAGGAATGGATTCTTATATACCTAATCGTCCTGGGGAAAGTACAGACATTGACGACAGTTTGTCTATACGACACTGGACCTTTAGGAATGGATTCTTATATACCTAATCCTCCTGGGGAAAGTACAGACATTGACGACAGTTTGTCTATACGACACTGGACCTTTAGGAATGGATTCTTATATACCTAATCCTCCTGGGGAAAGTACACAGATTGCCGACAGTTTGTCTATACGACACTGGACCTTTAGGCATGGATTCTTCAATTCGTAATCCTTCTGGGAAAAGTACAGACATTGACGACAGTTTGTCTATACGACACTGGACCTTTAGGAATGGATTCTTCAATACCTAATCCTCCTGGGGAAAGTACAGACATTGACGACAGTTTGTCTATACGACTCTGGACCATTAGGAAGGAATTCCTCAATACCTAATCCTCCTGGGGTAAGTACAGACATTGACGACAGTTTGTCTATACGACTCTGGACCATTAGGATGGATTCTTCAATACATAATCCTCCTGGGGAAAGTACAGACATTCACGACCGTTTGTCTATACGACTGTGGACCATTATGAATGGGTTCTTCAATACCTAGTTCCTCTATGGAAAGTACAGACATTCACGACAGTTTGTCTATACGACTGTGGACCATTATGAATGGGTTCTTCAATACCTAATTCTCCTGGGGAAAGTACAGAGATTGCCCACAGTTTGTCTATACGACTCTGGACCATTAAGAATTGATTTATCAATACCTAATTCTCCTGTGGAAAGTACAGACATTGACGACAGTTTGTCTATACGACACTGGACCTTTAGGAATGGATTCTTTAATACCTAATCCTCCTGGGGAAAGTACAGACATTGACGACAGTTTGTCTATACGACACTGGACCTTTAGGAATGGATTCTTCTATACGTAATCCTTCTGGGAAAAGTAAAAACATTGACGACAGTTTGTCTATATGACACTGGACCTTTAGGAATGGATTCTTCAATACGTAATCCTTCTGGGAAAAGTACAGACATTGACGACAGTTTGTCTATACGACACTGGACCTTTAGGAATGGATTCTTCAATACCTAATCCTCCTGGGGAAAGTACAGACATTGACGACAGTTTGTCTATACGACACTGGACCTTTAGGAATGGATTCTTCAATACCTAATTCTCCTGGGGAAAGTACAGACATTGCCGACAGTTTGTCTATACGACACTGGACCTTTAGGAATGGATTCTTCCATACCTAATTCTCCTGGGGAAAGTACAGACATTGACGACAGTTTGTCTATACGACACTGGACCTTTAGGAATGGATTCTTCAATACCTAATAATCCTGCGGAAAGTACAGACATTGACGACAGTTTGTCTATACGACTCTGGCCCATTAAGAATGAATTCCTCAATACCTAATCCTCCTGGGGAAAGTACAGACATTGACGACAGTTTGTTTATACGACCCTGGACCTTTAGGATGGATTCTTCAATACATAATCCTCCTGTTGAAAGTACAGACATTGACGACAGTTTGTCTATACGACTCTGGACCATTAGGATGGATTCTTCAATACATGATCCTCCTGGGGAAAGTACAGACATTGACGACAGTTTGTTTATACGTCACTGGACCTTTAGGAATGAATGGATTCTTCAATACCTAATCCTCCTGCGGAAAGTACAGACATTGACGACAGTTTGTCTATACGACTCTGGACCATTAGGATGGATTCTTCAATACATAATCCTCCTGGGGAAAGTACAGACATTGACGACAAATTGTCTATACGACACTGGACCTTTAGGAATGGATTCTTCAATACCTAATCCTCCTGGGGAAAGTACAGACATTGACGACAGTTTGTCTATACGACTATGGACCATTAGGATGGATTCTTCAATACCTAATCCTCCTGGGGAAAGTACAGACATTGACGACAGTTTGTCTATACGACACTGGACCTTTAGGAATGGATTCTTCAATACCTAATCGTCCTGGGGAAAGAACAGACATTGACGACAGTTTGTCTATACGACTCTGGACCATTAGGATGGATTCTTCAATACATAATCCTCCTGGGGAAAGTACAGACATTGACGACAGTTTGTCTATACGACACTGGACCTTTAGGAATGGATTCTTCAATACCTAATCCTCCTGCGGAAAGTACAGACATTGACGACAGTTTGTCTATACGACTCTGGACCATTAAGAATGAATTCCTCAATACCTAATCCTCCTGGGGAAAGTACAGACATTGACGACAGTTTGTCTATACGACTCTGGACCATTAGGATGGATTCTTCAATACATAATCCTCCTGGGGAAAGTACAGACATTGACGACAGTTTGTCTATACGACACTGGACCTTTAGGAATGGATTCTTCAATACCTAATCCTCCTGGGGAAAGTACAGACATTGACGTCAGTTTGTCTATGCGACTATGGACCATTAGCATGGATTCTTCAATACATAATCCTCCTGGGGAAAGTAGAGACATTGACGACAGTTTGTCTATACGACACTGGACCTTTAGGAATGGATTCTTCAATACGTAATCCTTCTGGGAAAAGTACAAACATTGACGACAGTTTGTCTATACGACACGGGACCTTTAGGAATGGATTCTTTAATACCTAATCCTCCTGGGCAAAGTAAAGACATTGACGACAGTTTGTCTATACGACACTGGACGTATAGGAATGGATTCTTCAATACGTAATCCTTCTTTGAAAAGTACAGACATTGACGACAGTTTGTCTATACGACACTGGACCTTTAGGAATGGATTCTTTAATACCTAAACCTACTGTGCAAAGTACAGACATTGACGACAGTGTGTCTATACGAGACTGGACCTTTAGGAATGGATTCTTCAATACCTAATCCTCCTGCGGAAAGTACAGACATTGACGACAGTTTGTCTATACGACTCTGGACCATTAAGAATGATTTCCTCAATACCTATTCCTCCTGGGATAAAGTACAGACATTGACGACAGTTTGTCTATACGACTCTGGACCATTAGGATGGATTCTTCAATACCTAATCCTCCTGGGGAAAGTACAGACATTGACGACAGTTTGTCTATACGACACTGGACCTTTAGGAATGGATTCTTCAATACCTAATCCTCCTGGGGAAAGTACAGACATTGACGACAGTTTGTCTATACGACATTGGACCTTTATTAATGGATTCTTCAATACCTAATCCTCCTGCGGAAAGTACAGACATTGACGATAGTTTGTCTATACGACTCTGCACCATTAAGAATGAATTCCTCAATACCTAATCCTCCTGGGGAAAGTACAGACATTGACGACAGTTTGTCTATACGACTCTGGACCATTAGGAAGGATTCTTCAATACATAATCCTCCTGGGGAAAGTACAGACATTGACGACAGTTTGTCTATACGACACTGGACCTTTAGGAATGGATTCTTCAATACCTAATCCTCCTGCGGAAAGTACAGACATTGACGACAGTTTGTCTATACGACTCTGGACCATTAAGAATGAATTCCTCAATACCTAATCCTCCTGGGGAAAGTACAGACATTGACGACAGTGTGTCTATACGACTCTGGACCATTAGGATGGATTCTTCAATACATAATCCTCCTGGGGAAAGTACAGACATTGACGACAGTTTGTCTATACGACTCTGGACCATTAGGATGGATTCTTCAATACATAATCCTCCTGGGGAAAGTACAGACATTGACGAATGTTTGTCTATACGACACTGGACCTTTAGGAATGGATTCTTCAATACCTAATCCTCCTGGGGAAAGTACAGACATTGACGTCAGTTTGTCTATACGACTCTGGACCATTAGGATGGACTCTTCAATACATAATCCTCCTGGGGAAAGTAGAGACATTGACGACAGTTTGTCTATACGACAATGGACCTTTAGGAATGGATTCTTCAATACGTAATCCTTCTGGGAAAAGTACAGACATTGACGACAGTTTGTCTATACGACACTGGACCTTTAGGAATGGATTCTTCAATACCTAATCCTCCTGGGGAAAGTACAGACATTGACGACAGTTTGTCTATACGACTCTGGACCATTAGGAAGGAATTCCTCAATACCTAATCCTCCTGGGGTAAGTACAGACATTGACGACAGTTTGTCTATACGACTCTGGACCATTAGGATGGATTCTTCAATACATAATCCTCCTGGGGAAAGTACAGACATTCACGACCGTTTGTCTATACGACTGTGGACCATTATGAATGGGTTCTTCAATACCTAGTTCCTCTATGGAAAGTACAGACATTCACGACAGTTTGTCTATACGACTGTGGACCATTATGAATGGGTTCTTCAATAAATAATTCTCCTGGGGAAAGTACAGAGATTGCCCACAGTTTGTCTATACGACTCTGGACCATTAAGAATGGATTTATCAATACCTAATTCTCCTGGGGAAAGTACAGACATTGACGACAGTTTGTCTATACGACACTGGACCTTTAGGAATGGATTCTTTAATACCTAATCCTCCTGGGGAAAGTAGAGACATTGACGACAGTTTGTCTATACGACACTGGACCTTTAGGAATGGATTCTTCTATACGTAATCCTTCTGGGAAAAGTACAGACATTGACGACAGTTTGTCTATACGACTGTGGACCATTATGAATGGGTTCTTCAATACCTAGTTCCTCTGGGGAAAGTACAGACATTCACGACCGTTTGTCTATCCGACTGTGGACCATTATGAATGGGTTCTTCAATACCTAGTTCCTCTGGGGAAAGTACAGAGATTCCCAACAGTTTGTCTATACCACTCTGGACCATTAAGAATGGATTCTTCAATACGTAATCCTTCTGGGAAAAGTACAGACATTGACGACAGTTTGTCTATACGACTCTGGACCTTTAGGAATGGTTTCTTCAATACCTAATCCTCCTGGGGAAAGTACAGACATTGACGACAGTTTGTCTATACGACACTGGACCTTTAGGAATGGATTCTTTAATACCTAATCCTCCTGGGGAAAGTACAGACATTGACGACAGTTTGTCTATACGACACTGGACCTTTAGGAATGGATTCTTCAATACGTAATCCTTCTGGGAAAGTACAGACATTGACGACAGTTTGTCTATATGACACTGGACCTTTAGGAATGGATTCTTCAATACGTAATCCTTCTGGGAAAAGTACAGACATTGACGACAGTTTGTCTATACGACACTGGACCTTTAGGAATGGATTCTTCAATACCTAATCTTCCTGGGGAAAGTACAGACATTGACGACAGTTTGTCTATACGACACTGGACCTTTAGGAATGGATTCTTCAATACCTAATTCTCCTGGGGAAAGTACAGACATTGCCGACAGTTTGTCTATACGACACTGGACCTTTAGGAATGGATTCTTCCATACCTAATTCTCCTGGGGAAAGTACAGACATTGACGACAGTTTGTCTATACGACACTGGACCTTTAGGAATGGATTCTTCAATACCTAATCCTCCTGCGGAAAGTACATACATTGACGACAGTTTGTCTATACGACTCTGGCCCATTAAGAATGAATTCCTCAATACCTAATCCTCCTGGGGAAAGTACAGACATTGACGACAGTTTGTTTATACGACCCTGGACCTTTAGGATGGATTCTTCAATACATAATCCTCCTGTTGAAAGTACAGACATTGACGACAGTTTGTCTATACGACTCTGGACCATTAGGATGGATTCTTCAATACATGATCCTCCTGGGGAAAGTACAGACATTGACGACAGTTTGTTTATACGTCACTGGACCTTTAGGAATGAATGGATTCTTCAATACCTAATCCTCCTGCGGAAAGTACAGACATTGACGACAGTTTGTCTATACGACTCTGGACCATTAGGATGGATTCTTCAATACATAATCCTCCTGGGGAAAGTACACACATTGACGACAAATTGTCTATACGACACTGGACCTTTAGGAATGGATTCTTCAATACCTAATCCTCCTGGGGAAAGTACAGACATTGACGACAGTTTGTCTATAGGACTATGGACCATTAGGATGGATTCTTCAATACCTAATCGTCCTGCGGAAAGTACAGACATTGACGACAGTTTGTCTATACGACTCTGGACCATTAAGAATGAATTCCTCAATACCTAATCCTCCTGGGGAAAGTACAGACATTGACGACAGTTTGTCTATACGACTCTGGACCATTAGGATGGATTCTTCAATACATAATCCTCCTGGGGAAAGTACAGACATTGACGACAGTTTGTCTATACGACTCTGGACCATTAGGATGGATTCTTCAATACATAATCCTCCTGGGGAAAGTACAGACATTGACGACAGTTTGTCTATACGACACTGGACCTTTAGGAATGGATTCTTCAATACCTAATCCTCCTGGGGAAAGTACAGACATTGACGTCAGTTTGTCTATACGACTATGGACCATTAGCATGGATTCTTCAATACATACTCCTCCTGGGGAAAGTAAAGACATTGACGACAGTTTGTCTATACGACACTGGACCTTTAGGAATGGATTCTTCAATACGTAATCCTTCTGGGAAAAGTACAGACATTGACGACAGTTTGTCTATACGACACGGGACCTTTAGGAATGGATTCTTTAATACCTAATCCTCCTTTGCAAAGTAAAGACATTGACGACAGTTTGTCTATACGACACTGGACGTATAGGAATGGATTCTTCAATACGTAATCCTTCTTTGAAAAGTACAGACATTGACGACAGTTTGTCTATACGACACTGGACCTTTAGGAATGGATTCTTTAATACCTAATCCTACTGTGCAAAGTACAGACATTGACGACAGTGTGTCTATACGTGACTGGACCTTTATTAATGGATTCTTCAATACCCAATCCTCCTGCGGAAAGTACAGACATTGACGACAGTTTGTCTATACGACTCTGGACCATTAAGAATGATTTCCTCAATACCTATTCCTCCTGGGGAAAGTACAGACATTGACGACAGTTTGTCTATACGACTCTGGACCATTAGGATGGATTCTTCAATACCTAATCCTCCTGGGGAAAGTACAGACATTGACGACAGTTTGTCTATACGACACTGGACCTTTAGGAATGGATTCTTCAATACCTAATCCTCCTGGGGAAAGTACAGACATTGACGACAGTTTGTCTATACGACACTGGACCTTTATTAATGGATTCTTCAATACCTAATCCTCCTGCGGAAAGTACAGACATTGACGATAGTTTGTCTATACGACTCTGGACCATTAAGAATGAATTCCTCAATACCTAATCCTCCTGGGGAAAGTACAGACATTGACGACAGTTTGTCTATACGACTCTGGACCATTAGGAAGGATTCTTCAATACATAATCCTCCTGGGGAAAGTACAGACATTGACGACAGTTTGTCTATACGACACTGGACCTTTAGGAATGGATTCTTCAATACCTAATCCTCCTGCGGAAAGTACAGACATTGACGACAGTTTGTCTATACGACTCTGGACCATTAAGAATGAATTCCTCAATACCTAATCCTCCTGGGGAAAGTACAGACATTGACGACAGTGTGTCTATACGACTCTGGACCATTAGGATGGATTCTTCAATACATAATCCTCCTGGGGAAAGTACAGACATTGACGACAGTTTGTCTATATGACTCTGGACCATTAGGATGGATTCTTCAATACATAATCCTCCTGGGGAAAGTACAGACATTGACGAATGTTTGTCTATACGACACTGGACCTTTAGGAATGGATTCTTCAATACCTAATCCTCCTGGGGAAAGTACAGACATTGACGTCAGTTTGTCTATACGACTCTGGACCATTAGGATGGACTCTTCAATACATAATCCTCCTGGGGAAAGTAGAGACATTGACGACAGTTTGTCTATACGACAATGGACCTTTAGGAATGGATTCTTCAATACGTAATCCTTCTGGGAAAAGTACAGACATTGACGACAGTTTGTCTATACGACACTGGACCTTTAGGAATGGATTATTTAATACCTAATCCTCCTGGGCAAAGTACAGACATTGACGACAGTTTGTCTATACGACACTGGACCTTTAGGAATGGATTCTTCAATTCGTAATCCTTCTGGGAAAAGTACAGACATTGACGACAGTTTGTCTATACGACACTGGACCTTTAGGAATGGATTCTTTAATACCTAATCCTACTGGGCAAAGTACAGACATTGACGACAGTGTGTCTATACGACTCTGGACCATTAGGATGGATTCTTCAATACATAATCCTACTGGGGAAAGTACAGACATTGACGACAGTTTGTCTATACGACACTGGACCTTTAGGAATGGATTCTTCAATACCTAATCCTCCTGCGGAAAGTACAGACATTGACGACAGTTTGTCTATACGACTCTGAACCATTAAGAATGAATTCCTGTATACCTATTCCTCCTGTTGAAAGTACAGACATTGACGACAGTTTGTCTATACGACTCTGGACCATTAGGATGGATTCTTCAATACCTAGTCCTCCTGGGGAAAGTACAGACATTCACGACCGTTTGTCTATACGACTGTGGACCATTATGAATGGGTTCTTCAATACCTAGTTCCTCTGGGGAAAGTACAGACATTCACGACAGTTTGTCTATACGACTGTGGACCATTATGAATGGGTTCTTCATTACCTAATTCTCCTGGGGAAAGTACAGAGATTGCCGACAGTTTGTCTATACGACACTGGACCTTTAGGAATGGATTCTTCAATACCTAATCCTCCTGGGGAAAGTACAGACATTGACGACAGTTTGTCTATACGACACTGGACCTTTAGGAATGGATTCTTCAATACCTAATTCTCCTGGGGAAAGTACAGACATTGACGACAGTTTGTCTATACGACACAGGACCTTTAGGAATGGATTATTCAATACCTAATCCTCCTGCGGAAAGTACAGACATTGACGACAGTTTGTCTATACGACTCCGGACCATTAAGAATGGATTTATCAATACCTAATCCTCCTGTGGAAAGTACAGACATTGACGACAGTTTGTCTATACGACACTGGACCTTTAGGAATGGATTCTTTAATACCTAATCCTCCTGGGGAAAGTACAGACATTGACGACAGTTTGTCTATACGACACTGGACCTTTAGGAATGGATTCTTCAATACGTATTCCTTCTGGGAAAAGTACAGACATTGACGACAGTGTGTCTATACGACACTGGACCTTTAGGAATCGATTCTTCAATACGTAATCCTTCTGGGAAAAGTACAGACATTGACGACAGTTTGTCTATACGACACTGGACCTTTAGGAATGGATTCTTCAATACCTAATCCTCCTGGGGAAAGTAGAGACATTGACGACAGTTTGTCTATACGACACTGGAACTTTAGGAATGGATTCTTCAATACGTAATCCTCCTGGGAAAAGTACAGACATTGACGACAGTTTGTCTATACGACTCTGGACCTTTAGGAATGGATTCTTCAATACGTATTCCTTCTGGGAAAAGTACAGACATTGACGACAGTGTGTCTATACGACACTGGACCTTTAGGAATCGATTCTTCAATACGTAATCCTTCTGGGAAAAGTACAGACATTGACGACAGTTTGTCTATACGACACTGGACCTTTAGGAATGGATTCTTCAATACCTAATCCTCCTGGGGAAAGTAGAGACATTGACGACAGTTTGTCTATACGACACTGGAACTTTAGGAATGGATTCTTCAATACGTAATCCTCCTGGGAAAAGTACAGACATTGACGACAGTTTGTCTATACGACTCTGGACCATTAGGATGGATTCTTCAATACATAATCCTCCTGGGGAAAGTACAGACATTGACGACAGCTTGTCTATACGACACTGGACCTTTAGGAATGGATTCTTTAATACCTAATCCTCCTGGGGAAAGTACAGACATTGACGACAGATTGTCTATACGACACTGGACCTTTAGGAATGGATTCTTCAATACGTAATCCTCCTGGGGAAAGTACAGACATTGACAACAGTTTGTCTATATACGACACTGGACCTTTAGGAATGGATTCTTCAATACTTAATCCTCCTGGGGAAAGTACAGACATTGACGACAGATTGTCTATACGACACTGGACCTTTAGGAATGGATTCTTCAATACGTAATCCTCCTGGGGAAAGTACAGACATTGACGACAGCTGGCCTATACGACACTGGACCTTTAGGAATGGATTCTTTAATACCTAATCCTCCTGGGGAAAGTACAGACATTGACGACAGTTTGTCTATACGACACTGGACCTTTAGGAATGGATTCTTTAATACCTAATCCTCCTGGGGAAAGTACAGACATTGACGACAGTTTATCTATACGACACTGGACCTTTAGGAATCGATTATTCAATACGTAATCCTTCTGGGAAAAGTACAGACATTGACGACAGTTTGTATATACGACACTGGACCTTTAGGAATGGATTCCTCAATACGTAATCCTTCTGGGAAAAGTACAGACATTGACGACAGTTTGTCTATACGACACTGGACCTTTAGGAATGGAATCTTCAATACGTAATCCTTCTGGGAAAAGTACAGACATTGACGACAGTTTGTCTATACGGCACTGGACCTTTAGGAATGGATTCTTATATACCTAATCGACCTGGAGAAAGTACAGACATTGACGACAGTTTGTCTATACGACACTGGACCTTTAGGAATGGATTCTTATATACCTAATCCTCCTGGGGAAAGTAAAGACATTGTCGACAGTTTGTCTATACGACACTGGACCTTTAGGAATGGATTCTTATATACCCAATCCTCCTGGGGAAAGTACACAGATTGCCGACAGTTTGTCTATACGACACTGGACCTTTAGGAATGGATTCTTCAATTCGTAATCCTTCTGGGAAAAGTACAGACATTGACGACAGTTTGTCTATACGACACTGGACCTTTAGGAATGGATTCTTCAATACCTAATCCTCCTGGGGAAAGTACAGACATTGACGACAGTTTGTCTATACGACACTGGACCTTTAGGAATGGATTCTTCAATACGTAATCCTTCTGGGAAAAGTACAGACATTGACGACAGTTTGTCTGTACGACACTGGACCTTTAGGAATGGATTCTTCAATACGTAATCCTTCTGGGAAAAGTACAGACATTGACTACAGTTTGTCTATACGACACTGGACCTTTAGGAATGGATTCTACAATACCTAATCCTCCTGGGGAAAGTACAGACATTGACGACAGTTTGTCTATACGACTCTGGACCATTAGGAAGGAATTCATCAATACCTAATCCTCCTGGGGAAAGTACAGACATGGACGACAGTTTGTCTATACGACTCTGGACCATTAGGATGGATTCTTCAATAGATAATCCTCCTGGGGAAAGTACAGACATTCACGACCGTTTGTCTATACGACTGTGGACCATTATGAATGGGTTCTTCAATACCTAGTTCCTCTGGGGAAAGTACAGACATTCACGACAGTTTGTCTATACGACTGTGGTCCATTATGAATGGGTTCTTCATTACCTAATTCTCCTGGGGAAAGTACAGAGATTGCCGACAGTTTGTCTATACGACACTGGACCTTTAGGAATGGATTCTTCAATACCTAATCCTCCTGGGGAAAGTACAGACATTGACGACAGTTTGTCTATACGACACTGGACCTTTAGGAATGGATTCTTCAATACCTAATTCTCCTGGGGAAAGTACAGACATTGACGACAGTTTGTCTATACGACACAGGACCTTTAGGAATGGATTATTCAATACCTAATCCTCCTGCGGAAAGTACAGACATTGACGACAGTTTGTCTATACGACTCCGGACCATTAAGAATGGATTTATCAATACCTAATCCTCCTGTGGAAAGTACAGACATTGACGACAGTTTGTCTATACGACACTGGACCTTTAGGAATGGATTCTTTAATACCTAATCCTCCTGGGGAAAGTACAGACATTGACGACAGTTTGTCTATACGACACTGGACCTTTAGGAATGGATTCTTCAATACGTATTCCTTCTGGGAAAAGTACAGACATTGACGACAGTGTGTCTATACGACACTGGACCTTTAGGAATCGATTCTTCAATACGTAATCCTTCTGGGAAAAGTACAGACATTGACGACAGTTTGTCTATACGACACTGGACCTTTAGGAATGGATTCTTCAATACTTAATCCTCCTGGGGAAAGTAGAGACATTGACGACAGTTTGTCTATACGACACTGGACCTTTAGGAATGGATTCTTCAATACCTAATTCTCCTGGGGAAAGTACAGACATTGACGACAGTTTGTCTATACGACACTGGACCTTTAGGAATGGATTCTTCAATACCTAATCCTCCTGCGGAAAGTACAGACATTGACGACAGTTTGTCTATACGACTCTGGACCATTACGAATGAATTCCTCAATACCTAATCCTCCTGGGGAAGGTACAGACATTGACGACAGTTTGTCTATACGACACTGGACCTTTAGGATGGATTCTTCAATACATAATCCTCCTGGGGAAAGTACAGACATTGACGACAGTTTGTCTATACGACTCTGGACCATTAGGATGGATTCTTCAATACATGATCCTCCTGGGGAAAGTACAGACATTGACGACAGTTTATTTATACGTCACTGGACCTTTAGGAATGGATCCTTCATTACCTAATCCTCCTGCGGAAAGTACAGACATTGACGACAGTTTGTATATACGACTCTGGACCATTAGGATGGATTCTTCAATACCTAATCCTCCTGGGGAAAGTACACACATTGACGACAGTTTGTCTATACGACACTGGACCTTTAGGAATGGATTCTTCAATACCTAATCCTCCTGGGGAAAGTACAGACATTGACGACAGATTGTCTATACGACACTGGACCATTAAGAATGAATTCCTCAATACCTAATCCTCCTGGGGAAAGTACAGACATTGACGACAGTTTGTATATACGACTCTGGACCATTAGGATGGATTCTTCAATACATAATCCTCCTGTGGAAAGTACAGACATTGACAACAGTTTGTCTATACGACACTGGACCTCTAGGAATGGATTCTTCAATACGTAATCCTCCTGGGAAAAGTACAGACATTGACGACAGTTTGTCTTAACGACACTGGACCTTTAGGAATGGATTCTTTAATACCTAATCCTCCTGGGGAAAGTACAGACATTGACGACAGTTTGTCTATACGACACTGGACCTTTAGGAATGGATTCTTCAATACCTAATTCTCCTGGGGAAAGTACAGACATTGACGACAGTTTGTCTATACGACTCTGGACCATTAGGATGGATTCTTCAATACAAAATCCTCCTGGGGAAAGTACAGACATTGACGACAGTTTGTCTATACGACACTGGACCTTTAGGAATGGATTCTTCAATACCTAATCCTCCTGCGGAAAGTACAGACATTGACGACAGTTTGTCTATACGACTCTGGACCATTAAGAATGAATTCCTCAATACCTAATCCTCCTGGGGAAAGTACAGACATTGACGACAGTTTGTCTATACGACACTGGACCATTAGGAATGGATTCTTCAATACGTAATCCTCCTGGGAAAAGTACAGACATTGACGACAGTTTGTCTATACGACACTGGACCTTTAGGAATGGATTCTTCAATACATAATCCTCCTGGGGAAAGTACAGACATTGACGACAGTTTGTCTATACGACACTGGACCTCTAGGAATGGATTCTTCAATACGTAATCCTCCTGGGAAAAGTACAGACATTGACGACAGTTTGTCTTAACGACACTGGACCTTTAGGAATGGATTCTTTAATACCTAATCCTCCTGGGGAAAGTACAGACATTGACGACAGTTTGTCTATACGACACTGGACCTTTAGGAATGGATTCTTCAATACCTAATTCTCCTGGGGAAAGTACAGACATTGACGACAGTTTGTCTATACGACTCTGGACCATTAGGATGGATTCTTCAATACATAATCCTCCTGCGGAAAGTACAGACATTGACGACAATTTGTCTATACGACTCTGGACCTTTAGGAATGGATTCTTCAATACCTAATCCTCCTGGGGAAAGTACAGACATTGACGACAGTTTGTCTATACGACACTGGACCTTTAGGAATGGATTCTTTAATACCTAATCCTCCTGGGGAAAGTACAGACATTGACGACAGTTTGTCTATACGACACTGGACCTTTAGGAATGGATTCTTCAATACGTAATCCTTCTGGGAAAAGTACAGACATAGACGACAGTGTGTCTATATGACACTGGACCTTTAGGAATGGATTCTTTAATACCTAATCCTACTGGGGAAAGTACAGACATTGACGACAGTGTGTCTATACGACACTGGACCTTTAGTAATGGATTCTTCAATACGTAATCCTTCTGGGAAAAGTACAGACATTGACGACAGTTTGTCTATACGACACTGGACCTTTAGGAATGGATTCTTCAATACATAATCCTCCTGGGGAAAGTACAGACATTGACGACAGTTTGTCTATACGACACTGGACCTTTAGGAATGGATTATTCAATACCTAATTCTCCTGGGGAAAGTACAGACATTGCCGACAATTTGTCTATACGACACTGGACCTTTAGGAATGGATTCTTCAATACCTAATTCTCCTGGGGAAAGTACAGACATTGACGACAGTTTGTCTATACGACACTGGACCTTTAGGAATGGATTCTTCAATACCTAATTCTCCTGGGGAAAGTACAGACATTGACGACAGTTTGTCTATACGACACTGGACCTTTAGGAATGGAATCTTCAATACCTAATCCTCCTGCGGAAAGTACAGACATTGACGACAGTTTGTCTATACGACTCTGGACCTTTAGGAATGGAATCTTCAATACCTAATCCTCCTGCGGAAAGTACAGACATTGACGACAGTTTGTCTATACGACTCTGGACCATTAAGAATGAATTCCTCAATACCTAATCCTCCTGGGGAAAGTACAGATATTGACGACAGTTTGTCTATACGACACTGGACCTTTAGGATGGATTCTTCAATACATAATCCTCCTGGGGAAAGTACAGACATTGACGACAGTTTGTCTATACGACTCTGGACCATTAGGATGGATTCTTCAATACATAATCCTCCTGGGGAAAGTTCAGACATTGACGACAGTTTGTTTATACGTCACTAGACCTTTAGGAATGGATTCTTCAATACCTAGTCCTCCTGCGGAAAGTACAGACATTGACGACAGTTTGTCTATACGACTCAGGACCATTAGGATGGATTCTTCAATACATAATCCTCCTGGGGAAAGTACAGACATTGACGACCGTTTGTCTATACGACACTGGACCTTTAGGAATGGATTCTTCAATACCTAATCCTCCTGGGGAAAGTACAGACATTGACGACAGTTTGTCTATACGACACTGGACCTTTAGGATGGATTCTTCAATACATAATCCTCCTGGGGAAAGTACAGACATTGACGACAGTTTGTCTATACGACTCTGGACCATTAGGATGGATTCTTCAATACATGATCCTCCTGGGGAAAGTACAGACATTGACGACAGTTTATTTATACGTCACTGGACCTTTAGGAATGGATTCTTCATTACCTAATCCTCCTGCGGAAAGTACAGACATTGACGACAGTTTGTATATACGACTCTGGACCATTAGGATGGATTCTTCAATACCTAATCCTCCTGGGGAAAGTACACACATTGACGACAGTTTGTCTATACGACACTGGACCTTTAGGAATGGATTCTTCAATACCTAATCCTCCTGGGGGAAAGTACAGACATTGACGACAGTTTGTCTATACGACTCTGGACCATTAAGAATGAATTCCTCAATACCTAATCCTCCTGGGGAAAGTACAGACATTGACGACAGTTTGTATATACGACTCTGGACCATTAGGATGGATTCTTCAATACATAATCCTCCTGGGGAAAGTACAGACATTGACGACAGTTTGTCTATACGACACTGGACCTCTAGGAATGGATTCTTCAATACGTAATCCTCCTGGGAAAAGTACAGACATTGACGACAGTTTGTCTTAACGACACTGGACCTTTAGGAATGGATTCTTTAATACCTAATCCTCCTGGGGAAAGTACAGACATTGACGACAGTTTGTCTATACGACACTGGATCTTTAGGAATGGATTCTTCAATACCTAATTCTCCTGGGGAAAGTACAGACATTGACGACAGTTTGTCTATACGACTCTGGACCATTAGGATGGATTCTTCAATACATAATCTTCCTGGAGAAAGTACAGACATTGACGACAGTTTGTCTATACGACACTGGACCTTTAGGAATGGATTCTTCAATACCTAATCCTCCTGCGGAAAGTACAGACATTGACGACAGTTTGTCTATACGACTCTGGACCATTAAGAATGAATTCCTCAATACCTAATCCTCCTGGGGAAAGTACAGACATTGACGACAGTTTGTCTATACGACACTGGACCATTAGGAATGGATTCTTCAATACGTAATCCTACTGGGAAAAGTACAGACATTGACGACAGTTTGTCTATACGACACTGGACCTTTAGAAATAGATTTTTCAATACATAATCCTCCTGGGGAGAGTACAGACATTGACGACAGTTTGTCTATATGACACTGGACCTCTAGGAATGGATTCTTCAATACGTAATCCTTCTGGGAAAAGTACAGACATTGACGACAGTTTGTCTATACGACACTGGACCTTTAGGAATGGATTCTTCAATACATAATCCTCCTGGGGAAAGTACAGACATTGACGACAGTTTGTCTATACGACACTGGACCTTTAGGAATGGATTATTCAATACCTAATTCTCCTGGGGAAAGTACAGACATTGCCGACAATTTGTCTATACGACACTGGACCTTTAGGAATGGATTCTTCAATACCTAATTCTCCTGGGGAAAGTACAGACATTGACGACAGTTTGTCTATACGACACTGGACCTTTAGGAATGGAATCTTCAATACCTAATCCTCCTGCGGAAAGTACAGACATTGACGACAGTTTGTCTATACGACTCTGGACCTTTAGGAATGGAATCTTCAATACCTAATCCTCCTGCGGAAAGTACAGACATTGACGACAGTTTGTCTATACGACTCTGGACCATTAAGAATGAATTCCTCAATACCTAATCCTCCTGGGGAAAGTACAGATATTGACGACAGTTTGTCTATACGACACTGGACCTTTAGGATGGATTCTTCAATACATAATCCTCCTGGGGAAAGTACAGACATTGACGACAGTTTGTCTATACGACTCTGGACCATTAGGATGGATTCTTCAATACATAATCCTCCTGGGGAAAGTTCAGACATTGACGACAGTTTGTTTATACGTCACTGGACCTTTAGGAATGGATTCTTCAATACCTAGTCCTCCTGCGGAAAGTACAGACATTGACGACAGTTTGTCTATACGACTCAGGACCATTAGGATGGATTCTTCAATACATAATCCTCCTGGGGAAAGTACAGACATTGACGACCGTTTGTCTATACGACACTGGACCTTTAGGAATGGATTCTTCAATACCTAATCCTCCTGGGGAAAGTACAGACATTGACGACAGTTTGTCTATACGACACTGGACCTTTAGGATGGATTCTTCAATACATAATCCTCCTGGGGAAAGTACAGACATTGACGACAGTTTGTCTATACGACTCTGGACCATTAGGATGGATTCTTCAATACATGATCCTCCTGGGGAAAGTACAGACATTGACGACAGTTTATTTATACGTCACTGGACCTTTAGGAATGGATTCTTCATTACCTAATCCTCCTGCGGAAAGTACAGACATTGACGACAGTTTGTATATACGACTCTGGACCATTAAGAATGAATTCCTCAATACCTAATCCTCCTGGGGAAAGTACAGACATTGACGACAGTTTGTATATACGACTCTGGACCATTAGGATGGATTCTTCAATACATAATCCTCCTGGGGAAAGTACAGACATTGACGACAGTTTGTCTATACGACACTGGACCTCTAGGAATGGATTCTTCAATACGTAATCCTCCTGGGAAAAGTACAGACATTGACGACAGTTTGTCTTAACGACACTGGACCTTTAGGAATGGATTCTTTAATACCTAATCCTCCTGGGGAAAGTACAGACATTGACGACAGTTTGTCTATACGACACTGGATCTTTAGGAATGGATTCTTCAATACCTAATTCTCCTGGGGAAAGTACAGACATTGACGACAGTTTGTCTATACGACTCTGGACCATTAGGATGGATTCTTCAATACATAATCTTCCTGGGGAAAGTACAGACATTGACGACAGTTTGTCTATACGACACTGGACCTTTAGGAATGGATTCTTCAATACCTAATCCTCCTGCGGAAAGTACAGACATTGACGACAGTTTGTCTATACGACTCTGGACCATTAAGAATGAATTCCTCAATACCTAATCCTCCTGGGGAAAGTACAGACATTGACGACAGTTTGTCTATACGACACTGGACCATTAGGAATGGATTCTTCAATACGTAATCCTACTGGGAAAAGTACAGACATTGACGACAGTTTGTCTATACGACACTGGACCTTTAGAAATAGATTCTTCAATACATAATCCTCCTGGGGAGAGTACAGACATTGACGACAGTTTGTCTATATGACACTGGACCTCTAGGAATGGATTCTTCAATACGTAATTCTCCTGGGAAAAGTACAGACATTTACGACAGTTTGTCTTAACGACACTGGACCTTTAGGAATGGATTCTTTAATACCTAATCCTCCTGGGGAAAGTACAGACATTGACGACAGTTTGTCTATACGACACTGGACCTTTAGGAATGGATTCTTCAATACCTAATTCTCCTGGGGAAAGTACAGACATTGACGACAGTTTGTCTATACGACTCTGGACCATTAGGATGGATTCTTCAATACATAATCCTCCTGCGGAAAGTACAGACATTGACGACAATTTGTCTATACGACTCTGGACCTTTAGGAATGGATTCTTCAATACCTAATCCTCCTAGGGAAAGTACAGACATTGACGACAGTTTGTCTATACGACACTGGACCTTTAGAAATGGATTCTTTAATACCTAATCCTCCTGGGGAAAGTACAGACATTGACGACAGTTTGTCTATACGACACTGGACCTATAGGAATGGATTCTTCAATACGTAATCCTTCTGGGAAAAGTACAGACATTGACGACAGTTTGTCTATATGACACTGGACCTTTAGGAATGGATTCTTTAATACCTAATCCTACTGGGGAAAGTACAGACATTGACGACAGTGTGTCTATACGACACTGGACCTTTAGTAATGGATTCTTCAATACGTAATCCTTCTTGGAAAAGTACAGACATTGACGACAGTTTGTCTATACGACACTGGACCTTTAGGAATGGATTCTTCAATACATAATCCTCCTGGGGAAAGTACAGACATTGACGACAGTTTGTCTATACGACACTGGACCTTTAGGAATGGATTCTTCAATACGTAATCCTTCTGGGAAAAGTACAGACATTGACGACAGTTTGTCTATATGACACTGGACCTTTAGGAATGGATTCTTTAATACCTAATCCTACTGGGGAAAGTACAGACATTGACGACAGTGTGTCTATACGACACTGGACCTTTAGTAATGGATTCTTCAATACGTAATCCTTCTGGGAAAAGTACAGACATTGACGACAGTTTGTCTATACGACACTGGACCTTTAGGAATGGATTCTTCAATACATAATCCTCCTGATGAAAGTACAGACATTGACGACAGTTTGTCTATACGACACTGGACCTTTAGGAATGGATTCTTCAATACCTAATTCTCCTGGGGAAAGTACAGACATTGACGACAGTTTGTCTATACGACACTGGACCTTTAGGAATGGATTCTTCAATACCTAATTCTCCTGGGGAAAGTACAGACATTGACGACAGTTTGTCTATACGACACTGGACCTTTAGGAATGGATTCTTCAATACCTAATCCTCCTGCGGAAAGTACAGACATTGACGACAGTTTGTCTATACGACTCTGGACCATTAAGAATGAATTCCTCAATACCTAATCCTCCTGGGGAAAGTACAGATATTGACGACAGTTTGTCTATACGACACTGGACCTTTAGGATGGATTCTTCAATACATAATCCTCCTGGGGAAAGTACAGACATTGACGACAGTTTGTCTATACGACTCTGGACCATTAGGATGGATTCTTCAATACATAATCCTCCTGGGAAAAGTTCAGACATTGACGACAGTTTGTTTATACGTCACTGGACCTTTAGGAATGGATTCCTCAATACCTAGTCCTCCTGCGGAAAGTACAGACATTGACGACAGTTTGTCTATACGACTCTGGACCATTAAGAATGAATTCCTCAATACCTAATCCTCCTGGGGAAAGTACAGAGATTGTCGACAGTTTGTCTATACGACTCTGGACCATTAAGAATGGATTCTTCAATACCTAATTCTCCTGGGGAAAGTACAGAGATTGTCGACAGTTTGTCTATACGACTCTGGACTATTAGGATTGGATTCTTCAATACCTAATTCTCCTGGGGAAAGTACAGAGATTGTCGACAGTTTGTCTATACGACTCTGGACCATTAGGATGGATTCTTCAATACATAATCCTCCTGGGGAAAGTACAGACATTGACGACAGTTTGTCTATACGACACTGGACCTTTAGGAATGGATTCTTCAATACCTAATCCTCCTGCGGAAAGTACAGACATTGACGACAGTTTGTCTATACGACTCTGGATCATTAAGAATGAATTCCTCAATACCTAATCCTCCTGGGGAAAGTACAGACATTGACGACAGTTTGTCTATACGACACTGGACCATTAGGAATGGATTCTTCAATACGTAATCCTCCTGGGAAAAGTACAGACATTGACGACAGTTTGTCTATACGACACTGGACCTTTAGGAATGGATTCTTCAATACATAATCCTCCTGGGGAAAGTACAGACATTGACGACAGTTTGTCTATACGCCACTGGACCTCTAGGAATGGATTCTTCAATACGTAATCCTCCTGGGAAAAGTACAGACATTGACGACAGTTTGTCTTAACGACACTGGACCTTTAGGAATGGATTCTTCAATACGTAATCCTTCTGGGAAAAGTACAGACATTGACGACAGTTTGTCTATACGACACTGGACCTTTAGGAATGGATTCTTTAATACCTAATCCTCCTGGGGAAAGTACAGACATTGACGACAGTTTGTCTATACGACACTGGACCTTTAGGAATGGATTCTTCAATACCTAATTCTCCTGGGGAAAGTACAGACATTGACGACAGTTTGTCTATACGACACTGGACCTTTAGGAATGGATTCTTCAATACCTAATTCTCCTGGGGAAAGTACAGACATTGACGACAGTTTGTCTATACGACACTGGACCTTTAGGAATGGATTCTTCAATACCTAATCCTCCTGCGGAAAGTACAGACATTGACGACAGTTTGTCTATACGACTCTGGACCATTAAGAATGAATTCCTCAATACCTAATCCTCCTGGGGAAAGTACAGATATTGACGACAGTTTGTCTATACGACACTGGACCTTTAGGATGGATTCTTCAATACATAATCCTCCTGGGGAAAGTACAGACATTGACGACAGTTTGTCTATACGACTCTGGACCATTAGGATGGATTCTTCAATACATAATCCTCCTGGGGAAAGTACAGACATTGACGACAGTTTGTTTATACGTCACTGGACCTTTAAGAATGGATTCTTCAATACCTAGTCCTCCTGCGGAAAGTACAGACATTGACGACAGTTTGTCTATACGACTCAGGACCATTAGGATGGATTCTTCAATACATAATCCTCCTGGGGAAAGTACAGACATTGACGACAGTTAGTCTATACGACACTGGACCTTTAGGAATGGATTCTTCAATACCTAATCCTCCTGGGGAAAGTACAGACATTGACGACAGTTTGTCTATACGACACTCGACCTTTAGGAATGGATTCCTTAATACCTAATCCTCCTGGGGAAAGTACAGACATTGACGACAGTTTGTCTATACGACACTGGACCTTTAGAAATGGATTATTCAATACGTAATCCTTCTGGGAAAAGTACAGATATTGACGACAGTTTGTCTATACGACACTGGACCTTTCGGAATGGATTCTTTAATACCTAATCCTCCTGGGGAAAGTACAGACATTGACGACAGTTTGTCTATACGACACTAGACCTTTAGGAATGGATTCTTCAATACGTAATCCTTCTGGGAAAAGTACAGACATTGACGACAGTTTGTCTATACGACACTGGACCTTTAGGAATGGATTCTTATATACCTAATCCTCCTGGGGAAAGTACAGACATTAACGACAGTTTGTCTATACGACACTGGACCTTTAGGAATGGATTCTTCAATGCGTAATCCTTCTGGGAAAAGTACAGACATTGACGACAGTTTATCTATACGACACTGGACCTTTAGGAATGGATTCTTCAATACCTAATCCTCCTGGGGAAAGTACAGACATTGACGACAGTTTGTCTATACGACTCTGGACCATTAAGAATGAATTCCTCAATACCTAATCCTCCTGGGGAGAGTACAGACATTGACGACAGTTTGTCTATACGACACTGGACCATTAGGATGGATTCTTCAATACATAATCCTCCTGGGGAAAGTACAGACATTCACGACAGTTTGTCTATACGACTGTGGACAATTATGAGTGGGTTTTTCAATACCTAGTTCCTCTGGGGAAAGTACAGACATTCACGACAGATTGTCTATACGACTGTGGACTATTATGAATGGGTTCTTCAATACCTAATTCTCTTGGGGAAAGTAAAGAGATTGCCGACAGTTTTTCTGTATGACTCTGGACTATTAGGAATGGATTTATCAATACCTAATCCTTCTGGGGAAAGTACAGAGATTGTCGACAGTTTGTCTATACCACTCTGGACCATTAAGAATGGATTTATCAATACCTAATTCTCCTGGGGAAAGTACAGACATTGACGACAGTTTGCTATACGACTCCGGACCATTAAGAATGGATTTATCAATACCTAATTCTCCTGGGGAAAGTACAGAGATTGCCAACAGTTTGTCTATACCACTCTGGACCATTAAGAATGGATTTATCAATACCTAATCCTTCTGGGGAAAGTACAGAGATTGTCGACAGTTCGTCTATACGACTCTGGACCATTAAGAATGGATTCTTCAATACCTAATTCTCCTGGGGAAAGTACAGAGATTGTCGACAGTTTGTCTATACGACTCTGGACTATTAGGAATGGATTCTTCAATACCTAATTCTCCTGGGGAAAGTACAGAGATTGTCGACAGTTTGTCTATACGACTCTGGACTATTAGGAATGGATTCTTCAATACCTAATTCTCCTGGGGAAAGTACAGAGATTGTCGACAGTTTGTCTATACGACTCTGGACTATTAGGAATGGATTCTTCAATATCTAATTCTCCTGGGGAAAGTACATAGATTGTCGACAGTTTGTCTATACGACTCTGGACCATTAAGAATGGATTCTTCAATACCTAATTCTCCTGGGGAAAGTACAGACGTTGACGACAGTTTGTCTATACGACACTGGACCTTTAGGAATGGATTCTTCAATACCTAATCCTCCTGGGGAAAGTTCACAGATTGCCAACAGTTTGTCTATACCACTCTGGACCATTAAGAATGGATTCTTCAATACCTAATTCTCCTGGGGAAAGTACAGACGTTGACGACAGTTTGTCTATACGACACTGGACCTTTAGGAATGGATTCTTCAATACCTAATTCTCCTGGAGAAAGTACAGACGTTGACGACAGTTTGTCTATACGACACTGGACCTTTAGGAATGGTTTCTTCAATACCTAATCCTCCTGGGGAAAGTACACAGATTGCCAACAGTTTGTCTATACCACTCTTGACCATTAAGAATGGATTCTTCAATACGTAATTCTCCTGGGGAAAGTACAGACGTTGACGACAGTTTGTCTATACGACACTGGACCTTTAGGAATGGATTCTTCAATACCTAATTCTCCTGGGGAAAGAACACAGATTGCCAACAGTTTGTCTATACCACTCTGGACCATTAAGAATGGATTCTTCAATACCTAATCGTCCTGGGGAAAGTACAGAGATTGTCGTCAGTTTGTCTATACGACTCTGGACCATTAAAAATGGATTCTTCAATAACTAATTCTCCTGGGGAAAGTACAGAGATTGTCGACAGTTTGTCTATACGACTCTGGACTATTAGGAATGGATTCTTCAATACCTAATCCTCCTGGGGAAAGTACAGAGATTGACGTCAGTTTGTCTATACGACTCTGGACCATTAAGAATGAATTCCTCAATACCTAATCCTCCTGGGGAAAGTACAGAGATTGACGTCAGTTTGTCTATACGACTCTGGACCATTAAGAATGGATTCTTCAATACCTAATCCTCCTGGGGAAAGTACAGAGATTGACGTCAGTTTGTCTATACGACTCCGGACCATTAAGAATGGATTTATCAATACCTAATCCTCCTGGGGAAAGTACAGAGATTGACGTCAGTTTGTCTATACGACTCTGGACCTTTAGGAATGGATTCTTCAATACCTAATCCTCCTGCGGAAAGTACAGACATTGACGACAGTTTGTCTATACGGCTCTGGACCATTAGGATTGGATTCTTCAATACCTAATCCTCCTGGAGAAAGTACAGACATTGACGTCAGTTTGTCTATACGACTCTGGACCTTTAGGAATGGATTCTTCAATACCTAATAGTAGATGTCAAAACCAGAGTTTCGCCACAAAAACAGGTGGTTTTGATGAAAAATACGTTAATTTTCCGTTAAAAACGGTTAGGTGGGGTATGAGGGGTTGGTTTCAGCGAATATTGGACTGTAACGTGAATGGGAGGAGGTATAGAATGTGCGCGGTTGTGCGCGGTTGTGCGTTTGTGAAGGTGGCAGGTGTTTTTTTTTAGAATTACGTTAATTTTCCGTTAAAGACCGTTACGTGAGGTAGTATGGGTTGGTTGGTGATATGATTGGAGGGTAAGGTGAATGGGAGGCGCGTTTGTGCGTTTGTGTGTATATGCGTGTTCGCTGTTGTGTGATGTAATTAGAAGCATGTTCGGACATGTTGGTTACCTAGAGAATGAGGTAATTTTGGCATGTGTTTTTTGTGGAGGACCGTGTGTATTATATTCTGTACCCAGTTCGTTGCTGGCCTATATTTTTACTATAACGTCGCGTGTGTACGGTTGAAATCCGTTACGAGGTGATGGGATTATTTTCGCTATAAATGTGTCAGTCGCAAAGACTGAACGGTGACTTCTCTGTTTGTTCTCCAGATCTTTACTGGTTAAAAAATGTAAAAGCATGTTAATTTATTAATATAGGTTCCTCGCTCGTGAAATAATGTGTTTACACATCGTTGTGCTAGCGCTTGTTTGTTGTAACAGGTATTTGGCCTGAATAAATTGTTTTTAAAAACCTACCTCTGTTTCGAGTTATTTAACTGCCGTAGTTAAACATGTTCGGACCATTGAAAAGTGTTTTTAAGACTTTACCTGCGCGCTTGTACGTGCGAGTGCTCACGATTGTGTGACGTAATTAAAAACATGTTCTGACATGTTGTGGGCAATGTAAAACGTCATTGGGAACTTGTATAGATGATGACGACGACATACTTGTGTTATAGTTGTGGGATAAGTAGTTGGTTAGTAGGTCAAGGTCATAGGAAGATGTTTTTAAAAAGAGTCGCAAGCAGAAGTGCTTGCGACATTAATATTAATTTTTTTATTTATTTATTTATTATTTTTTTTATTATTTTTTTTTTTTTTACACAAATACAATAGCATCTTATAATTACAACGCTATATTATAACAAAAATACAATTTTTTTTTTTAGACTAATACAGCTACTGATGTAAAGTCAGTTCGGTGGACCCACATCCGGACGGTCCGTTGGAGACTATGTGAAATTCGCCGGCACCCACCTCATCCAAATCCATGTTCGCCAACAGCGTGATGAAGCGTCTAGGTAGGAATATTTGGAATTTCGGGTCTTCTCCTTCCTTGTATGGGAAACCTCCGAGCGCAGCAACAACTGCTTCCCCGTAGGTAGTGTCGACTTTTCTGAGGTAGTGCACCGAATACTTTTTACTTTCCTTCAGTTCTGAACATTTCTTTATGGGCAACCCGTCAGCTTTAGACTTTGAGTTGAACTGTTGAATTATTGACTGTAAAGTTGCTTCGCGGTTCATAGTTACGGAGGAGAAGTAACTGTATCGTGTAGCTCTGCCTGAGGTCTATAAGGAAATGATGTCTAACCACCGCTCTCTTTGGTTTATATAATGCGTTTCCCCCTCCCTTATTATTGTAGTCATAGTCTTAAGACTGTCGCGACTTTCATCGCACGTAGAAGCGCGCAATTCGTTTCTTTGTGTTGCGGGGCTATAACGCTTTTACAAACGTTCTGGATTCCTCTCAGGAAGGTCCATTCTCTTGAGGAACCGATATCGATAACTTCAGCAGAAGTGAAACCACGAATCCATTTCGCCTTTTCGTCACCCGTTGTAAATATCAGATCGAACTGTTTCACGTAGTGTAACATGACGTTACGAAGCTCTACGTAATCGGTGAACCCTTCCTCCCACGATATGTGATGTTAATTCTTACTCAACCAATTGTTGGTTTTCTTGTATTTATTGCTCAAGGTAGAGTATTCGAAAGGCGGTTTAAACAGGAACGTGTAGGTAGCCTTTGTTTGTAGGTCCAATAATACGAGTTCCTTCACTATAAACGCGTTACACTCTCCTTTAAAACATTGCATCTCTAACACGCAAGCAGATCGTTCCATTATTTCTTTTTCCTTGTCCTCTATTCTCCAAAACGTCCGGACGCAGACTGCAAATAGGTCTCGATCCTTTTCGCCTTTTATACCTCTTCCTGCTTAGGAAGAATGCTCGTAGCGTTCTCATCTTCCCCCGACGTTATCGGTTCAACGTTCTTGATATCTTCCTCCTCGTCTTCTACGCTCGTTTCTTGATCCAGCATAAGCAACAGCTGTCTATTGAGTTCAACCTCTTGTGGCAACCGGTTGTATATGCTATATCAATGTACCCGTACTCTGGTGGCTCACCAATCCCACCTTTTAAACAAGCCTCTACATAGTCTCTAATACTGTCCTCAGACAACTTCAACTGTTCCAAGTACCTTTCAACGGCAGGAACCACACCATTTAGTACGTAAAATTCTCTAGGCGTCAACATAACCTTTTGCCCGTTCCGATGATAATCTTTAATACGAACGTAGTGTTTGCCGTATATCTTTACGGTGTCAACTTCGATATCTGTTCCGGGTAATATCAAACGTGTCTTCTTTCCGCTTTCTCGACAGGCTAGGAAGGTTTCAAAAACGTTCAAGTAGCCGACAAAGGTCTTGAACGAATCCGCTGTAAATAATATGTATCTTTTGGAGTGGTTGATGAGCACTCCTGGCAAAAGAGACAGAGACTCAAAAACCCCTACTGTCACGTTCTTTCCCATGAACGCAGTTAGTGGGTACACAGCACGGAGATAGGCACCGATAAACATATCGCTTATGTCGTCTTCAAGATCGTCTTCCCTGTTCCTTTTCATTTCCGTTAGACGTATTGCGTTGTTATAGAGCGAGGTTAGAGCGTTGTCAACGTCTTTAAACTCTGGTATTTCTACACGAGGTTCTTTTGAATTTTCATTAGAAACCGTATCATCCACGTTTTCGTCCAACTTAACACCACCCGCTAAAGGTGCGTCCGTCTCACTACATGTGTTCATTATGTGCGTTCAAGGACCTTTCTAACTATGAATGTCTGGAAAGTGATCTTGACTGGCCGAGATCAAAGTTTTAAATGAAAACAACTCCATCCGACTTTCTTATATACATCGCCACCCCCTCCCACTGATCAAAACAAAACACCTCTACGACACTCTCTTTACACTCCCTGTGAGAGGCGTATAAGTTACTATCGTATCGTGTAAAATCAAACAGTAAGCAGCCGTTTTGTCAGGAATATTTTCTGCTGTCTCAAATTCTAACCTGATATCAACTGTTGAGCTCTTCACAGATTCGTTCTGTTTCGAACAATCAATAACCACTATTGGTGAATATTCCTCATACGAATCCGGAGAAAACAGAGGCGCGTTCTTACGCCCGTAATACGATGATTGAAACTTAGCGTACATCTCGTACAGCATTGAATAACGTTTTTTCGAAAAATCGGCGCTAACGTTGTCGTACGGGAAGAACTGCGAGTTTAGGAACAGTTTTACGTTTTTAAGATTGCAATGATCGAAATTAGTTGAATATCTTGTAATGACGTGCTTCCTGTTAGTCTGAAATGCAAAAATTACAAATCTTGGTTTCTCCATTTGGTTCGACGTTTATATCGTCCATGAATGTGTCTGAGTTTGCGGCAGTACGGGGTATTCGTGCAACTCCCAACTCCGAAATGGTACCACGATCTCGTGGTCATCGTTTAGCTCTCTCAAAAGCCTGACCTTGTGTTCATCAGACAATCTCACGTGCGGCACCCGCCATACTATCTTTTCCAAAACGCATTTCCAATCCAATGTGGCATCGGTTGCACCGGTAGCTCCTATTATGCAATCGTTGTCTGAAGAAGATCTTATTAGAACCAACTCTTGACGGACGTTCATTATTATTCTACGGTAATCCTCTGCAAACCCCAACAACAATTGAAGCGGAATACAAAAGTCAAAATTCCCTGTTGAGTTTGGTTTTTCATTAATATCGGTAGGAAACAACCAACCGGACATTCTTATAATGTTGCGATCTGTAGCCGAAAGAGATACTAGGCCTTTTAGAGTGCTGGTTATTCCCACGCGTTTCACGGAATCAACCGTAACACCGGAAATTTCATATCTAATCTCCTCGAACAGATACGACATCGCGTTATTCACAAACGGGACTTCCGTTCCCAAAGTCCCATCTTTTTTCGTCACCTTTCCTTCGATGTACAGGTAGCTCTCCGACGGCAGAGTGTACGCATCTTGCGATTGAATAGGAATACGGATTTCGTCGTTATTTCCTAATCTGGATGAAGCGTAAGGGTTGTGGCTGTGATACTCCTTCTCCCAAATCGTTTCGTCGAACACCGGACCGTGGCCTATGTCTAATATATCCATCGTTAAGAACTGTGAAACCTATTCTTTCTAGAAACGTCTTGTTCTCACTTGTTATCCTTTCTATTTGTTCACAAGAACTGAATTTCGTTCCACCAAGAGTATCGTTAATAAAGTCTAACCCCATACTCATACGCGTTTTATATGCAACCTGATGCTTATAGTTTCTCCTCTAAAATCAACTGGATCCCCGTCTTGATCAAGCACTCTCACTACGACTTCTGAAATCAAACTGAATTTTATGGGCAAGTAAACCAGATTTTGTGGTACTTCTATTATTTTATATCCCGGAGGAACCGATGGAAAAAACGAATGTATAATATGTTCCCTCTTTCCGTTTTTGTAAGAACCGTCTATGATGTTACAGGAAATTTCGATGTTGTTTACCTTTATAATATTGACCTCTTCATCGCCTAAATGAGGTTTTTTTTCTTCGTTCGGTGCGAGGTTTCTTTTAAACCCCAACAGCGATCCTATAGAATGTGGTTGATCGAAATGTATGTTGAATTTAGTAACTATTTCGCATCGAAGGAGGCTGTTATTAGCCGTAAGCGAAAAGTTGCTGTAACCTATGGACCTCTGTAACACTCTGTTCACTTCGTCAATTTCGTAAGACCCTGTAGGCAATTCTATCTCGTATATTTTATTGTTTTTTACGTCACCCGCTTTGCTGTAGTGTAATTTGTTGTTAATGCCTTTGGTGACGTTTGGTATGGAATTGTATGTAGTGAATTCTAATAGAGCCGCTTCCCACTGGCTTTCTTCGTGCAGCCTTAAAGGTGGAAACAGCACGCTCCTCAGTATAGACTCGTCCCCAGTAAGGAATACCGTGTACGAAGACATCTTAAATGACACTGACTTTATTTGCCAGAAATTCTAAACATAAATGACCGCAAATTAACGAGTCTTCCGGTTGTCTTCTTTCATAATTGTATAGAATTGTTTTTGCCGATCGTAAATACTGATTCAATTCCGATGGTGGTGGCAAGTTGCCGAAACTATCGAAGTAAAACACTGTGCCTCCTAATTTTTTGTAACAGACCCAATGCGTTCCCGACCCGACGGTGCTGTCCAAGTTCACTATAGCTGATTCGTTTACACGAGGTTTTGACGGAAGATTGTCTCTCATAAAGACGCCTCTGAAATTCGGTATAGAAAGACAGTGTGCGTAACGTTCGAGCTCTTCATTCGTCAATGCCTTGTTCGGTAATACGAGTTTTCTACTACTGTTTAATACACATTTCTGTACGGTCGCAGGTACAACCCCCTCCCGTTTTTTGAACCATTTTTCCTACGTCTTCTCCTGTACTTACTGTCTGTCCTCTTTCGACCAACTCTTCTGACGGGCACCCTTTTACGTCTTTTTCTTATTCTCCTTTTCATCCGTCCACCTCCGATTGCACTTTTTGCCTTCATCGCTCCGGCCACCGCTAAAGCAGCCGCTCTTTCACCAATACTAGCGTCACTAGACTTAGCCCTTTGCCAAGCTTTTTCTGCTAAAACCCTGTCTGCTACAGAACGTGATGCTGAATCAGAATATCGGAAATAAACTATGTCGTGGACCTTACAGGCTTTGTCTAACTTATTTATACCCCGATCTCCTCGTGCCAAACGTTTTTTTCAACTTTGTACCTGGTCCGCAATATCTATACCCACCCGGTATGTGTAATTCCACCGGTAAAGCGTCGATAGCCCTGTTGACTACGGCACTAACTGGAATAATACCGACTGCTTTTTTCGCAAGTCTTACAAGTGATGATGATAAACCACTTCCTTCTCTTACAAACTTCTTTCCGTTACTAAATGTTTTACCGTTTAACATAATAAATATATATGTATCTATTATTTATCTACACGGTTACTTCATATAGAATGTCCATTTGTTGTAGAAACTTGTTACTTTATAATAACGAACCACTTCATACCAAGTTTTTTTTAAAATAAAGAAATACCTCTATCACATCCAAATGCTTGCAATAATTATTTCTTGTTTTATTTTGTTTATTATTTTTTGTTTATATATTTTTTTTTTGTAGCATATATTTAATAATTGTTATTCTTTTTACAACAATAATTACTAACACATGTATCACATTAACTTTTTATTGAACAAAAAAATAATATTTACATTGTATTACACTTAACTAAATAGTAAATGGAAGTAACAGCTCTTCTCCGGTCAATTCCCCTCCCCCGCAATACCGTCAACGGCTGTTTTTTCCGCTTCTGGAGGATAAGATATTGGTGACGTTCCACGAGCGTTGGCAGTATCCTTTCCATAGTTCGAGGCGCCGACTGTAACTCTCATGCTGAATCCTTGATCCAATAGCTTATTCATCTCGGTTGAGAAAACGTTAACAGCATCTTTTTGTTCGATGCGTAGCGGATAATACTCTATATATCTAGCAGTCAAAGCCATCTTGTAAGTTTATGACGGATGTTTCCTCTTCAAGAAGTAAATTTGAAATATGTATTATTTTTAGTTTCGCTCTCTATATAACAATATATTACATTAGCCTTGTACAATAAAGGCGTTGCTTATCCCTGTTTCCTCTTCTTTGCGGGATGTATTGGTATTGGGTATGAGTAAACCGTCATCCTACGCATAGCATGACATCGTGCTCCAAAATCCTCACCCTTTACTAATTTTAAATAACCGCACCTCGGAAACCATCCAACATGTTCGATCCATGGAAATTCATGTGCTTCCCAATCCTTTAAACCACCACCACAGTAAAGCATATAACGCCATCAGGTGGAGAGTGAAAGAAAAAACCGGCTTCTGCAAATTGCCAAGCATAAGGGCGGGAGTATACAAATCTGGTGTTGTTGAACGATTCCAGCCTACTTCCAGGTGTACTGTATTTCGGGTATGCAACCATATCTCCTATATTATAAACTGAAATATTTTCTTGAATATATACTATCTATTTGCAGACTAGGTGCAACTCTCCACTTCCTTCGTGCGTGTGTACTCTGCATCTTGTGTTATCGTATCTATTTATATTATCCGTTGTATCCCCTCCACTGCTCAATTTTCGATTTTCTCCTTCAGAAAAGTCGTTCTTATATGTTTTCCCAGGTTGTGCTATAGCTTTCGGTTGTCTGACTGAATCCTGCTTCTGTCTCTTGTTTGCGACTGGTTCCTCTTTTGGAATAAACTTTATCTTTGTACCACCAAAGATGTACTTCCAGTTTAAATAGGTACGTCCATCTACACCCGGTAAAGCTACTCTTCTCCCGTCTCCAGTGTGCATGTAATGGAAGAGTGAAGACGCGAACCTTTCTAGAGTTTCTATGTTTACGGCATCCAACTGTTCTATAGGGTTACCAACTCCGCTCAAACGTTTGTTGTAGAACTCGAAACCATCTTTCGATAATAACGGTGTCACAGACCTGACGTATTCCAATGTAGCAGCATCGTTTGATGACACAGGCCTACCAACATTTTCGATAATTTTGTTTTGCATATCGTAATTTCCGTTTCTAGTAAGTTTAAATCCTACGCCTGAAGGTCCTTTGGGACCCCGTTCACCTGGCTGAGCTCTAACAGCGATTTTACTCTTGGAGATTTGATGACGACCAAACTTGTCCACGCTCATCTTTATAAATGAAGTTAAGCAATAACGTTTCTTCGTTTTAATTCTTCTGTCAACGACACTACCTCGTTCTCTAGCCCCGTGTGTCCTGCAGACATAGAGTCATATAACAAACGCAGACGATTCACTAACTCGTTTGCATTATTGTAATAAACAACGTTGGTATGCTGAGTGTCTTTTAAATTCACACCAGCTCCTGATTTTCTCTTGTCTTCTCTCGGAGGAAATAGATGTGCTATAATTCTTTTATATTTCTTTGACCTGTTCCTGTACACAGGTGCGTTAGAACTGTATCCCTTTCTATGAGCGTTGGTCAGTTGGCAAATGCGTTTAAAATTTTCGAGATCTCTTTTTGTATATTTCTCTGGAATATAATTGAAGATTAGCTCGAACAGACCGCGCGTACCTCGAAAAGTTTTATTCTTTACCAGTATGTTATCTTTGTTGGTGATCTCCAATTTCGCGTCACCTATATCCAATGTCCCGTCTTTAGCCAACCGAGCGCCGAACGTATGGTATTGTTTCTTCCTGCTTGTATCAGACATTGAATCTAACATCTTTAATAAATACTTTTTACCCATAGGACCTTTACTCGATATATTGTCGCTCAATATACTGACGTCTTTAGTTGACTCGTGAACAGACGTTCTTCCATCATCTTCATCCGTTACATAGTCTGCTGATGTGTCCGTCAACTCAGCGCCCGACTCCTGTTTAAAGGGTATTATGTCTTGCGCGTCACCATCAATCCATGCGTTTTCACCGAGTTTTTCAGATATCTTCTTTAACGGTTCTACTATCGGTTTGAAAGTGGTCTCCAAGTATTTATCCCTTTCGCTTATGCCTAATTTCAAGGCTTCATTTTTTTTTTCTGATTGTATCGCTCAACACTTTTATTTCGTTTACCAACTTCCTTTGTTTCTCCATGTATTTACTTAGCGCTTGTTATCCAGTTGAATAGCTGTATCGTAATGTTAACATTGTAAATCGCTCTGCGAGTTTATTACAACGTATCTGTCAAATCCCAGTCTGTATCGACCTTCATCGATGTTACGCTCCTTATCGACGACTAGGAATCCGAAATGATCGTTCCACGCTGTAGAACATATCTGTTTAAATCTGTTGTATTCCATATCAGCACCTACGTGATCGTTGTATACGGGTCTCGTGTTAGTCTCATCCTGCTTGAACATGATAATGAGATTGGCGTTATCTCGTAATAGCTGCTTAGGGATTTTGCTATAGGTTTGCCCTATGTAAATACAATCTATCATGTTATGTCGCCCCATGGCAAAGTACGTGGTTATGTGATGATGTCTTTCCGAGCTAACGTCATCGAATAAAAATACAGAATACGGTCGAGCTTTACTTGGTCCCATGATTTCTTCGTTTACATCAAATTTGAACCAATTGACGCCTGGCACCTCGGATATAACCTTTTCCAAAAGTAGCTACTTTGGTTGGTTGAGCGACTTGGAAAATATGTATACATTATTGAATCGCAGTCCGTTAGCTTGCGTGAGCAGGTTAAACACTACTTTTGTTTTCCCGCAGTTTGATGGCCCCGAGACTATGCATCTTACAGTGTCAGGAAGTAATGCACCGTGTTTCCCTTCACTGTGGGTGGTTTTATCAGCAGTCAGAAGATCTATATTTTTAACAACAAATTTATCCTTTTGCTCTAATATTTCCATTTCTTGCCTGCTTACAGACTCATATTATACTGTACATCCGTTATTAGATTAAATCTTTTTTATTTATCCACGTATCCTGGCTGCGGTCGAAACCTAACCAACGCACAAGAACTTTATCGCCCTTTCTGCTGAGTATTTTCTCAACTAAATATACGTTTCCAACTGTAGACGGTGATAGCTCGTGCCCGTAGAAACCACCTTGTATGATATCCCCTTTGTGATCTTTCAAAAGACAAGTCTCAGGAAACGTCGGTTGTATCCTGTAAACTGTAAACACTTCATTCGAAAAATTAGGAAGGTATCCTTTGGTAAAAACGCGCTTGTGTTTGCTAATACGCACTTGATCACCGAGGAAAAACCTTTTCGGCATTCGTTTTTCCGTATGCGGTTTTGTTTGCCGGACTATACGATCAAACACCTTTCGTTCGTTCTTTTTATTAACGTCTACAGGTTTCACGCCGATAGTCCTGTGTACCGTATTATTGTATTCGTTTATCAAAACAGGTAATACGTCATGCCAGAAGTATGATCCTCTTTTTGAGAAAACCTTGTACATCTTACTCTTTAGCGTTCTATTGAAACGTTCTATTATTGCAGCTTTAATTTCGCTCTTGCTAGAGTAATGGTTGATACGATATTTCTTCATTAATTGTTTGAATGGATTATTGAAAAATTCTTTACCGTCATCCGTCTGGAGTTTCTTAATCCTCTCTTGAAGCAATAGCCCCTCTACAGCATTAGCAACGTTTTCCGAAGACTTGTTTTTTAATGGAATAGCGTGCGCAATTTTAGTAAAACAATCTATAAGTGTAAGTATGTAATTAAAACCTTTATTATCCTTAGCGTATGGTCTCATCTCTACAAGATCAGCTTGGAAAAATTTATCGTCTAGTCCTTTTAAGATAGTATTTCGTCTAGGAAATTTTCTTCTTGCTGGTGCGTGTAATTCGCGTACAATCTTTTCCCTTAACTCCATCGTTACCGTTAGTGACTATAGGAAACAAATAATAGAATTTAGATTTTTTTATATATAACTGTTGTTACGTTAACATTCGGATATATCTCGCAAGGAATAGTGCCCGTACGGTAACGTGTTTATGCAGTCTGAAAGTATTTTTCTTTTGTCGTCTCTTGTTGATAGTGATCTTTTGCGTTGTAACATGGTGTAAAGCTCATGACCGAAGCTACGAATTGTGTTGAAAGTAGCCTTGTACTCTACGTTTTCGAACAGACATTTCCTGTAGTGTTCAAACATAATAGATTTCTTCAAGTAGCTCTTTTTTATTCCTTTAGCCTTTTTTATTACTCCTTCCTCCTCTTCACAGTTGTGTCCACCTACGGCGGTAGTCATAGCGTACATCTTCGGCATCAACGCTATGAGTTCGATGATTGGGATGCTGTTTAGCTCGTCCTTAAATTTACCTAGAACCTTTTTATTAACGCCTCCGTCGTAAGTGGGATGGTGCGGTGGGTATTCGGAGAAATCAAAATCGTTTTTATGTTGAAATGTCTTGAGGTCTTCGTAAAGATCATTTGTTCGAATCCAGTAGAGAAACGCGTCTGTATCCATATACGATATTCCGATTTTATCTCTTCCGTAATGACGTACCATCTTTTCGTAGTGGAAGTCGTACATGTGCGTCTTGGAGATGTCTAAGATGGACATACCGATATAAAGTGGTCTGTCGAGAACTATCTTAGTCTTATTCATACAAACCAATACCAGATCTTTATTTATAATAATAGACGTATTAAAGTTGTCTCGCTACACCAGTTTCATTAGTTTCTTTTCGTCTGTAAGAAGCCTAACATCCATATGTTTTCGTTTGTTTTCCAGAGTTTTTCCGAAAATTGCGTTGTTCATTAATTTGAAGAAATCTCTCTGGAAAGCAGATTTAGCGACGGATCTCCTAGCAGTGTTCGAATCGATGTACGGCTTTAACCAATATGATTGTGCAAAACGTATGACTCTATGAACTTTGGTAATACGAAGTCCTAGTTGTATGGCTTGTTGCACGGTCCAATAGTGAGCGACGTAATGATCTTTCGATTCAACAGTCATCAAAAGCTTTTTGTATTTACCTCCAGGCGGAACTTCGCTTTTTGGTAGAAGAGGGAGATCGTAGTGATGATCATGGAGCGCCTCCGGGTATTCAAAGTCGAACTCCAAAATATACCCGAAACAACCGTAACGAGGGATATGTTGAATTTCTTCTATCGTAGTTGGATCTACCCATTCGAATCCTCCAGATGGCAAGGGCATCGACATGGCCCACCCGTAAAGGTTGTTTGCGTCGAAGTACCCCAGGTAGACAGACTCTTTCTCACTATCAAAGTCAGGCAAATGCTTGTTGTTGGCTCTAACATGTTTCCTAACGCACTGCGTTAGACCGCCTCGGACGCCCGACTCTACCATGAGGATCATATCGACATCCATCATCAATTCCAAAGTGCATCCTGTTTCTCTCAACATAGCCTGCCACGCCAGTCCTGGTGAGGTGTAAGAATGGAGAGGATCAAGCCCGTAAGCGATCATACAGGTGTTTCTAAATTCCTCCATAACATCGCAAAGAAGGGTCACGTCGAGTTGTACATAAAAATCACTGTACTCTCCCAAAGTCTTAAACTCCATTCCGTTCCATACGTTACATGCGTGTTGGTATTCTTCATCACTAATTCCGCATTCATTTAGCTTGCTGTAAAAACATTCTATGGGAGGAAGCGAAGTTTCGTTGAACCTATCTGCATCGTCTATATAATCGTAAGGGAAAACACCTTTTCTTAACACTAGTTCAAGCTTCCCTTCAGGTACAAGTTTCTTCGTCTCCAGCAGATCGTCCCGTGATAGATTTTCGCTAAGTTCCATAAGGCTTGAAGGTAAAAACCTATAAGAGTCGATGAATCTCAATTTTAGTTTACCGACCTTTTTCGAAAAACTTATAAACTTTTCTTTCGACGAGGCTAACACATCGATTTGTCCTTTCCATAAGTTCAATTCATGTATTATAAAATGTGAATCGTATCCACTTAAATTGTGCAACACGACAGGTATAAAACTAGGTAGCTTATAATTTATGTTGCACGAGTTACAAGCCGATCCTCTATACTTTCCTGTGAGATGGTCATGGTCACGGACTTTATGATTTATGTCTGTAAAAGATTTTTTACACAAGTAACAAGTAGTTGCGGATGTGTATGCAAGTATTTCGTCATCACTCATGTCTAACATGGGAACAATATTTGAGTACATCCCTTCAACTTTCTCGGCAACAAGTTTCAGCTGTTGTAGAAAGTTCTTTACCGCATCACAACCCCTGTAAACAAGCGGTTTTGATGTTAACCCATACCTCGTGAGATGGTTTTCGTCTAAAGTAGACTTTACCATCATGCAGTAGCTATTAGGCTCGTGTTTTTGGTATAAATGTTTGGTGACGTCTTCAGGATCTTCCATAACCGTTTTAATAGGTATCAAAGTAGATTCAAAGTCGGCGTATATCACTATAGGTACACTGTATAGCTGATTCGTTTTGTTGAAAGAAACAAACCGTTTATCACGATGAGGTAATTCCATTTTAACGGGGGCATGTACTCCGCATAAGCGGTTGTGTTCGGTCAACCACCGTCGCCCTCCGAGTTCCATTGAAAGAGATTTGAAAGCAAAACATTTCTTACATACCGTCACGCTACTATAATATCTTTTCATTTGCCCACTTACCAATCTGTTAAAATTCTTAATGTAGACGTAATGCGAGACATCACCATCGTGTAGTAGTAGTAAGTCTGTGTGGCGAATATTTTCAGTTTTTACTACTCTCAGCGGATAAACATTATGACTTTCGTCGAGACTAAAAACGTTCACGGATACTCCGGGATTTCGATTTTCAAAGAGTTTTATATCCTCAACTGAGACAGGATATTGCAATCCAGCAAAGTTGTACTTATTGCTAACTTGTTCATATTTGTAGTCAACTCTAAATGCGCTTTTTGGTTCAACATATTTTGCTAGCATTGCATATCGAAAACATTTGTTGTCGGAGTTATGGACATTAATGCAAGACAAGGTGGATGCTATCTTCTTAGGTAACGGGATATAACTACTTCCACGACCTCCATATCCATGTTTATGTACTCTTACCACCAAGCTCTTAACTTTACCTAATGTCCATCCAGACCCCCGACTTTCGTGTTCGGTTATTTTCAAAACAATCTCCTGCATACATTCCCTGACTACGTTTTCCAGGTCTGATGCAAAAGTAATTTTTCTGTTCCTAGTTATAAACGCTCTCTGAGATATTTCTCCTTCCACATTTACAAATTCGGACTCCATCACAAGTCCAAACTTTATAAAATTTAAACGAATGAGCTCCTCTTTCAACAGCTCCACTACAACATCGCTCGCTTCAATTATGTAATCGTCCAAATAGAGTTCGGTTACGTTCCTTATAAGGAAATGTTTAACATATGACCTAGGTAACGCTTGAGATAGAAGTTCGTGTTTCAACTTTTGTCTTGGGGGAGCGTAATGTATGACTGTTGCTCTGTCAGCTACTGATTCCTTTCTAGTTTCCGGCAAGTCTGGTAAGCTGTATAATTCGTTGTTTTCTTGATCGAGAAAAGGTGTATGGAATATCTCAACATGCGACAACAGGAGAAAGCGGTCGTTGAATTCTTCTCCACAAATCTCGCACGAGAATAAGCTATTCCTTTCTGTGTTCCTTTCTCCATCAGCTGGAATAGTTCCTTCATAGTCGGGAATTGTGTAAACTTCTCTGTCTTCATTTTCCTGTGTGCAGACTCTGTGAAATAACTCAAAATGCATCAGATACAGTAACTCATCTTTGAATTCATCTCTGCAAATTTCACAGCAGAAAACATTGTTAGATTCCATTTTTTAGTATATTTGTTCTACTCAAATTCAAGTTAGAAACTAAAATGATACTAAAATCATGCATGTCTTATATATATATCCTGAACTACATCCCCCCACCACTATATATTTTAAAAAAAACATTATCCTTGTTACCCCCCCCCTTCTATCACTGTCCTTTCAAAAAGTTATTGCGCACGTATAAAAGAGCAAAAACTGCAAACAAGCGAATTATAATTGTTCAAACCTAACTATAATTAACATGGCTCCTCTGAATATAGAACAACCTATTCATTGTATAGAATGGTCGTGGATAGCCACTTTATCAGAGGAAGAAGTTGAACAAGTTTTTGCTGTTTTCACGGCTGTCGATATACAAAACATGACAACCGTAATGAATACCTCGTTGGAAGACTTTTTACAAACTACTGTAGACTCACTTGAGGACGATGAAGATCCTTCGTTGAAGGAAAATGTAGTGTCTTATGCTGAAGATGCAACAGATTCATATGATGGGCAACCGCAGGCTACTAGCACACCGATAAGTAGCAATCCTCGGCGTGACGGTGTATGCTCCGCAAGAAGACGACTTTCGTTCGAAGACAGTGATCAAAGCTCTCAGTAATAACCCAAAGTGCTGAAAATTTCAAAACCTTTTCCAAACCAATCCTCTCAATATCACCCATCCCTCTATCCCTCGCTTCCTTCCCTTCCCAAGAATAGAGCAGCTGATGGGAGAACCCATCAGCTGATCTATTCTATTAACTATATATAACCTTGACATACTGACCTAGTGCCTAGAACTGTGTTACGTTATTCAGTATGTTTATATCTTTAAGGGTTTGAGTAAAGTTACCCGCTTTAGCTGGAACTATCATTAAGTGTCTGCTGTTGCTATTGCTGTATCGCATCCCTGATCCGTAGTATGTTGTGGGAAACATTTGAGCTAATACAGTCCTATATTTAAAGGAATTTACTTGGCGATTAATCCTGTTGTTTCGCAAATATCCAATCTTATGAGCGTTGGTCTTGACTAATATATCTTTATAGGCTGCGATATCATTCTCGTCATAGACGTCATCATCAGGTATTCTCTTGAAAAGAAGCTCATACAATCCTTTAGTCGGATTGTAAACGGTATCACCCAATCGCAGACCACCATCTTCTTCGAACAACAATTGCGTGTCACCAACAAAGATGTTATCTTTCTCCAAACGTGGACCGTATGTATGATCAATACTCTTTTTATTACCGGCAGCGTCATTCATGAATTTCTTCATGTAAGATTTAGTGAGCGGATTAACGAAAGTCTCCTCTAACCACTCTGTTGCTACGTCATAAGCACCCGGAGTTGATATAACTTCGCCGACACTGGGTTCTGGGGGATCGGATGTCTCAGCTATTACATTTAAGTCTGTAAATTCAGGATATAACAAGGAGGCTTGGTCTGTTTTCACCCTTTCTAACACTGTGTCGTCCGTCAAAGAGTGGGTCGTAGGAGATGACACCGCTTTAGGAATAAAACTATACTTTGCAAAACGTTCTCCTGAATCACACGCGGTTAGCGTTTTGGATTTATACAAAGCTTTTTCAGATAGTATTTTATCTAAAGCGGTTTTAATCAACTCTCTGATAGGTTCTATAATATAATGTAAACGTTTTTGTACTCTACTTTCGCTCTCAATTTTTCGTATCTTAAACCGATTATACTTTGACTTTATCAATTTTCTAAGCGAGGTTATTTCATTGAGAAGGTTTTCCTCAGACATATTCCCACACCTGTAAACAAAATAATACTGAGAATTCAGATAGTGAGTTTATAATATAATATGAAGTTGCATAAATAGATAAAAAGCTTGTGTTCTATACATGCTGCTCTTGTGTAGTAGCCTTGGTAAATATGTGTCAAGGTCGTTTATAATAAAGAGAATAGAGCAGCTGATGGGCGAACCCATCAGCTGCTCTATTCTTGGAAAGGAAAGCAAAGGAAGGAAAGGAGGGTGTGTATGAGGAAACAGTTGCTGAGAAGATGAATCGTAACTTTTTTTAACCCAATGTAGAAGCTTCTTTTTGGAGTTGTGATCTGCAAACTTTACTTCAAGATACCATCCGTCTTTAAGAGGTTGTTTTTTAAACTTCTTAAAAGGGAAATGTATAAAGAAGGCACCTTTTGTAGTTCCCACGATAGCCTCATCATCGTTCAAGTATGATAGAAGTCGATATTTGGTGTTAGTTTTGAGTCTGGATATTTTTATTTTCGGCAAAATATTTTTTGAAGACTTATTTGTGGAAGATTTTGTTTCTTTCAGGCCTGTTGTATTACGCTCGCGATGACGGCTGCACAGTATAACACCATCACCTGCAATACGAGCGTTGCATATTCCGTCTCTCTTTATCCCTTTCGAAAATCTGTATGTACAAAGTCGGAATTGCTTTGGGGAATTGGAGGGTAGAGTAGGTAAAAACTCAAGTTTTTTGGCTGCAGTAGGTTTCGGAGAAATAGTCGAGGATTTGTTTTTACAATTTTTAACAGGACTATCTGTTAGCAGTAGGTCGTTAACCAGGTTGTTGAAATGATAAGCTGCGGTATTTGAAGTGCTTGCGGTTTCAGTTCTCCTATGTATGGTGGACATTTTTAGAGGAGCTGTAGAAATCCTGACGGTTGGATCCATTCTTCAGCTATAACATTAAGAAGCAAAATGATGATGTTTGTCGCGAGTCTATGCTATTAATACAATTTAAAACGAAGGAGGGGTTATACTGTATCACTAGGAAGGGAGGGGGAGAATGACGTTTTGGATGTGAAGAGGTAGGTGAGGTTTAACATAGTAGAATAGTTGAGTAAAGAAGATATCGGGGGGAGGTGGAAGGAATTGAAGTGTTCCAAATCACAAATTGAAGTAACTCTGCGGGGGAATTGAACTTATTATTATTTTTTTTCGGGGGAGGAGGTAACAGAATGTATTATAACTTTAATACAAGCTTTTGGAAAATGTGTGAAGCATTTTCTTCCAGCTAAAAACTGGGTCAAGGTCGTTTGAATATTAAAAATTTTTTTTCCTTAAAACTATGGGAAAGAATAGGAAGGAGTGACTCTAAGCAGAATGTACTGAATATCCTCCTTGTAACACTCTGCACAAAGGGATCCCTAGGCGCTCTACTAGACTGGAACGCAATTCTTCACGTCACCAGCCGAATAGACCAACGGCAACCTAGAGGGATTGGGGTGTAAGTGAATAATAGACATACGCTGAATTCGTTCTTGCTGTATGACTATTGGAAGCCGGGTGACGCAACGAATGACGCGAAATTCATCTCGCCAATCATCCGCTACGTTTACTCACCTCGGGGAAAAGACAAAAAAGGTGGGTGGGTGGGGGGTTGGATATCAAGCTCCCAGTGAACAGAAACAATGATGTCCAGGAGAACACGCTTTGCCCGGGTTGCCCCCAGACAAACTATCCGGAGATAGCCTTAGCGTGCGTGAAAGAGGAAGGAGTATTAGGGATATTAATGATGTAAACCTGGAAGTAAGAAACATATATTATTTTACCTGAAAAGTAAACAATAAAAAAATGTTATTAAATTCCCCCCCAAATATGTGATTTTCGGTATTTTGAATAACAATTTATGTATTCCACAAGACTAAATCAACAATAATTTTACGAAATTGATTTTCACCTCATGAGATACCCCATTCTGTTCCAACTACATATATAGCACGTTCTTATGTGTAATATACTCCAGACATGGGCTTGAAGTAATTAAAAGATACCCAATAAAAATCACATTGGGGGGGGATTGATCAAAATCAGAAACAATCAAGATTCCTGAGGTAAACCTGAAAGTAGGAGTAATATTGTTTATAATACCTGAAAAATAAACAAGAATAAATATTGGTATTATTTATATAAAACCTGAAATAAATAAAGATATAATTTTTTTTAACCTGAAAAAACTGCTGAAACAAGAATAAATATTGGTATTATTTATATAAACCTGGAAGAAATACATATATAATTATTTTAACCTGAAAAACATGCTGTGTTTATGCTATAATTATAAAAATAAAATTTAACATGCAACCACAAAATACATCTAAACATTTAGTCTAACATGCACAAAAAAATTAAATAATATAATATAATGTAAACCAAAGTGAGCTATATAAAGTACAACAAGGAATAAACATATATTATAATTGTATTTCTTAACAAGCTAACAAAAACTCACAATACAGAGATGTTATCTCAAATTATATGCTTTGGAAATAAGATATGACCAAGATATGCGAACAATATACAACTGGCATGGGCACCAAACGATATTTTCGCAGATTTTTTGGGTTTCAAGCATGGGCACTTATTTTGAACCGCAAAAAACCGTTATCTCTGGGTGCATACCTTCTTTACAAAGCATAAAACCAAAGTAACCTATATTAAATACAAGGGAATAAAAAATATATTAAAACATTGAAATATCTTAAAAGCTAACAAGATCATAGTATTCACTCTATAAAGTCATGCATAGAAGTGAACAGTCTCTAAACGTTTTGCTCGTTTATATAGAGCTAATACCTACATGCAGTGCAACACCTGCCCCCCTATGAGTTCATCAAACCTAGTTTTACCCGTCCCCCACAACATCTGTCTTAACACCTGTCAGTGTGAGTTTTATTAATCCTAACGTAATTGCATTGTATTTCAAAACAAACACACACACACAAGTATGTCGTGGATATCAACTATGCCCAACACTTGTGTGTGTGTGTGTGTGTGTGTGTGTGTGTGTGTGTGTGTGTGTGTGTGTGTGTGTGTGTATTGTTTGATGTTTGAATATTAATAAAATAGAGGATTTTTAGTTGAGCAAAGGTGTAAAATGACTTAAGCTTGGTCAAAGCAAACACAAAATTACATTTTTTCTACAAGACATAATATATATATATTTTTTAAATAATAAGTTACAATAATTATACTATTAAAAAGAAATATTGTTGTTAAACAAAAAATTATTACAAATGTTAGGAAAGATAAATTCTCCTAATAGAGTCAACAGTTTCTCTGCAAATTCCGCAAGTTTAGCAGGCTAATCCGCAAAGCAAACAAGCAATAACGTGTCTGCAGGGTAAATAAACCACTTGAACTTCTTCTGATAGACAGATTTTACATTCTGCACGAAGTATATCTGCTGCCAATGAGGTCTTCCTAGTAACTAAAGCCTTCTCTCTGAAAATGTCAACGGGAACGAATGCCTTGCCTTTTCCCATTTGTACGATGTCCATCGCTAGTCAATCTGAACGGCAAATGTTACTTTTTTGATAGCTATTGCAGTTTATATACGCTACTCTTTTAATTACGTCACACAATCGTGAGCACTCGCACGTACAAGCGCGCAGGTAAAGTCCTAAAAACACTTTTCAATGGTCCGAACATGTTTATAACTACGGCAGTTAAATAACTGGTAGGTTTTTAAAAACAATTTATTCAGGCCAAATACCTGTTACAACAAACAAGCGCTAGCACAACGATATGTAAACACATTAGCTCACGAGCGAGGAACCTATATTAATAAATTAACATGCTTTTACATTTTTTAACCAGTAAAGATCTGGAGAACAAACAGAGAAGTCACCGTTCAGTCTTTGCGACTGACACATTTATAGCGAAAATAATCCCATCACCTCGTAACGGATTTCAACCGTACACACGCGACGTTATAGTAAAAATATAGGTCAGCAACGAACTGGGTACAGAATATAATACACACATGCCAAAATTACATCATTCTCTAGGTAACCAACGGTTTTTACATTACCCCCCAACATGTCCGAACATGCTTCTAATTACACCACACAACAGCGAACACGCATATACACAAACGCGCCTCCCATTCACCTTACCCTCCAATCATATCACCAACCAACCCATACTACCTCACGTAACGGTCTTTAACGGAAAATTAACGTATTTCTAAAAAAAAACACCTGCCACCTTCACAAACGCACAACCGCGCACAACCGCGCACAACCGCGCACATTCTATACCTCCTCCCATTCACGTTACCCTCCAATAATCGCTGAAACCAACCCCTCATACCCCACCTAACCGTTTTTAACGGAAAATTAACGTATTTTTCATCAAAACCACCTGTTTTTGTGGCGAAACTCTGGTTTTGACATCTACTCCTAATCCTCCTGGAGAAAGTACAGACATTGACGTCAGTTTGTCTATACGACTCTGGACCATTAAGAATGGATTCTTCAATACCTAATCCTCCTGGAGAAAGTACAGACATTGACGTCAGTTTGTCTATACGACACTGGACCTTTAGGATTGGATTCTTCAATACCTAATTCTTCTGGGGAAAGTACAGACATTGACGTCAGTTTGTCTATACGACACTGGACCTTTAGGATTGGATTCTTCAATACCTAATCCTCCTGGAGAAAGTACAGACATTGACGTCAGTTTGTCTATACGACTCTGGACCATTAAGAATGGATTCTTCAATACCTAATCCTCCTGGAGAAAGTACAGACATTGACGTCAGTTTGTCTATACGACTCTGGACCATTAGGATTGGATTCTTCAATACCTAATTCTTCTGGGGAAAGTACAGACATTGACGACAGTTTGTCTATACGGCTCTGGTGAGTATAAAAAAGTTAATACTAAAAACTCAAGTGACATTTACAATTTTATTTGACATTGCTAAATGAAATTTTATTTGAAAAGCTATTTGATTTAACATAAGCTAATAGCAATAATAAAAGAGCTAAAATAATAGGCCTATCAACAAAATGTAGTAGTAACCTCTCTATATTATCTATGCCTAAACCTTTTTCTTATTCACATCTACCCTCTTTATTTGGAGACGACTCTGATGCTGACAAGGATTACAACTCTAGTGAATTCAATGAAAAAAGCAACGAAACATTGTCATGTAGTTAGACACATATAATCACCAAATCTAATAATAAAATGTATCAATATAGAGGCCTTGTAACAAAATATGGTATTTTGTTTGACTTAGAACTAAAAAGTAGGTTTAACTTTTAGAGAGGTGTAAAGAAGAGTTTTGGATAAATAGAAGAACTTCCTGTCAGTGTCATTCCTCCAGATCCTCGGGCAAGGAAAAGAGTTCACAAGTGGATGCAAGTTCAAAGGAACACAGGTCAGTCTTGCGTTGATAGAAAAATAAAATTCATAGGAAAAAAGAAATACAACCTTACAACCACAACTGCCGCTATATTAGCAATTTCTCTTAGGCATTTTTCCTGGTCACAACCTTTGGGCGTTGGGAGTGCTGAAAAGACCGGACCTTGACACTCTGATCCGGGACGCTGCTTTGACCTTGCTCTGCTGAAGACGTATGCGCGGTTACTAGTCCTCTAGCCACTTCGGCCCTTCGTCAGGGATTGTCCACGGTGCACAGGTGTCGGAGCCTGTGCACAGTGTTTCGAGTACTCGGCTGATGCCCATCTAGGAGAGAACTATGATTCCTAGAGTACTGGAGGTTGGAAATGATCTTTACGTGTACCCGTTCTCATAGTGCTAGCCCGTAACGCCTGACACGAGTGTTAATTTAGAAGCAATTAATGGAAACCAACAAATACCAAACCCGTTAAAAGGAAAGAGGTGCCGTGCGGGTTCTACGAACGTGCACTTATGGGTAGATGGGGATACAAAAGACGTCGTAGTAACATCCCCTGAGCTACCACAAAAACTTTTTAATTGTATCTCACATCCAGTGAGAGGTGGAAAAAGTTTTATCTAGAGTTTCACCTTTTGTAATCAACAAAGCCATGACTGGATGTTCAGCAGGTCCTGTTTCTTCCGTAAGGAGGTTACGTAAAGGAACACTGCTGTTAAAGGCATATAGTTCCAAGCAATCCCAGGTTTTACTCAAGATAGTCCCTTTTTTAAGCAGGTCTAGGTTTCTGTGAATCCCCACAAAACTTTAAACGTTTTCGTAAGAATGCTCCAAAATGTCAAAACTTTGCTGGAGATGACCCTGCTTGCTACTTCAACTGTCCAAAGTTCAAGGAGGAAAAGGAGATCCTCAGTATAATGGAAGGAATCTGAGGAAGCACTGCCTGAGACTTCTCCTAAAGTTTCAGGCCAACAAATAGCTAAGGATATCAACGAAAGCCAGATGAATCCGTTTCACTAAACCAAAATGTCCACACCGAAATAATCCATGATTCAGTGGAACATCAACTGTGTGAGAAGCGCCATTAAATACCTCAAAGTAATTGTGAGAAGTGTCTCCTACGTACATCTGTATTGAATAGACACGTCTCCATGAATTGCGCAATTTCCAAACAAGGGAGTATTCAGTTTACAGATTAGATTTCGTTACAGAAAATCGCGCTAGAAGTGGCGTAGCCATTTTAGCCCGTAGCTGTTTGATGCAGTGTCTGTGAACTTAATAGCTTCCTTACAAACAGTAACTATTCAAACAGCCGTTCCGTACAACCTCATTTTCTGTTGTATTTTCCGGTCAACCGGCGTCTTGTTTGTTACCTAGAAACAAACAGAGATCTACCTAATGATCAATGTGGTTCCAGACAAGGTCGTTCATCAGTTAACCAATTGATTTTGTTGGAATCAGTCATATAGAATGCCTTTCTCTAGCGACAAAACACTCGTCGCCTGTTTCATTCAACCTTGAGAAGGAATATGATATCCATGAAGAAGTGGAAATTTGAGCCTTCAAATAGCCATTAATAAATTGCAAGAATGGACCAGATCAACATGCATCAAGTTTTCGGCATTTAGTAGTCACTCGAAACACTAGAAGTCTTTGCTTTATCTTGATGGTATGCGGTTACAAACCGCCGAAAATGTGAGCTTCTTGGGCCTTTTATGCGATGAAAGGTTCTCATCGATCCCACAAGGGTGTCATTTGAGGACTCGACGGAACAAGATATTGGATATGTAAATAGTCCTTAATGGTACTAACTGGGAAGCAAATAGAACCTGTATGCTCCGTTTCTATCGCGCTATCGTAAGATCACGCATAGATTGAAGTTGTATAACTTATTCATCTGCTCAACCTACATCACTAAAACTCCTTGATTCAGTACATCATTCTGGACTCAGATTAGTTACTGGCGCTTTTAGATCAAACCCATACTCCAGTCTTTTCGTGGATACTGGAGAACCATCTCTTTCTTGACGACGTCAAATGCTTCAAATATCATATTATACTGGTCTTTGAAGCAAACCAAACCATCCGGCATTGAAAACAGTTTTCAATAACCTCCTTGAGGATCGCAACGATAAGAGTCAATGTTCGACTGCTCCCTTTACCATAAGAACGTTGCACATTTTTAAGAATTTGTAACCACCACCTGTACTAGAACGAACATTTTGCTACATCCTTCCATTAACAATAAAAATACCAAATCGTTGCAGATTCATCGAACTCACCAACAGACTGTGACTATTTTTACAACTGGTTCAAAACTGGACCATAGAATATGATGTGAATTTTATATGGAAGAACAAACCTACTGCTACGGATCGCCTTCAGCCTGTAACGTTTTTACTGCAGAGCTGTGTGACATTTTTCAAGCTTTAAGATCTATACAGTTTGCAACATCTAATTATCTCGTGTGTTCAGATGCCAAAAGTGCTCTCCGGCAATAGCACTGAATACAGGAAATGTACACTAAGAACCTATTTGTTGGAGACATCCTATGCTCAATACACAGGCTCCAATTACTTCGAGCTGTCATTTCTCTGTGTGCCTGGTTACTATGGAATAATCGGAAACACTAAAGCAGTTGACGGAGCGAAATTAGCTACAAGTATGGTGTCATCGACACAACTTATCGTGGCATCAGATTTTGTATGCAATGTTAAAAATACACTATTCCTTACTTTGAATGACGAATGGCAAATGTAAATGGAAACAAGCTGAGAGACATCACGGTTACCGTTCCACCATGTAGGTTATCTGTTCGTTCGAATCGTAGGGAGGAAGTGGTAGTAACTCGTCTTTGCATCGGAAACACTTTGTTACGCATGGATGGTTGATGCGACATGAGGATCCATCTCTATGTCAGTTTTGTGCAGTTACAATCACAATCAAGCATATCCTACTTGATTGTGATGATTTGTATATACGTTACTATCTTCCAAGACGTTTAAAGGAGATTTTAAGGCACGATGTCACGGCTATCGACCGTGTCATCGCTTTCTTACGACACCTGAATATATGTAATAATATTTAAAATATTGTTTGTTAATTTGTATATAGTTTAATTTAAAGTTAGTCTAACTTAATTTTGTAATTTTATTTGTTTAGTTTAAGTTAATTGAAGTAAGATTTAACTCTATTTTACGTTGTCTAGTTTTAGCTAGTTAAATTCTATTTTTTGAATAAAAATAAAATATCAGGCGATAGTAACCATTTTGGGTTTTTCGCTTGGAATACGTATATAAATAAATAAATAAATAAATATATATATATATATATATATATATATATATATATATATATATATTTAGAATATCTATATTGAACAAAGGCAATGCATTTTTTATTCATATGGAAACTTACAAGCTGGGAGTTGCAAACAGCAATTATAATCGGAGCTATTTTGTTAGAGCCTGTCAAAACAAGCAAAGAAACAGCGTTCAATACGAACAAGTGTTTCGTGTGTATTTAATTTGGGTGGATACAGAGTTTGTAAACTGTTTTGTCTTAAAACATTAGATGCGTCAAATAAACAAGTGAGAAATGTTATTGTTAAAAAAACAACCAACAACAACTGGAGTGCATTTATGAGTTCAAAGGGGTAGGAAAGAGCCTCCTAACAAAATTCCAAAGTTTTGCCAAGAAGTAAAGAACAGTGAGCCAGAGATGGACAGTTTTAACAGAAACGTTTTCGACACTGAATTTAAACTAAGTTTTCACAGGTTCCAGACTGACCTGTGACAGATTACGAGTTAAGATAGCGTATGATACAAATGAGTAGACAAAATAAGCAGAAACAGAAAAAGAATTACATTTGCGAAAAGCAGAAGCAGTTAAAAATGAAAAACTAAATACAGCTAAGAAAATGACAAAGACAAAACCTGCATTTGTTTCGATCTTTAAAATATGATGCCTACCGTAAATGTAATACATTCTAAGGCTTACTACATGCGGCAGTTGTGGACTTACAACCTTGATATTCATGACTTACAATCCAAAACGGGGTACATGTACATATGACTTGATGGGCAAACTAGTAGATAGAGTGACAGAAGATAGCCTCCAGCGTTCTAAAATACATCACTAGTCTGCCTCCCTATTGTGGAAAGTTTGCTTGATTGCAAAGCCACTTGATTGCAAAGTTTTGGCTTTACATAGTTCAAAATACTAAAATTGAAACCGTGACTCAGTTCTATCGTGACTCTGGTGTCAGAACATTCATACAATGAATGCTACTAAAATTTTGGTCTTATAGAGTTTAAAAACAAAAAAAAAAACAAAGAGACATGTATGTCCCAAAAGACTGGGTAGCCTTGGTCGCAGCTTCAAGACGAAAGTGCATAATAAAAACGATAGAAGATAGTGACGTCATTAAATCCAGCAATTAAACACTTTTCCCCAAAAAACAGTAAAAAGAATACGAGGTATGCAAGTACTTCATTTTAAAAAGTCATCCCCAACCACCCTTTTTTACAAGACATCAGAAAGTATAGAGTCCTTCAAAGATTTATCAATGATTGCACACAGATCAGGTCGGGCTTCCTGCGCAACTTCTAGTTCTTCAGCCATTTCATATAAAATACTACACTTAAGAAAAAAATAAATGAAAATCTAATGAAACATCTCCAATTTGTTACCCCAATCCACGATCAATTTTACATGGAGCTGTATCATAATACGACAGAAGCAACAACAGGAGTAGTTGAAGTTGGTATTGAATCTACAGTAGACAATGTTTATGGTGCAGACTTTGATGGTTAGATTATGTTCCATACAATGAGATTCCATGTACACTACTACAATGTTAAGATAAAATAGGTTGAAACATTTTTATAAGTAAAATAAACTTCATTGAGCTACTGCAGTTGTTTTGTTTTAATTGCTTCTCAGAAGTCAACGGGTCTAAGGGAACTCGTCTTCATATTCAATGGGTCTCAGAGAAAACGTGTTTTTTAAAAAAATTAATATTATGAGAATAAAAAAAATTGTAACATATATTGAAAGTTAGAGAACTTAACAATATTAAGAAATAATAAAATCATGTTATTATCTTAATTGCCTTAGAATAATATTTTTTCAAATTATGACATTGACTTAGTGAAAATGAGACAATGTCCACTTAGACCACTTGTATTCTAGGGTCCACAAATATAATCAAGAATTAGTATATAATTATTTAAGAATAAATGGGGTCACTATATTTTCAAAAAGACTTACCCTTGTAGGTAATTTTTGCTGTTCCATCCAGCATGTAGTCTGGTTCTATAACAATGAAATCAATAAATTAGAAAATAAATTAAATATATAGGATTAGTAATTGAGTATTTATTAATAAAAGGGGTTACTTTATTTCAAAAAAATACTTACCATCTTTTGTGTGTGTATTTGTGTTATATTTGTTTGTGTGTAGCACAATACGGTTTTCATGTTCTATAACACACAAAACAATAAATTAGAAAAAAAAAAACGCCCAAAGTTAAAGTAACATTGGTTGCAAGTGTTATGAAGTATTTTAGTGTAGAAGGTTAAATGAACTAATATAAAACAATTACCCTCTAACTCGTCTGTGTGTATCCTGGAACACCCACAGCAAAACACTGCAACAAAAAAAGATATTGTTTTTACTATCTCCCAATATATTTCATTTAGATACGGCAGATTTTTTTAAAATTTCTTTAAAAAAGCCTTAGAAAAGACCTGCAAATTAATAGCCCCATTTAAACTAGAATAAAAATCTCATTTTGTGTACATTGTATAAGCAATTTACATTGGCGGTTGCACTTGAGGGAATGGAAGGGGGGGTGATATTAGAGCTTCGCCTTATCAAATGTATTAGTAAGATGGTTCCCTGTTAACAGCCCTAAAGCCTAACTATGATCAGAAAATACTCAACAACAGTAAAACTTTCCTCTGTTCTAAGTAGATTCAAAGAAATACAGTATCAGGCAAGCCATCAAACATTTCATACGGAAATAATTATATGGTCTACTATGTCGGTAAACCACTGGCAAAAGACCTTATACTCGAATATTTACACACATTTTCTTCTGTTTCAGGTATGCTCTATCAAACAGAGTATCAAGCAGGCCATCGTATAGTTAATATGGGAAGTTCTATATGGCCTACTATGTGGGTAATCCACTGGCAAAAGCATTTATGATCTGAGCTTTACACACACTTTCTTCTCTTCTATGTATGGTCTATCAAATAGAGCTTAAGTCAAGCAATCGAACAGTTTTAATGGAAAGTACTCTATGGCATAATATGTTGGTAAACCACTGGCAATAGCCTTTATGATCTGAACAGTACATACGTTATCCTTCTTTTTTAGGTATAGTGTGTCAAATAGTATATTAGGCAGGACCTCGAATAGTTAATATGGGAAGTACTTTATGGCATACTATGTCGGTAAACTACTGGCAAACGCCTTTATGATCTGACCTTTACACACATTTTCTTCTCTTATAGGTATGTCCTATCAAATAGAGTATCAAGCAGGTATAGTTAATATTGGAAGTACTATATGGCCTACTACGTCGGTAAACTACTGGCAAAAGCCTTTATGATCTGACCTTTACACGCATTTTCTTCTCTTATAGGTATGTCCTATCAAATAGAGTATCAAGCAGGCCATCGTATAGTTAATATTGGAAGTACTATATGGCCTACTATGTCAGTAAACTACTGGCAAAAGCCTTTATGATCTGACCTTTACACACATTTTCTTCTCTTATAGGTATGTTCTATCAAATAGAGTATCAAGCAGGCCATCGTATAGTTAATATTGTAAGTACTATATGGCCTACTATGTCGGTAAACTACTGGCAAAAGCCTTTATGATCTGACCTTTACACACATTTTCTTCTCTTATAGGTATGTTCTATCAAATAGAGTATCAAGCAGGCCATCGTATAGTTAATATTAGTAGTACTATATGGCTTACTATGTCGGTAAACTACTGGCAAAAGCCTTTATGATCCAAGCTTTACACACATTTTGTTCTCTTCTAGCTATTTTTTGTCGAATAGAGTATCAGGCAGGCCCTCGAAATGTTCATAAGGGAAGTAATTTATGGCCTACTATCTCGGTAAACCCCTGGCAAAAGGCTTTATGATTTGACCTTTACACACAATTTCTTCTTTTCTAGGTATGTTCTATCAAATAGAGTATCAGGCAGGCCCTCGAATAGTTCATAAGGGAAGTACTTTATGGCCTACTATCTCGGTAAACCACTGGCAAAAGCCTTTATGATCTGACCTTTACACACATTTTCTTCTCTTATAGGTATGTTCTATCAAATAGAGTATCAGGCAGGCCCTCGAATAGTTCATAAGGGAAGTACTTTATGGCCTACTATCTCGGTAAACTACTGGCAAAAGCCTTTATGATCTGACCTTTACACACATTTTCTTCTCTTATAGGTATGTTCTATCAAATAGAGTATCAAGCAGGCCATCGTATAGTTAATATTGGTAGTACTATATGGCTTACTATGTCGGTAAACTACTGGCAAAAGCCTCTATGATCCAAGCTTTACACACATTTTGTTCTCTTCTAGCTATTTTCTGTCGAATAGAGTATCAGGCAGGCCCTCGAAATGTTCATAAGGGAAGTAATTTAGGGCCTACTATCTCGGTAAACCCCTGGCAAAAGGCTTTA